>JASANN010000512.1:166293-215362 GCA_031762395.1 Calameuta pygmaea
CCCCGCCCCCCCCCCCCCCCCCCCCCAAAGCGTCGCTCATTGTATTATCGCACACGGACTATAGGTACTGCGGCAAAGCCACGTTCATACTGTTTAAACTTTAACGCCTGAGATTTATTTATTAGCACGGTAAGGCGTCGACGGCTGACGTCGCGACGCTTCAAAGGGTGCTTTCATTTTGAACAGAGGTTCTGGTTGAGGGTTTGCAAATTTTTTTTTGAATCTCTGATACTTTCTTATTTTTCAAAGATGGCCGGTCTAATGTTACGTAAGGCAGCGAAGGTACAGTTCGTTTTTGTGGTGGGTAGGTTGGTAACAATGGGCCTGGTAACAGTCGCCGCGGGGATGTAGCTGGCAATGGCGGCGATTGTCGGGCCGAGATCGCATAGGATTTAGGGCGGGTTTTCACGAGGGACGTTTTACTCGAGGTTGACCGAGGAGTCGTATCGGGTCTCTCATGGTCAACCACCTTCTTCGATAAATAATGAAGGAGGATCGATGCGCGCGTGGAAGAGGCCAGACGGCCGAGGGTTGCAGTTTGCGGATTACGTCGTGAGGATCGATCGACCGGGACTGTACTTGGAAATACATATCTTTATGTGAGTGAAGGAAAAAAAAAAAGAGGAAAAATGGCAGTCGGAGAGAGATAAGTAAAATGGACGTTGAACGCGAACGAGAAAGGGAACATAGCGTGTGCGACGTGAAAAAAAAAAATTTAAACGCCTAAATTAATGTAGGGGTAGCGCGCAGAGATCCATGGGATACGTATTTCGATTAATTTTTAATTTTGACATTCGATTTTTTGTCTTATCACAAAATCAAGAAAAACGGATCTTTAGCGTGGTGAATATTTTTGGAAAATTTTTTTTATTGGTACAACCGCTTCTGATTACGGGTGTATTTTTGAATCGATCTTATGTCTATAAATTATGTATAGGCTGGTTCAAGACTTTTTTTTTCCTAGCTGTCCAGCCAAATGGAATATTCACATACGGAAGTGTACGCAGGGCCTATGGTAGGTGCGCCTGTACTTTTCTATCCTACTTCACACTCCGATTCGCATACGCCAACGTAACAAGAGCCTAACAGAGCTGTCAATCCGTCGATAAATTGAATGGCGGACCTAAAACCACCCTACATATTCTGGCTCCTATTCCTCCCCTTTACCCCGCCGCCCTTCATCCGACTCCTTTCACCCCCTTGCCCGCCCTGCCCAGCGTACTCTTACACCCCATCGTCGAGTGAGCTTGGTATGATTTTTTTTGCAAGTTTTCACTTAAAAAAAATAAAATAAAGTGCTCCCTCTGCGTCCGACGTATCGTGATTTGTATTTTTGATTTTTCTTCTTTTTGAAAAAAAAATTTTTTCCTGGCTCCAACAGACATTGCGCCACTCGGCGTGACGTAAGGGGAGTCTTGCAATTTTGGAATTCTTGAAATATTCATTTTCAAAGTACGGGGTCGCTTACTGGGGGGTTGGTATTTTTGGCGATAAGGGGGTATTGGCGAATTTTTGGTTTTTCTTTTTTTTTTTGGCCCCGAAAATCTGATCCAGTTCCCAGTGTTCAATTTCTCGGGTACTGCTGTCGTTAAAGAGGGGGTTGACGATGGGGGTTGCGAAGGGGTGAGAGAGCGTGCCGCGAAGGGTAAAAGCAACCCTAACGCCAATACGCGGCTCTCTTCCGCACACACGAACAAATCCCCTCATTTTTGGATTTTCGGGTAAAAGGGAGGCGAACGGCGTAAGGGTGGTGAGTAATTCGAGGCAGGGTGGTTACGATCTCGTATAGGGGTTGCCCACGCGATACCGTCCTACCCTTCCTTTCTCTCTAGCCCGTTTACTCCCTTTCCTCCCGAGGGATGCGAGGGAGGATTGACCAACGCTCTCTGGCCCCCCTCTCCCCCCCCCCCTTCGATCCAACAGAAATAGAGTAAAGTACGGGGTGGTTTTTCCCCTTCTCTTTAGCTTCGCTTGCATCCAACTCGCGACTAATTCGTCGACAATGCGAATCCACACGAAGCGACAGCTGCGCGATGGCGGATCGAACGACAGAAATTTTGTCAAAATTTTTACCAAAAATATTCGATTATTTTCCAAAAAAAGAAGCACCCATTCTGTAATCCCGCGGTATCCGAAAAACGTCACTTTCGAAAAACGATTTGTTTTTCTCCCTTTTCTTTAAAAAAATATTATTTTTCCAATTTTTAGAAATCTAATAACACTTCAAGCCCTCGATATCTATTTAAATCGTAATATTTCGCAGTGCCTTTCCAATTTCCAAATTCACCATTTTCTCAACTCTTTTTCGAATGGCAATTTCCATTTCGAAAATCGACATTATTTCTGTACATCCTTCGTACACGGAAACGGCAGCGCCGTTTCACCAGTGCATGTGCACAGTATGCGCCGAGCATAAGCGATTGCTCAAACGTCAACCCTGTCCAAGTATGGCCGCCGGCAATTTTGCCCGTACGTTGCTTTGCGCAAGATGGTGCATTGCCTGTTAGGCAATCCTCATAAATATTTAATCGTACCAAACAAAACTCATGCAGCCGATTAGAGTGTCCTTCGCTTTACAGTGACTTTGGATATGCGTATGTGGATGATGATCCAGGCAATATATATATATATATATATGTATATATATATATATATACACATAGCAACACTGTAACCAAATCATACCAATCACAGACCAACGGAAAAGTCTTGTGTGTCCGTCTGAGATTAATCGAAATCTGTGTACCGTTCTTTTCAAATAAAACAAGAACTTTCAACTTTAGTCACACCGAATGACCGACTGTCACTCTTGCATCAGTCGCTACCTATTATATTTGTTTGACAGCGAAACAGAGTCTCTTTGTACGACCCGTGGCTACCGATTGGTCATTTGAAATTTATCCATTTGGATTCTAGGACAGGGCGAGGGGTTATGAAGAGTGGGGGTACGTGGGTCATAGGTCAACCGTTAACGTACGGTTGGAATTTTGAAAAAAAAAATTTTCTTTACTTTTTACACTTTTTTTTAAATTTCGATCATCGACTCGTCAAATGCTTCATGATAGACTGTCTGGGTCTTATGACAATCGATTTTGTATATTGGTCCCGGTGGTTAGAGTTTATTGAAAAATTTTTTTTTTTACTTCCGATCTACTTTGTTTCCTTATCCATGATCTTTTGGTGTGTTGACAGTGACGTGACAGTCTTCTGTGAACGGACACTGGCCTATACTGATTGATCTATTGACGCTGACCGATTTGACTACGTGTGTCTATAACGTGGTGAGTGACTTGATTTTATTTTTTTTTTGTATTTTTTTTTCTTTCGTATAGTCATTTATTTCTCATCGAGCAAGAATAGTTGGTTTGGTTCAGTGACGGTCGTTGGCGGTGGGAATCGATGGTATTTATAGGTACAGTGGACTGAACGATTAATAAGAATAGCTATTTTTTTTTTTTTGAATAACTCAAAAGTCAAATTTGATAGCTTTCTTTTTTTTTCATTACGGTTCATGTACCAGTTTCGGGAAAAATTGTATAACGGACTGTCTTTTTTCTTTTTCATTTGACAATAAAATCTCGCGAGAATTTTTCACGCGTTTCATGGATTTGCATGTGCTATGAGCAAGGGGCCTTACCAACGTGACGCAAAGAAATTTTGAGGGACTTAAAAAAAAAAAATTCACGTATCCAATTTTATCGATCAATTCGATTTATCGTTGTCAAACGAGATCGTCGTGGCCGTTACGAATTGAAGGCAACCCAGCAGCGTCTCGTGGCGGCCGTTCCTCGGATTTATATCGCATTAGCATAAGGACAGGTGGGCCCATTTTCTTAGGGTCCCAATAAGGCCCCCATACATTTACCATGTTCTAGCGCTGACTTTAATGGCATTAATAACACGTTGTAAGCAAAGGCCGGTACGATTACGTGTGGTCCCGCGCAAACGATAATTGTTAAGGCCCAATGTTACGGCTCAATTTGGGTCCGGTGATCGATGTCCTAGCCTTTGGCTCTCTTATAGACTTACACGCACGGTCCCCGTGTACCCGATAGCGCTACATCGAGTCCCAAAACTTCGATTCTGCTCTCAAAATTTTTTTTTTGTTCCCCCACCACCATGCACCACCCCAAAACGCATTCTGGCCCAAGATAATTTTTCTCCCAAAAAAAAAAAAAAAAAAAAAAAAACAATACATCGGTATGCACTCATAATGAAAAGGGTAATTAGGCCCATTCATTAAAACACCATTAATGTATAATCTAATCTGACGGACGAGGTCGAACGAGAACCGCCGTTTATCGTCAACAGTCAAAAAAAACGGAAGACCCGACACGTCGCCCAATAACCTACGGTTATATGGATTTGACGAAAAATATTCAGACCCCGAAATTTCTCAAACGCGCCTTTATTTTTTTTTTTTCCGGGCACGTTATATCGAAAGGCCCCCGACAAACGTCTTTATAGTCGAAGGCCAGCACTTACGCGGAGACGCTTATTTCTTTTGTCAAATATATCGTTCGCAGCGTCCCCATTGCCAGGGCGACGAGTACATTGGGGTTTACGGAAATACAGGGAATCGTCCAGGATCGTTACGCGTATGTCTTAGGGGTAGAAGGAGAAAAGATAAAAGAAAAAGTGTGTTCAGAATTGGTACGTCTCACTGTGAAACCTTTTCGCATTTTTCCACAGGTACTGCGTAGGTGGTCAAACGAATTCGTACCAACTCATGCAAGATTAGAGGTTTTTTTTCTCTTTTTTTTCCCTTTTCGAACTACCCTGCCCCCACCTCGTCCCTTTTCTAGTTCAGCACCAAGAACCGCGACCCCCTTCAGCCCACGGCACCTTGTGCCTTCTTCTTGTCCCTTATGGTTCCTCTCGCATGAACGGCTACCAACAGCCACCGGGTCCCACCTACTTTGACACTGGGCAACCTGCAGCTGCAGGACGAAACTGCAGGCTTCGTTTCACATCGCAAATACACAACTCTTTAACGTTAAATACAAGGGACAAGATTTAATGGACCCTGAAGAGTTTTTTTGCTTTTCTACGTTGACGTTTCACTTTTGTTTCTTGGACGTCGACGAGCGTCGCGACGTACGCGAGGGGGGATCTTATGGTACTTTCGGTCTAGGGACTTTTCACTGATCTTTCGCTGATCTAGCAGAGACCTTGTGTCTAGGGAATTTTCATTTTTACGCACATCCAGCTATCGACGTGGCTTATGATTTTTTTTTGTCACCGTTACCACCACTGGTGTTGCTTGTATCCGTCCCGGTAGTGGTACGCCTGGTATTCTCACTACTTTAACCACACACGGATAACAACCCACGCGAGCAGCAACAGGCTGTTCCGCTTCCTTTTCCTCTATCGGGCGCAGTCTTGCCACCCGCTGCTCGTACCAATGGATCATTTTATTGCGTTCGTGCTGCCGGATGCGGAAGTATATCGACAGGTTCAACGAAGACGGAAAAAAAAATTCCCTAGAGCAAAAACACTCTAGCATACGCTTCCTGCTCATGGGATTCATCTCAAGAGGACTTTTGCCAGTGGTTGGCTAGCCTGTACTTCCTCAAAATGCCAAACCGCGTGCAGTCCTTATATAATTTTTTTTATTATTTCTACTTCAATTCTTGCAGGAAGACTTCAACGTGGACGGTAGTTGGCGACACTGACTTCAAAGGAAAAAAAAAAAGCGAACCACTTCGGCGAGGACTTAACGAGGCGAGTCGAGTGGAAGCTCAACGGCGACAGGAAGAAAAATGTCTGGTGAGTAATTTGTTGGATTTCGGTGTATTTCAAAATAGCATAGTAAACACGAATCGCTATAGGAGCTATGGTACGTTCGTGTTAACAGCGACAGTGGCGTTAATTATCAGGCGTAGTAACAAGTGTCGGTAGTAACGGAGAGTGAATTTCTTTCAAAAATTTATTCTCGGATCCCTTCCTCACGTAATGCGTCTTTCAAGTCTACCGACTATTGAAAAAGAAACGAAAGGAAAAAAAAAAACAAAAAATTTGTATTTTGATTTCGAGCAACAACGATAACCAGTGCTCTACGTATGCTCTGGCAAATAGTCAATACACCTTTCTTTTTTTTTTTTGTTTCTCAACCTAACCTCACCTAAACTCATTCCAGTGTCCCGCTACCGTTTCCCCACGTCAAACACAGCCTCCAAGGAACCATCAAGCCGCCAACGCGATAAAGACGTTCCTTATTTGCTGCGTCGTTCGCACCTCGGGCAGGTGTCAGCAACAAAAGATCCTTTATGCACCCGTCCGAAATCGCCCACGCGTACAGTTAAAAAAAAAAATCCTCTGATCGCGATCCTACGTGTTTCCGCATCCTGTCGCTGGATTCCTAGTAACTTTGTGCGCAACTTTAATGCGCGTAAGGAGGATTTTCTTTCTTTTTTTTTTATTTCAAATAAAAATCTCCCACGGCTGTTGCCTTTGTCCACGAGCCACCAGATACACGCGTTTTGCGCATACTCACCGAGCGACTTTTAAGTCGTCCAGGCACTTTTTAATAGACGGTCGCCTTTTCGTTGTGATACAAGCTTTATTAAATTTAACTTTTTTTTTTTATGTCTCACAGTCGCTACGAAAATTTCAGGTAAGCCCACTGGGTCAACTGAAATCGGATCTGGGCATCGTGTATATGTATATACATTTTTTTTTTATTTCTTACCGAGCAACGGTCGGCTGTTACTTATACGTTGCACAGACTGTATCTGGAGCACGTGGAATTTACAAAGAGAGAGAGAGAGAGAGAAAAAAGTGGTCACAAAGCTTCATCCCCATCGCTGTCGAATTTATATCGCGTTGGGCAGCGAGGAAAAAGATTTTTTTTTTCTCTTTTTCTCTTTGTCGTACATTGAAAATTCGGACAGATGCTGGCACGCTTCGACGGACAAGCTTAATAATGTTTATGCAACGCGCGTGCCGTGTGCGCATTCGTCGCGAGGAGGGGTGGCTCTGGGGGATCTTTGAATTTTGGACTTTTGAGGGTCCTCCATTAAATGAGCGGTTTGCCCTTTTTTTTTTTCTGGAACTCCCAGCCCTAAGAGAGATTACGGATTAACTCCGTGAGGATTTGGAAGATATTTTATTTAGCTTTTTATAGTGGCGGCATTGACTGTCGTAAGGGTGGACA
The DNA here is from genome assembly GCA_031762395.1 of Calameuta pygmaea. NCBI lineage: Eukaryota > Metazoa > Arthropoda > Insecta > Hymenoptera > Cephidae > Calameuta > Calameuta pygmaea. The sequence goes on from JASANN010000512.1 coordinate 173,450, forward strand.
AAATTTTAGTTTTTCAGTATGTTTTTTTTTTTCTTTTTTACGTCCTCCAGAAAATCTCCGGAGACAAAGATAAAAGGAGGGGTGGTAACGTAGGGGAGGAAGGAGGGAGCGGTGGGGGGAATGAAAGGCACTCCACCAGTCAGTTCCGAGGATAATGTGGAGTTTCGCTCGTTCATTATTTCGTAGGATTAAAGTTTGCACGAGGGCAAGAATAGAAAGTGGAAGGAAGAAAAAGAAAAAGAGAAAGATAGACGGGATATAAAGAAAAAAAGAAAAGGGACAGACGCCTCCTCGGCGGCTCGAGGCAGCATTGCGCGGGTTTCTCGGAATCGCGTGTCGTCGCTATCGGCAGCGCGAAAAGGGAAAGGAAATCTGCGAGAGGCCGAGGGCAAAAAGTTGCCGGAAAGTTCGAAGGGTGGAAGCGAAAGGGGTGAATCCAAGATGGCCACCGGGAGGGGCATTAATTCAATACAATCCTTTCGCAGCACTGTGCTTCCCTTATCGACCAGTCTCCGCCTCGACCAATCAAAAACCCGCTTTGATTTATTTAACCCTTCCCGACCAGACTTCACCCTTTTCAATTCCCTTGCTTGCCTGCCCCCCCAAGCCCCCCCTCGTTTCGTAACACCCTCGCCAGGTGCACCTGCTCAACTCTTTCCTTTGCGTAATTATGAATTCAAGGCAAACCCACGTGCCGTGATTGGCCTTGGTATCAGAAGGGGCGTGTCACCCTTCACCCTTTCTATGGCGTTCAACCCTTTCGTTATGAAAGTTTAGCGGGGTTCGTAAAAAAGAAAAAAAAAATTACACGGTCGATCGTATATTAATTTCTAATTATAAAATATTGGGCCAATATTTTTAGGGAGGGTCGCGACCTTCCTTATCGACGGAGTGATTAGGGGGGGCTTCTAAAGAGGGGGTGCTTTATCGATTTTAAATTGCGTATACTTATAAATGCAAGTTGACGTATTTCGGTATACCTTGTTTCGGGTAAATTTTAATTAAACGACTTGGGTCAAGCCCCAAGGGCTTGTTGGTGGTATTGACGGTATTGGCCGGGGAGAGGAGGGGGCACTGAGCCTCGTCTCTCTTATGCTCGGCGTAAGAAAATTTATAAGACGTTAAAACCTTGGGATCGGTTAAATGGCGGTTTAAAAGTTTCGGTAACGCGAACCATGAAGTTTAATGCGACGCACATGATTAATGACGTCTAAATAATCGCAGCTAAGCCACTGGATTCGAGAAAGCCTTTAAAATAATCCCCATAAAATTACGCCCTAATGCCCCGACCATTAATTCTCCATTCTTATCTCGCGCGGAGAAAGTTACCGGGGGGGGGGGGGGAGGGGGGGCCCTTCATTTCTTACCGCGATAAAGCATCCCCCCTTACGTATTGCCAACGAAATAAAGTTTCCTTATTTCGACGTCGATTGGCATTGAGGATCGATGCGTTTTTACTGAATGTATTACACGTGTTGTCGAACGGGCGTTCTTGAGTTAAAAAGTCTTGAGAAAAAAAATAAAAATTAAAAAATCAATAAAGACCGGTAATATCGTAGACGGTTACGCGCATTAAGATATTTCGAAAATTTCGTGAAAAATTTTTCACTTCCAAAAATTTCGTTCGCGCCGCACTTGACGGGGGTGACGATAAACTCCGAGCACGTCCCTGTCGCCGAAGCCTCCCCCTACTTGCGTTTAAGCCGGCGGCGCTGTCGGAATTAATTATTTAGGGGACAGAAATGGCACCCATCCCCCCTACCTCCCCCCCCCCCCCATTCTCTCGATTCTTTCGCTCCTACACTTTCGTTTCTACCTTCCGCCCCCCCCCCCCCCCCTGGAACTTGACGACTGAGCCTAACCCGAGGGCGAAGATATAATTAGGAGGGGGGCCGGAGGGGGGCGGGTTAGTTGGCAGAGCAAGGAGACAGAGAAAGATAGAGAGTCAATGGTTGGGAAGGGGTGGTGGGCGGAGGGGGGAGGGAGCTTGAGTTTTCGCGTAGGTGGAAAAAGGAGGGACCTTCAAGTATTCATGTTTTCATTACGGCGGAGGCCTCCGCGCATTGCTTCTCTACCTATTCAGCTCTGCTTTCCTTGAGTGACTCTGCTGCCTCTGCCGAAATCCTCTTCTGAGTATGACTAAGGAGGACGAAGAGGAGGAGGAGGAGGAGGAGGAGGAGGAAGCAGAAGATGAAAACGAGGAGGAGGGATGAAGGTAGGCGAAGGATATAAACGTAAGGGATGAAAAAGAAAAAGAAGCCGAGCAAGAGAAAGGGGGGAATCCCCTTCAGCGCGATATTCCACCCCTGATGCCATCCGGCTTTATTCCCCACAGGCACCCCTGAAGAACCTGGCCGAAAGCTAAGAAGGAGAAGAGACCGGCTGATTAGGCGAATCAATATTGTTCGGGTTTGCTTGGCGGTTTTAAAGGCATTACGGATGCAAATCAAATTAATTGGATTATACTTGCAGATAACGGCGGGGAACAGTGTTTTTCCATAAAAAATTATGTTGCCGTCCCACCAACCACCTTCGCCGAGTCTCAACCGCCCGTTCCTCCTCCGTACCGACATCTCCCTGAGGCCGGCTAGTACCCGAAGTACTTGCGATGCAAAGTGCTTGGACCCGCAGGGTCTTCCTTGCCGTGTCCGCCATTTTTTTTCTTTTTTTTTTTAAATTCAATAATGAAAAACTTTGTGGCATTTTTCTCATTTATACTTTTTTTTTTTCACCCTCTCTAATTTTCATTTCTGCTAACCTCTCAGGTCGTTATCTGGTCACTTCTGTCTATGGCTGCTGCTTTGCCTACCTAGACCTTCTGTCGTTTCATTCCTATGCATATGCGGGGGTCCTTGGCAGAAGCACGTAAATGGCCTGTCGAAGTCTCAAAGAGAAGATCAAGGGTGTCGAACTCGTAAATCATAGGTCGGCAAGTGGTTCACTTTTTGGTGGTTAATTTTTCATCGCGCGACGAATGTTTTCGGGATGACGAAGATGGGGTTGGGGTCGAGACAGTTTGGGATTGCGCTGGTGTCATCAGCCATGTTGGAACGACCCTACCAACGTCTTCTCTCTTGGTGTAGCATGGAGCGACGTAGGTCGCGAGGGTGGCAAGACTTTTACCCCTGTTATTTCAGTGTTTTTGTAAGGTCCGTTATCTGCTCTTTGTTCCAGGACTCGCGCGTCCCTTTGTCCCGGTGCTCCTCTTCCTTTGTAACCTCGATCCCGGCTCCGTCGGTCGGCCATTGTCTCCTCGCGTAAGAGAAGAAAACTTTTGGGCGGACGTCGACGCGTTGCCCGTCGGATAAATTAATCGACGGCCCCGTATATACGACCCTTATGCCACACGGAGGGTGCTGAGCTTTTTTTTGGGGCGTTTTGAAAAAAATCCTTGAATCAGTGATCTTCGTCGACTTCACCCCAGCCATTTTGGTTCCCAGCTAGCTCCTCGTGACGTTTTTGATAGTGGCTGCTTTATAGGTAATCGACGGCAGTGCCATCTAGGGCGCTTTCTGGGAATCTTCGGCGCTTCCTGAGCTTGCTCTTGGTCCGCGGGACTCGCTGCAACCTCACGGTAGCTCTTTTTGACATTATCATGGGATTTTTGTACTTTACTCATCTCGCTCATTTCTTTGGGTACCGCATATTACGTTAGGTAAGAATCTTGCACTAAGAGGGGGTGGCCCTCTATTTAAAATCCCTGATTCAGGTCCCTTGGTCCTTTGATTAACGGTTCTCACTTCTTGGCTGACACTTTTACCTCAACCGACCCCCATAACCGCTTCCCTCTTGCGAAAAAGAACAAAAAAGGACTTTCTTCGCCGACCCCATCACCCCCCATCTCGACTTTGACCCACCATGGCCTTTATGGCCGATATTAATTACCCCCTGACGTCTGCTTATCTACTATCGTCAGGGCCAAGTCAACCTATACCGAGCTACCGGGATATTTAAATGAGAAAGTTTTTTTTTCCTCTTTTACCACCCTTACTGGTTTCATCCCCTTGGTCCTCAAAGCCCAGCCCGCCGCTGCCGGACGATAAAACTCAAGACCGTGATCCCGGGTTCTCGCCTAAATCAAAGAGAAAAGTTTATCTTTGATTTTTCAAAATTATCGCACCCTCCTCTCCCCCCCCCCCCCCCCCCATACCCACCCACCGCTTTCATCTTGAAAGAAACTTTTCGAATTTACGCGAAGATAGTATCAAAAAAGGTAGGCGGTTATAGGTAACGAATGGGAGAGAATTAATTTTCAAAGTTTATACCCTAATTTTGTATCGATTAATTGTATCATCCCCTGTGAACAAAAAAAAAAAATTTTGAAAATCCATTATATTTAATTTTTTTTTCGTGTATCTCTAACTATCCTTATGCATATCCTTCGGTCTGTGTGACTTCAAGGTTAATTTATGGATTTTGCCATAAAGCTGCGTTCACAGATGCGTCCAATGCATTTTTCCCTTTGGATCCTATATACGTATTATTTTATGGTGAACCGTGCGAAAGAACACGAGTGCGGGAGACATACACACTGTACCTATTGATCGTCGCTAGGGTTGGACACTGGCGAAGGGTAGCTTATTGGTCAGTTGCAGTGCACACCCTGTATGACATGGGGGTTGGCTCGCATAGGGTGATCCCCATACGAAAGGGGGTCGGCAACCCCATACCAGTCTTGAAGGGGACGCCCGGGGTACCAAGATAGACGAGGCTTAGCTCATTTTCGGAAATTATGGTTCGCCGCTCGAGGGTTCTTTTTCTGCAGTTTGATGGCAGCCACGAGTGTCGTATTACTTCTTGATAAGGCAGCCATTTTTATTAGATCGTGCATCCCCTCCAACGAAACTGCATTTACCCCTCTCCCCCTCCCCTTACTCCCCCTGGATATTCAATGACCAGTAAAATGGATACCGTGTTTCAGGAGAACGAGCTTTTCGTACTACGTACCTGCAGACGACCCAAATTTTTTTTTTACAATTTCGAAAACGCGAAAGGTCCTTTTTATGAAAATCTTTTTTCTCCAGCCACGAATTTCCTAACCTCGAATCCTGCATGAAATTTTCAATCTTTTCGTCGAGTCCTCAGGACACGTCACGTGGTACTATTTTTTTCATCCAAATTTCGTGCCCACGATACGTCACGTGGTACACGAGAAGAAAAGCAACATGAAATCGTGAAATTATCCTGAAACCAGATCCTGCTTCCGGACCTGGGCAATAGTAACCTACAAGGACATCATGTAGCTTCGCGGTGGTCGGCCGAGGCTCTCGTATCCTTTTTCTCCAGAACTCATCAATCTCGGTCTCATCTTCGAGCCAGACCCTGGCCACGATCATTGCCTCACGCTATTCTCCGTTCTGGTCTTAGGATCGTCAGAAAAAGAAATTGAGGCTCGACGACAAGCTCCAAGTCTGAGCATCAGGACGAAAGGATTGCCAAACACGAATAGCAGAGACTCGAGAAACTAACAGGACCTCATTTTGACATTGCTTATATAACACACGTATAATATATCAATTACGATAACTATATATATATATTTTTGAAAATGATTAAATGTGGGGATGAAAAAAAATTTTTCATCTCATCATCAAATGCATATGTATATCAGTCTACAAGACCAACATAGAGTTCAGGTCCTCAGCTAGTCGATGTCCTGTAGGCCCCAAACCCTCTGAAGTAGCTTCGTGTCTTAGGGGTTGTACGACGGGGCGGCAGGATTCATGGAATTTTCGATACTTCGCTTGACTCCTGAAGGAAGAGATCCGGAGTACAGTGGTGGACCAGGATGTTTTAAAAAGTTCAAAGATATCGCTGGAAAATTTTTTTATTTTCTTTCTTCCCCTTTTCTAGACCCATCTCGCCTCCTCCCTCTCCCACCCCCCGCCAGTACGTCTCTCCTACCCTGATAAAAGTTTCTCGTAGCACCGTTGGGGTTGCGATCTCCAGGATCAAACTGGGTATATCTCGGGAGTGCATTATTCCCAGAGCGACGAAGGGGTGAGTGTGCGGGGTGGGCAGGAGGGGGGAGGAGGATGCCTCGAAAGATCGATAGGACCACTCGATAGCGGCCGAGAACTTTTGTTTTCACGGAGCGATAAAACACTAGGGAATTCTCATGGCTTATACAGAACGTAGCGATTTGCCCAATCCCCCCCCCCCGCGCCCCTCCCTCCCCTCAATTCTTCTCTAAGGAGCAAGAGTTAAAAATCAAAGTTTCATCTTTGGACTTTTTTTTTTTTTTTTCACTTCCAACCCCTCTCGTCTTACGTAGTCGCTTTCATGGAAACCCTACCGATCGATGAACCTCTCACCGGCCACAAGGAAAATGCCAAATTAATCGACGCGTCACTTTCGGAACAAAGAAACGGGGCCTTAACTTATGCGTCAAGCCCGACGTCCCACTGAGAGCCGACGGTTCTTATTTTTTTTTTTTTTTTTTTCGTTTTTGCACGATCACCCTACAGGTCCTTACAAAAATATAAGAATCTTTTTTTTTCCTTCCAGGATCCGTACGCCGCCTCGTATCCTTCTGCATCCTGGATACCATAACCGTGCACGACCCAGAGGCGTTGGCCAATTTTACGCCGGTGTTTCTCGGCGTTCGTTCCAGGTACCCATAAGATTAATTATCACGAACGAGTTGCCAGGGTGAAATTTTGCGAGATCACCCTCGAGATGATGCACCCTTGGACCGAGCCGTAGGATCCTGAGCTAGCCAGTAGGTACGTCGTGTACTTGGAATTTTGTCTTATTCCGTTTATGAGGTCACTCTGGACTCGGTCACGTGACGAGGGCGGGAGGCCATTTTTTTTTCTCCAGGATATCGTATAAAGGATTTACGCGGTAAGGGACTTTGGAGTTAGTGAGCTTCTCCAATGAGATTACGTGCGGGCTGCGCCATCAGCTTTTCGACACTTGTTTGGTTTGTCAGTTTCTGGCCTGTAGTTGTGCGTATGCACGGGAGAGGGCGTAAGCATAGGGGATTAATTTTTTTTTGTTGGTACACTGATTATTTGTGACCAGGGGAAAAATCAACGTGGACCAAGGCCTCGTTCTTAGAGCCATTGTTACTGCTGGGGCAATTATTCCACTCGAGGATGCTTTGCTGGGCGTGTAAAGTTTTTTGCTTTTATTATTTTTTTCTCTTCTCTTTTTATTTCGCCGGTATATCATCAAGGGCTTACGCGTACCTACGTCGAGGGCAGCACGCAACCTTTGCTAATTACGGAGGGTAAAATGCCAGGTCGTGCTTCCTGATGTCGTCAGGGGGGTCCGGGAGGGTTTGGAGGGGGGTTCCTTTAAATGTCGCCGATTCTTGAAGCAGCTTAATTGCTTTCTCGAGGTTACGGAACGACAAGAAAGAATTCCCGATTGGAGACGGAGTGATCTGTGCTTTTTTTATTTTTAAATATCATACTTATTTTTATTGCGTAAACTTAGCTTTAGGGTTGAAATGAGACACCCCTTATATCTACATATGTTCGTATGTATATAGGCCAAGCAACGAGCAATTTGGATCCGATTCTTATGAGTGTCTCTCTAGTCAGGATTTGGCTCGCCGGTGTGTCTGTCCTTGTCCCGCGCATGCGATCGCCCATAAGTCCGTCTCTCTCGCACTCGCAGCGGGTATAGGACTTTGGAAAATTTCAAGGTCTAGGCCTTTCTCGATCGTTCCATCCGGTTGGCCGTTTGTTAATGTATACCGTAAAATTGTTTTTGCTTTTACTGTACAATAAACTGCGAAACGACAGTCCGTCGCGAAATTATTACTTGGCAGCTTTTCCATCTGATTATAGCACTTTTGAGGTTAACGTTCATGTTTTATTATAAGCACGATATCCCAGGACGAGTATATTGTTTCTGTAATGGAACCACTTCGAGAAGGGGTGCATTCGCGCGGAATACCGGTTCGACGATGAAATCAATTTCGGACCACCAAAAGCGATCCCGAAAAATCTTTCAAGAATGTATTCTCGGAATCGTTCGTTCAAAGTCATCCCTTCCTCGTTCGGTCTCACTTTTTCACTTTTCTCTTTCTATCTGCTTTTTTCTTTTTCGCCAGTAGGAAGCATTTTTTTTTTCTTCCACCAGCTTTCTTACATGCCGCCATTTTCTCATGCTTCTACCCGTTTCTTAGATTCTCGACCTTTTTCACGGAAGGGCCCCCCCCCCGGTCCCCATGCCACTTTTTTACTTCCCGGCCAGACAAACCGCAAAAGAACCTCTTATTAACGCTCCTGGCTAATTTCAAACCCAACTAACCCACGTTAAAGGCACATTGCGATATCGACGGCTTTTATTCCATTTAGTCCGGGACCGGGCGCCACCTACTTCCGGTTGCCCCAAAGACAATCACATGGCACGACGGTGCAGCCGTTATTGGCTCTTTTGAAAAAAAAAGTGATCGAACCATTCGAAAAATAAATTCACGCATTTTTTTGTATTTATCAACCAACACATTTTCAACCCCCTTTGGTCCATCGATATTACGTCATCTCAGCATCCGTTCTTCATATTTATTTTTTCTCCCTGCAGTACATTATAAATTATATATTATTAAAAAAAAACCGGTTCCATCTCTCACATACCAGCGCTTGTTATCGAAAGGCTCTTATCACCTCAAATTTAAAAAAAAAAGTGCTAGGTCGAAAGTAGGTCGCTTCTACATCCACAGGGGAAGGGTTATTATAAATTATTATTTTCCGGTAAGCGCTCTCGTTCTCCGTCCCTGGCTTTGGCTTTTAGTCGCGTAAACGAGGTTAAAAAAAAAGGATTGGGACTCAACCTGTTCAAGGCCCAGACTGTTAATTTTTTTTTTGTTGCGGCTTACCGTTTAGTGACATAATACAGGGGCTCGGAAAAGGGTTGTTTGCCAAGGCATTGTGGGTCCCATGACGAGAGTGATGGTGGCTGGTTGGCATGTACCGTATACCTGCGGGTTACGGGGTCGAGTGAGCAGGAAGGGTTGCGAGCGATGAGCGGATATTTTTGGGCCCCATACAACCCTCTCTAATATATATAACTGTCTGTCTAGGATCGAACGACAGAGCGTGTAACTGTGCTCGTAGCAGGTGCCAGTGCACCGCATATCGGATGGGGTCGAAACCCGCTGGAAGGGTTGCAACCCCTTCGCACAGGTGAACCTGACCTGAGCTCTTCGTGGGAGTTTTTTTTTTTTCGTCATCCCTACAACCCTCGAGGGAACGAAACAAATGTCGATATTAGCTCGGGGCTCCTGATCGCTTAACGAAGACGAATTCTATAATTTTCTGCCCGTTTAATAAGGGCGATACGAGCGGCCGCCTTCCGGTTGCAATTTACAAAAATGTGATGCACTTGTAAAATGCAGCCCTTTTGTAAATGACTGTCATCAGTGATGGTGGACATATGGGGAATTACGTCAATCGTAAAGAAAAAAAAAAAGTGCAAAAATTTTTGCGATACTCGATCCAGGGGAGTAACGCTGGATCGACGTGTAAATTTTTTAAATGATCGGAACTCGACGATAACAACGATAGATAAGGTCGATTAGTCGTCACTTGAAGATCGATAATACATATCGATTTTATTGACGGAGATTGCCGGTATCGCTATGTTATTGAAGTTAATACAAATGTATTGGGCTAAGTAATATAAGATAAGGGTCGGGGGAGAAAAAAATTTTTGGAAATTTTTTTTTCAACGCTTTTCCTATTTTTTTCACAAATTCAGAGGCGGTTAGGTGAGTGGTTATAGGGTTTATGGAGTGTCAATGTTGGTAACCATTGGTGTCAGTCGCTCCATAAAAATCCCCAATTTATATCGAGCGGAAGGATATATCGTTTTTCAATTATCTGACTGACGACGCGAGTGGGATTAAGTGAGAATCGAGAGGGGGGGGGGGGGGTGATAATGAAAAAAAAAAGGATGCTGAGGGGGCTGCAACCCTATCGCTTTTAACAATAAGAGCGAAAGGCAGTGACGGTAAACGTTTGCGCGTGCCTTCCTATATATATATATATATATATATATATATTAAACAGCAGGTATACCAACATACCTTAAACCTGTACAAGTTACGGACCAGGACGTATGGGTACCCACTGGGAGAGGGTTGGCTCTGACATACGTGGGGTAGGTCGGGCCTTAATCTATTACACGACATATTAATTCATCTACCGCGCGATCCAGGTAGCTGCGGCCTGGTAAAAAGGGACTTGGGAAAAAAAAAAAAGCGTACAGGAGTGGAGAGGAGCGTGGGGTTAAAAAAAAGAGAAAGAAAAAAAGAAAATGAAACGCGCCACGCACGCGCGCAGGTAGAACAGTAAAAGGGGTCGTGCGGTGTTACGTGCCATATCGGGTGGGGATGCTGCGTGGTACCGTGAGAAAAGAGAGACGGAGAAGAAAAAGATAAAAGAGAAAGAACAGGAGGGACGGGAAGAAAAAATAAAGGCATGTTCTACGTCACGGTAACGGAGCTCTTTATCTTTCTGAAGTGCCTGGCTCGATGACGTTTTTCTTATATTTTTTTTTTGATTATTAGTATCTACCTCTTTGGAATTTTTTTTTTTATTTATTAATAATACTTAAAATTACGTGTTATTAATGAAAATACGTATGCGTGTGAAAATTATGATTTTAACTGGGTTTGCCGTTTTTTTGGGGGAAAATTTTGAAAAATATTTTACGCACGTACTTTTAGCTTGAATTTAAAAATGACGATTTTTTATATCCGGTACAATTTTTTTTCTCCGTTAATTTCGCTCGGTCTATAGGAACGGACGTCCAGGACGTCTTTTGCATAAAATCGTCTTATGGTTACGAGGTGGTGTCCCTTCGTGACCAACCGATGTCCACCCTGGTGCCGAGGTCAAGGGTTGGACAGCTGTCGCTGGTGGACGGTTGTGCAATCTGCGACCCCTCGGATGTGGAGTTTTCGAAAAAGGATCGGTCAGGACGAAACGGCAGAGGGATGGGTGGGTTAAAGAGGGATCAGGATGCAGGAGGCTGTCTGGACGACAAGGGATAGGGACGTCGCGACGCCACTTATTGTCCCGGGCTCAATGGCCGGCTGTCCAGCGCCATTGTAAGTAATGATATTCCTGGGGTGCATGGGAGCCAACCCTGGTGCACAAGATAAACCGACGGCGTTATGGCCGCCACATACGATTGACATGTGAACTGTGCTTTATTATATAACAAGTGCGCAGTCTCATATACGCAATGCTAATGTATTGGGTAAATGAATTTAATGGATATACATATATATTTTTTTTTTTCAAAAATTCTTATCCAATTTTTGGTCTATTATTATTATTATGTATTTTGGGTACTGTGGTAACGGTAAATCCGCATAACAGCCAAGCGGCGGGTCCATTTGTACACGTTGTTTCATAAACCGTTAGCTCTTTTGTACAGGGCTGGTTTCATGGGTCTCACCGTAATTTGCGAAAGATCGGGATAGATCTTCCTCTTGGGCTTGCTGTTCTGGGCTGCATTCTAAACAGGTAGACGGAGTACTTGCTTGGGAGGGGGAGGGGGGGGGGGTTGAAAAAGATAAAGAAAAATAAAAAAGAGAAAAATGGTACGGATTTCATTAGAGGCCCGGGTTCTCACCTCGCCCACGTAGAGAAACACTTCCGTGAGTTATCGCCTCGTGAATAGATTTTCTTTATTTATGTTCTGGGCCCGAAGGGGCCTTACGTCACTGCGGATGGCTCGAACGACAGGAAACGAAGTTTACGGGGTCCCGTCGGAATATTCATGTCGCGAAATTTTATCCATGTCCTACGTGAAGTCGCCGGGAGGAAGAAGGTGGGGATCGTAGTTGTGTATGCGTGGAAAAAGAAAAAGTACGTGCTAGATTGCGCATGCGCAATCTTTGTTATTCGAGGTAACCGGAAGCGGCGTAAGAGCGTGAAAAATTTTAAATACGTTCAAAGAAAGGAGCGCCCGGATATTGGGGTGGGGGGTGAGTGGAAAAATTTTCGAATTTTCTTCTTGCTTTAGGTAAGTAAAAGAAAGTCGATCTTTTGGTATTCTCGTCCTTTTCTTCGTTTTCTTATCTTTTTTCTTTTTTTCTTTTTTTTTTCCTTACCATCCGGAACTCCGTGTAGGTTCGAGTTAAATCGTGCGTTTCCGCCTCGTATCTTTCTCGCGCGGCTCATAAAGTTACAACCCGATCTGTGTCAAGCCTTAGGTAAGATAAAAAAAAAAGGGGGGTAAAAACCAAGAAACACCCCTTGGAAAGTATTTCTTAAATTACGGAAACCCCTTTTGCGTAGCTTAATAGGACAGTCGTATATTTTCGGTAAAGCGTCTCTCCCGAATCTACCCTAAGTTCTCTCGCGATGGGGTCGCAGGGGTAGAGAATGAATAAGTACGTCAAAAAAAAAAAGGGTTGGAAAAAGGGGTAAGGAGTCAACAGGATAAATTCATCCACGTGCGTAGCAGCTGGCGCCATTTTGTAATGGACACCGCCATCGTATCGCGTTCCTTTATCTCACCCCCCCTCGCACCCTTAGACCACGCGCAACCCTATCCCTCGATAGGATTTCCTCCCTCCCCCCCCCCCGCATTCTTAAAGCGTAGGAGGGGTAGTACGTTAATTGACGCTCCTGTCACAACAACCCTATTCGTACGTCAATCAGGCCCTTATTGGCAAAAATCAAGTAGGGCCCAAAAGGTCAAAATTTGAAAAGACGATCGCAGCCAATTTCAAAATTCATCCCTCCGGCACGCGTGAATAAGAAAATATATTGTTTTGTCAGTTTTTCGTTTGTCCTTACAAAAAAAAAAATTTCAAAGCCTTTCAAAAATTCCAAGCCCTCGATTCAAAAATTCCCCCTCCCCCCCCCCCCTCTCGTATATATAATAAAATTAAGTCTATTCCCAAGGCGCACTTAAGGATAACGATCGTCCAATCGATTTCCTTATACATTTCATATACTTCGTACACACATATGTGTCTCTGGTGTCTCCAAATAGATAATTTTCAAAAGAGCAGAGAGCCGATTCGAAAGTCTTGATCCTTTATTATCCTGGGACTCATGATGGCGCGAAGGGCATTAAAAACGCCAAGAGAAACGTGCGCCGCTAGGAATTAGTCGGCGCGCTTATGAGATCCGATTTCTTAGCGATGCAGCTTGCACCTGATATTTTCTCGGCGCGTTGCACCTTTTCGGAACCTTTTTCTTTTTTTCCAGTCTGCCTGACCGTGCGTTAATATCTCCATATCTCGTAGTCGCTCGCTACAAGAAGCAGCCTCTGCCCTGCGATCGCTGAAACGAAAACGTCACAGGACGTTATCGCTCGAGCGCCATGCACGTATACATAGACAATAACGAATACCGAATTTTGAGAATTTGTCATTAAAACATGACGATAACTTAATTATACTAATTGATTAAATCAATCCTCATCGGTTCGTTTGACTCTGATCATTACTTCATGTATCTCAACCGTTCGTCCTAGTCTTCGTTCACGCAAGAATTAATTTTTATAATTAGTCGATATGAAGTTATACACGTGTAGGGTATTTACGAAAAATGTTTTTTTTTTTTTTTTTAAATTGCCCCGCCTGTATATGTATGCATATAGGTGTATATAGATATGTAAAGGTGACTATCACACCCTTCGCGTTAGGACCGCGCGGAATGAGCCTTATGGCTTCGCAGCTATTTCCTACTTTATGGCACATAAACTCCGATCGAAATCTGCTTTCGGATGCCTGATTGGCTATTGGAATAAGGTCTACGGCGCGTTACGACAATGCTATTCGGATTGACGTGTTTCCGGATGTGTCGAGCAAGTTTCGTCAGTGTGAGCGTACATGTGCCACGTGTACGTATACGTTTCTCGAAGTGATAAGAAAGATAGTGCGAAATAAAAAAAAAGGTAGAAAAATCCTATCGCTCGAAGATTCGCGTAGGTTGAATGCAAAGAAAAGATATATATATATATATACATATGCAGTATAGCCGTAAGACTTTCGTAGAAAATTGAGTGTATACGAGCAAGTATATAACGTACAGGGTGACAATAAAAAAAAAAGTAACATCAAGCGTCGTACAACTTGTCGATTCGAATCGCGGCGTGAAAGTCGTAAATCAAATTTTCAACCCTGTATACGACTGCCGAATTCTTCGGATCAAGGCAGAAAGGATTCGAACGTTCATCCCCTAACCGCGTGTAACGCGGATCGTTTTTTTTTTTTTTTCGACACCCCCTGTATCTCTTTCGTGTTTCTGAAATTGTTTTTTTTTTTTTTTCCCTCGTATCCCGTTCCCCATTTTCAATCCCGATTCTACTGATCTCCGCGTAAAACTCGTGGCTCCGGCATTCACGTGATGCAGACTTTCCGCCTTTTTACGCGATGCGTGAAGCCGCGCGTACGCAGATGCGTATTGCTGCGCCCTAGCCGGTTCCCCCAATTTTTCAATGTTTCTAGACTGGAGCCGTATTCCCTCCTCAACCCCCTCCTCCCACGGCTGAGGGTCAAAGGCCGAAGGGTAACGCATTATTGTACGCCCGGAACGCTTGTACCGTACGACGACGACGCTCGGCGTCGGTTTTCCGTTTTTCAGTCGTGTAACGAATCCGCGTTTTTTTGCCGCCAAAAATATCCAACTTTTTGGAGTAACAGGAGAGGACTGGGGGGTGTCTGGAATATCGTGACTCGAAGGGGGCCACCTTTCTGGTTCCCTTCCATCGCCCTGAAAGGTCCACCCTTAACGCTCAGTATATACGGCATGCAGCGCTGGGGTAACTTATGGAAATCCCTTGTGTTGCCGTTCAGGAAAGTCCCCCCCCCCCCCCGAAAAAAAGTAAAGAAAAAAAACTGGTTAAAAATATGTAAAACTCGACATTTTGGATAGGTACCACGTGGACTTCAGGGGATTGGAGAATCGTTTCGTAGGACAATGTCTAGACTGCGTTGCAGCAAGACTAATACTTGGTCCTTTATGTTTTTTTTTTTCAAATTTTTTTTGACCACCACTTCACTCAGGGGATGAATCTATGACGCGCGTGCATACTTTTCTTAATTTTTTTTTTTTTACCACAAAATAAATTCTCCAGGCATCAGACCCTTGAGGTATCTCAAGGTGCACGTGCGAAAAAAAAAAATATAGCGGACACCGGGTATAGTTTCTGCGGTCAGAGTTCGCGGTGGGGTGGGACAAGGAAATTTTCTAATTACCAGAATTAGTGTCGTTTGTTCATTGTAGAAAAGTGACAGCGAGGGGATTAGGGCCTCTTAGGATACTTTAGAGTCCAGAGGTGCGCACGGAGCGGACTTTATAGCGGGCGTGGCAGCCTCTTCATGGGGGCGTTCGAGTATTTTTAGTTGTTTGATGCCGGCACGCGCTGCGCTGCGTTTTTTTAACATGGCCAGGGAAGCATCTGCCGGCTGGCTGCCGTTAGTTAATGTACGGGGGCCGCCTTGGATCGATGTGCCTCTGGTGGCTGAGGCATTGCACGGGGCATCACGTGTATCGGGCATGAACGTTATTGTCTACCCTCTTAGAAGGGGGGGGGGGGGCTGTATCGCCTCGTAGTCACTTGCAAGCAGTGATATTTTCGAAACGGATTTTTTTTTTACAAAAAATACGTAAATCTTCATTCGTAACGTCAAACACAATAGTCTGCCTGTTTCCACATAATTAACCAGTAACCAGCATATAGCATTATATGCATGAAAAGAGAAAAATTTATTAAAAGAGAAGAATAAAAAAAAAATTGATAGCTGTCTAGATATATATTTTGAAAAAAAAAATTTTTTTGGTACCCCATAGGATGACGAGGAAAAAAATGTAATATCGGTATCGGAGCGGGTTTTTTAGGCTTATCTGACCTTGCAGGGCCGTAGGCTACCTGGTTGGGGCCTGAATAATGAACGGGGCCTTATGGGTTTCATAATCGGATAGCCTCTCGCTCGTGCGGCCCCCTTAAGATACGTGCCAAACAGTGACGGAATGCCGACGGTAAGATCTTGAGGACGGTAGGGATTGTCGAGGGTGGGGAAGGGGGGGGATGTAGAAAAAAAAGTTAGATAAAGCGAGGGGCGCGCCGGTCCCGTCGAAGAAGAATGAGCCGCAGAAATAAAAAGAAAAAAAGAAGCTCGGCGCTCGTGTTCAGCACGCGTAGACACTGCGGCGTGAAGACGTGGCCGATGACGAGGATCCTCCTCTATGTAAGGGCGAAGTCGTGCGCGTGCTTCGGGATCCGACATTTTGTCCTGGTACCATAACGGAGGGACGATGCAACCCCTGACAATTTTTTTTTTCACCTCCAGCATCCCTTACTGTACCAGTGCGTATCACCCTTCCGTCGGGCGACCCCTGAACTTTTTTTCGAGCTCGTCGATTTTTCGACTCTTCAGGTTCTCTTCGCGCCCCCCCCCCCCTCCCTCCTCTCTACGTCATCTTTCTTTTCTCACCTCGCATCCCTCACTGACCATTTTGATTTTCCTGTGTACGATCCTTTTTTTTTTAGTTTGACGATTTTTTTTCTGCCTTCGGTACCCCCTATGTTTTCTGGCACTGCGTGTACCGTACTGTATCTATAGATATACAATTTATATAGCGCCGACACCCACGAAACTGTTCCTATCGTTTCGTCACGCTCGAAATAAATGGGCAGGGCGCAATATGCGAGCCATAAAACGATAGCGGCCATTCTGATCTTTCCTATATTTTTATTGCAGGATGCCTATGGCGATTGGCCGAAGTGCCCACGGGATATGGCGCGTGTGTATAAGCCGTTGCACCCCGTCGCACCCAGGGTGCACACTTTAACGCTACCCGTAGGGGCCCGAGGGATATCGGGAGGGGGCCGGGGGGGGGCCCAGCTTCTGGCACGTAATAAATTCCGAATATCACAGATTTATCATAGTCACGCACTCGCGCCCGCAGTCGTAATTGCCGAATTCTGGTCCTTTCGTCTGACCGCCGGAGTGACAAAAGTATAACGATTTCGGGAATTTTTTTTTTTTTCATAGAGCGAAAAGATTCAGAGTGGGGGCAAACGAAAAAAAAAAAAGATTAAAGACCCGAATGCTCGATATATTTGCAACTCATCGCCATTTTTCCAAATGGCCATTTCTTTTTGGGTGCCCGAGAACTAAGCTTGCACCTGCACAAATCCTCGCTCGAGGCTTCCGCAGGGGCCAACTTCTCGTGGATCTCGGTGCCTACGAGTCCCCTGAAATTTCTTATTCACTTTCAACGTATCTTGTCTATTCTCACCATCCGTATCGTCTGGGGTCCCTAGATATGTACCGGGTGGTACTTTCGTACGTTCCATTAGTAATCACGCTCCTTTGTCGTAGCCATGGCTTTATAGCGATCTTTCCCGTCTCTAGGATTCTTTTAATTCTATGGTTACTCTTAATGCGGACTTTGCTCTCGGAATCTTTCGGATTAACTAGATCGCTTAATAGAACGTGCCGCAGTCATCGCTCCCGCCATGTTTTTACTCCCCGTCACTTAAACGAACGACCTCTCGACCCTCGGTGTGCTCTTCTTCGTGCAATTGCAACCGTTGCAACCACCCCCAAGGATCGTCCCAATCAATCCTTAACAATCCAAAAGGGCCGAAGTGCATGGGGTTGCGTGATTCACGCTGATCTTGCTGAGCGAAGCGTGAGATTGAGTTGCTACGGGGGTGAAAAGATCAGGAGAATTAAACGTCTCCAAGTATATATATATATAAAGTATATACTTATATACAGTGCATATATATATATATATAAGTACAAAATTAAATCAAACACAGGGCTGGTCGCAAAAAACTTTTTGGTCCTATGAAAAACAATGAAAATTTATTTACAAAAAAAAAACTGGCAAACGAGCTGTCGTATTTGGGGGATTTTTTCATATTTTTTTTTTTTTTTTTTCTCCAAAATGTCAAACCAGCACAATTCACCAAACTGAGGCCTCGAGGGACGACAGCGTCATGGGATAAAGCAGGATCGCGGTAAGCGACGTGCCGAATTTTTGTTGAACGCAAGAAAAACATCCCTTGGATAAACTTTTGTCATTGACTATGGCTCGCTGGTATTTAGTCTTAAAATCCGAAGAAGTCCGTCTTTAACCGAGTCGGGCCGAACGCAAACGCGCCGCGGAGTTTCCTTGCAGCCTGACCGACTCCCAGCCAAACCCCTTTGTAAGGGGACAAAAGAGTTGACAAAACATGACAATCATAACAGCCATAACCCATAACTCTCATATAGCGCGGGGGTGGAGCACCCTTGGAGACGACAAAGCCCTTCACGTCAGACTAGATGCGGACTAGACAAATATTATTTTGACAACCGTCACAAGACGCTCCGAGCTTATTGCGGAATTATGGCGGAATTATACAAGAGGGTTATGCTACCTTATATATATATATATACTGTATGTACATATACATATATATAGATATACACATATAATATACTAATGGACGTAACGCTTCAATAGAAACAAAAAAAAAAAAAAAAGATCGTTTTTCTTTTTTCTTTTTCAAAATATATTTTCACTCGAAATAAATTCACGGTCGCCAACCGTAAAAGCCAACAATAGCAGTGACTCGTTACTCGAAAATATATTATCAAAATATTTTTTTTTCAAAATCCTTTTTTTTTCTATCGTTTATTCAAATTTTTCAAACTTCCCGCGTTCGATCCGTTTCTTCGCTTGGCCCAATAAGCGCTGATTTTTTTCCCGTTAAATTTTCTCCGCATTCGTACCCGTCAAATCCACCGGAAGCCCCGTTTACAATGTCGCACATAAGAACAGTAACCCTATGTATCATTTCAGTTCCTTTTTTTTTTGTCTCCAGTATCCACAGACTGGATGTGCGAGGTGGACATATTAAAAGGTTTCTTTACGAGGTCGTTCCGAGCATTATACTTCGCTGCCAGCGAGTGTTTTGCGATGCTGCGATCATAAACCGCATAATGCTATACTCGCTACGAAAAGAACCTTACTACGCGTTATTTCCCTTACGTCTTCCCATACGCCACGTAAACCATTTTCGATATACGATGTGAGTACAGTGATACTGGATATATATATATATATATATCCAGTAAAGAATTACAATCTTTTTTATAAATATTAAATATATTTTTAAGAAACAAAGTCAGGCACTATGGATACAATTTTTTTATACACCCTGTATACAGAATTCGTCAGAGTTACAGGCAATGGTGTATAGAGATTTTTGATAATTTAAATATTTTATTGATATAATTTTTTTTTTTTTTTTTATACCGGATATCACCAAATCACGTGTACATATATATATATATATATATATATATATATATATATATATATATATTCTTTTTGAACTCACTATTTCGTGTTCGATGTGAAAGTGAACTTGAGTTACCCCAGCGGTTTCTGGCGTTATGCTTTTTATACAGCCGCCATATTTTTAACAACGTCCCGGCAGTGATGTTAAAAGTTAACCGTTTTACCGGACCGAAACCTTATATTTACGGTTGAAGTTATATATATATATATGTGTGTGTGTGTGTGTGTGTGTGTGTGTGTGTGTGTGTGTGTATTCTGTAGACGACACTAAGTTGCTCTGGTGGTAGATTTGCCACTTTGTACTTTGGTGTTTTCAGTGCCGCTCCGGTGCGACAAGTCAATGGAGAAGGAATGTGCGAAAATGGACATGCAAAAATGTTAAAATGCGGTTTATGACTTTATGCTTGCTCTCGTATTTTAGCGATATTTGGAACAATGAGGTTGAGGGGGTTGCCGGAGGACCTAATTGTAGGACCTTTTAAGGGTCTTCTGTGCTTTCTCTACTAATAAAGGATCGTCCTTGCTCGCGTGGACGATCCTGGAACAAATTTTTCTGCACTACCCTCGATGCATTTCCAGGTCGTCTTTAGCCATGTATGCAAATACGAAAAAAAATTTTTTAATTAGATCGATTTAGGTTTTTGAAAATTTTTTTTGGTTTGACAATTTTTTTTAACGGGATATTGAGAGCTGTACCGTTTTTTTTAGCAAGCGTCGATCGTTAAACGCCAATCCGATCAATCGTTATTGGAGTCCTTTGGCTGTTAACCCTTTTTACTGGGAATTTCGTGAGGATCCTTAAGACCTAATAATTTCGTCCTTGTGGACGAAGCTTAAATCTAGATGGGTCGGCTATGTGTCACTTCAGTATATCCCTTTTCATTGACAGGACGATATAATCGTCGTCCTGCAGGACTAATCCTTTCGAGTGGAATCTGACGTAGGTGAAATATTGTGGCGACGTGAGACGTCGAAGGGGACGAAGAGGGAAGAGAAATAAAACAAGGGAAAAGCGATACAGCGAGATCTAATCTTGCAGGATCTCGAAAAAAATCGCGTCCTTGAACGAGGACCAGTGGGTTCCAGTTATTCGTAGAAAAAAAAAAAAAAAAAAAAAGAAAAATGAAAAAGATCACGGTAGGTCTGGTCGAAAATTTTCTCAAAAATCCCTGGTCCACGAGGTCGACCTCACAAATCACTATGAGGAATTTGGAGCGCATCGCGATTCCTCCAGCCAAGAACCAGGCTGCTCCAGATTTGGCAAAAAGACAAAAAGCCAACCGGAGGTTGGCAAACCTGACGCGGTGCGTGACGATTGTTATATGGCTTAGCGTTTCGAAAAATGGGCATAATGCCCAAAAGGATATTGACCTTGGCAAGAATTGTCCTTTCGAGACAGGACCCCGACCTTAGCTTCCTGACGACCTGCGAGTGAGTCCCATTTGCATTCTGGGTACACGAAAAGGACTTTTATCTTTGGTCAGGATTTGGTCCCACGTGAAATTCGTCCTATCGTCGGGACCTGTGCGTTACATTGGGAAAACGGAAAGGACACGTCGAAGATGTCGCCTTTGATGCGCGTCAAGGATGGTCTCTTGGCGTGAATAAGGGAGGAAAGGACATCCTGCGCGGAAAAGTCCTTCCTGAGCCTCTGCTATACATTTTTATTTGGCTGATCTCGAATTCGTGTTTTGCATAAGACGCTGAAGCGTCAGGATGTTCCAGGGTGTCCTTTTGCCAGCCTTCTCCGCGTGATCCTATATAAGCAGTGTGCGTTCCACCGGGTCCAAGGATATCTTGGTAAATCCTTAGCCCAAACAGGACTAGTCGGTAAACCACTCAGAGCGCCTTTATCTGTTTGCGAGTTTTGGGACTGATGCTCTATAGTGCCATAGGGTTTATACATGTATATATATATATATATATTTTTTTTGTATGTCCTTGTTGGTACTACGTGTGCCTGCCAATAATGATAATATTGCGACAAGGCTGTATAATATTCGTTTATTTATTCTTGTCACTCGTTTCTTATTTCCTGCCGCAGGATCCTTGCCTCACCAGGATGCTTTCCTGTAACGTTCAAGGATCTGCAAACAGTTTAAGTTTTAGTCCTTTTAGTCTTTATCCCCTTGATTACAATTTTTTTTCACAGTTTTACCACTCCGACAAATTTTCAGGAGTTTTCAAATTTATTCGAGAATCCTTGAGGGTGGACCAGAGCTTTTTTTTGTATCTTCTCGAGATGGCTGGGGCGGGGAGGGGTGGGATTTGAGCCGCGATACGGCATTGATTCGAAAAGGGCGATAAGTCCTATCACGCAAGGACAGCTCTGTGGAATTATGAATTTTTGGAGAAAAAAATCCCCCCCCCCCCCCCTCCCCCCTACCTTAGAACGTACAAAGTCGGCACGAATAAACTGGTGCTAATTGAACTTTCGAAAATGACAATAGGCAATTTTTGTAAAATAGACAAGTCAGCCTTAAGCTATCTTTTTTTATGACGCGGTACTACCTAACGAAAAGTCAACTGGATGAAAATTAAAAATGGAGCGGTTTTTACCCCAATCCCCTTTAACGCTATTAGGAATAATAGAAGGAGCGGTCGGCACAATTTTTTTATTGGTTATCGTAAAAGCTGGCAAAAATAATAAAGAATATTCTAGGGTAAAGCAAAGAGGAGGTCACCGTCCAAGAGCCAGGAGAAAGAAAACGGTAACTCCTACTGTTAGGAGACGTTCACACTGACATAAAACGGGATAGACGTTTGTTGCTCCATATTTTTAAGGGCCACCCTTAAAAGGTTGGTACGGGTCTCGGACCTTACGAATTCTACCGCGTGACCTTAAAATTAAGTATGACTCATCTACTCGTAAGAATTATATTTCTTTTAGAGCGATGAAAATTCAACGATTCAAAATTTTCCACCGCCTCCCCCCCCCTCCCCCTGCCCCACGTAATTTTTCTTTACGGCGTTCGGCTCCTTTCTTTTATATTTTTTTTGCAATTTCAAATTTTTTTTCTATTCCTTTTTTTTTTCACGAGCACAGTCGAAAATTTTCGCGGGCATTCGCGAAATTCGTTCCTCTTTACGAGCTTTTTCGCTACTTCGTTTCTTGCAGGGCTGCCAACCGAATCGTTTCGTGCGAATGGCCGGGCAGAAAAATCGACCAATGGCTGTGCTTGACCCAGTGCCGGACAATGGATCAAATCTTGGCCCAAAATAGGGCTCTCCCTTTTCCCGTGGAAGCGCAAGGGTTATTCCGGGAATGAAACGACACCCTAAACGAATAAAACCAAAATTGGTCGACGTTAAAGGCCTCCGTAAAGTCACCCTCATAAACTTCCCATCCTCGCAAAATTCCCACCCAGTCGCTTTGCCCATGGAACCACAAGAAGCGCAAATATTTTGGGCGAAACGCCTCGAGCGCCATTGTCTTGACATAAGCGAAGAATAATAACGTATTTCCGAGAGTAAGAGAGGACCGAAGGGGGTGAATCGTAAAAAGATTTTCAACCCCCGTTCAACGTACGAGCCGGTACAGTTACGTTAATAAGTATTCAGCCAATAGAGACACATTATGGATATATTGTATTTTCATGTAGCGACAACAGTAGTATCAACGTCACAATTGTCTGGATAAAGACCTGCAGCGCTCAGTCATCGATATAAGCATTATCAAGCCTTTACAGCACCGATAACTAAGACTAAAATTTTTTTGGGCATTTTTTAGATCCTTATTAATTGTAAAAAAAAATTTTTTCTTTATAGCTCAAAATCTTTTCGAGATCCGACCGAGTCAAAGCGAGGGAAAATTAGTGGCGATCGGCAATGTCAGGGCCGTAACTCTTTAAGCCTCTCCCACGGGAGATTCTCAGGTCCCATAGGAGTCAGCAACAAAGCCAAGACATGACTTGGGAAATGCTAAAGGATTATTGGTCATTCGAATCCGAAGAAAAAAAAAAAAAAAAATCTGTCGAAAGGACTATCTGTCAAAGGGATCGCTAAACGCTTGTCCGTTACTCATCGAAATAGTTTCGGCCCGCCCGTGGCAAAGCGATGGGATTTGAAAATGTTGTGACAGTCCATTATACACCGAGGCAAGTACCTTGTCAATTTTCCTAAATTCCATTTCCTAGGATATATGCGATAAGAAAAAAAAAAAAAAAAAAAAAAAAAAATGAAAAATACTTCGAAAATTCAAACCGTAGTATTCGAATGCAACAATGAAAACCTGTGAGATTTTAGCCATGAGAAAAATATGTCTGTCGTGAGTGTAATTAATTTTGAAAATTTCACCAAGTACAGTGTTTATGAAATATAAAATTTATGCTTGAAAAATCTTTTTTTTTCGAATAAAAACAGCAGGTACGATTAAGGAAAAGCGAATAAAAATATTTTTTTCGATTTTTGTAGCTATCTTAGCTGTATATCCTTATTTTTTGACTTTTCTAGCCTTTTTAACTGGTACCTTAAAAAAAATGATTTATACACCCTATATATAGATATAAAAAAAACTATCAAAGCATAAATACCCCGAGGATCATACTTATGTGCGAAATGGTACTACGAGTGACAGTTGGCTGTATTTTCGCAGGTACCAAACTGCCCAGCCAATTGGAGTAGCGAAGGAGAAAGCCGACTGGGATATTTGGTAATAAATAAATAAAATAATATAATATAATTGGAACACGCAAACCGGCGTGTTTACTCAAATCCCAGCCATTTCGTTTTATACAGTCACGCCAGTAAAGAGGGAAAGGTGTTCGGCGCAAAACGACCCATTTAATTGCCCTTGTTTTTAAGGGTAGTTCCTAGACGTAGGTAGACGGGGTAAAAAGGGGTCAGATTCACGGTACTAGGAAACGGGCCCTTTTTCAAGGCCCTTGACACTTACCGTACACGTTATGCAACGATAACCCTTTACCTGTCAAAAAGCATTAGCTCGGCTCTATTTTCTATATTGCACCTTTACTGTTTTCCTAAAGGCTTTTGTAAATCGTATTTTAAGCCCTTTGCGAGAATAAAGAATATTTAGGGACTGATTTCTTCAGGTTTATTTATTAAAAACAGCCGGCTGATCAATTTTTGGGCATTAAGATATTTTATACAAATATAATATAGTCTGACGTGGTACAGCGATAGGCAATAGGAAGACGTTGCTTTAGGTGGAAAAAGGACCAAGTAGTCTGATCGATGATGAAAGAACCAGTAGAATAGATTGAAAGCTGCCTCGAGGTGGACCCAAGGAAATTTGATGCTCGATTTCGTCGGACAAACAAAGAAAAAAGGATCTTGGTATTTGCGTAATCCGCGCCCTTTCGAAGCTCCGCTAAAACGTCTAGAAGTGGCGGAACGACTTGGGAAGGAGAAAGTGAAGGGGAACGAGAGCGAAATCAATTTGATCAATTAGTAGGAGAATTCGTGCGCCAGATAGCACAGCGTGAAGGAGGGTAAATATTTAAAAGAAATTAATAAAACGATAAGCGTTGTGTGACTTTAAATATAACGTGTATCATAAACGCGGCCATTGAATAATAAATGAAAAATTTGAATAAGCGCGCTTGGAAAATTTATAAGTTTTAATTACCAGTTTGACCGCGGTGTGGCGCTCGGAGCGCTCTTGTATCGCGTAGTACAACATGGCCGACGTTGATAACGGTGACAAGTGTAAACCTATGTACGCTATCTAACTGTACTGACGGGTACGATGGACAATTGAAATAGATATTAATTTCGTATAGAATTCTTGGTAATTAGTTTAATTAGTATCGCGTTCGATCGGTCCAAGTGTGTACTGGTTAATATATCCGGTGTACAT
The DNA here is from genome assembly GCA_031762395.1 of Calameuta pygmaea. NCBI lineage: Eukaryota > Metazoa > Arthropoda > Insecta > Hymenoptera > Cephidae > Calameuta > Calameuta pygmaea. The sequence goes on from JASANN010000512.1 coordinate 198,554, forward strand.
ACAATTCGTCCGGGAGTGAATGACAATGGGTTAACCTGAAATCGCGTAGGTGCAGTGCAGTGTGAAGTGAACTTAATTTTGCGAAAAGACAAAAAGTGTGGAACGTTTGTGACGGCGTGAGGACAAAATGGACGAGGCTGGACATATCAGGAAGCTGCAACACTGTGAGTCAAATATTTATTACATTTATATTCTTGAGCATTGAACGGCCGTAACATAACCTAGAATTTTGTCGCGTCCACATGTCACTTTACGTGTACGAAGTTTGCTATTCGTTTGCAGGTATTTTGAGTTTATAAGTGAAATAATTGTCGAGGCTTTGCAGTTATATCGAGGCGTATCAAATTATTATAGAGAAATATGTAGAATAAGGAAAAGGGACAAGGTCGGTACGGTAGAAGCAGGAAAACAAACAAGGGCGTTCGTAGGACGGATGAATGAACAAAAAAGAGGAGTTTGGCCATTTTTGAATTTTCCTCCTGTCCAATTTTGGGACTGTGTTGGTCAGCTAGGGTCACGGGTTGAGTAACATTATATTTGTTAATTGTGAAACACAATCCGAGCGGTTCCTGGACACCGGAATCTCGGCTACCTGTTCATCTCGTGGGAAGAAGGAAAGAGCCTGAAAAGGGATCTACTTCTTCGTTTTTTGAAATCTCGTAACACCACTACTACCCTTATGGACTTTAAAGCCACACATATAGATACCAACCTCGTAACCATCTCTGTGCCACTAGGATACCTAGGTTCATTGCCAACCCCGCGAACAGTAGAGATTCAAGATAGTGTCATATTCACTTGAGTAGACGATGGCTTAATGTACCCTTAAAATTTAGAAGTGAGCGATGAGTGACAGATTGGACGATTTCGCGGGTCCTTGACAAGACTACAGTTTGCCCAATAGTCAAAATTATTTTGGAAATTAAAAAAAAAGTTTATAGGATTTTTTTTTGGAAATGCACAACTACTCGAATTTTTATATATAATTTTTGAGGGTTCCACAGAGTATCTCTGTGTAATATACTTGTAGGTCCAGAGATAACCATGTATGGTTTAGTGAGTGGGCCTTTTTAGATGGCCAAAAATAGGCTCTGACCGAATTCAGCTGGTTAAAATTTAAGAGTGAGCGATGAGTCCTTGCCAAGACTGCAGTTTGCCCAATAGTCAAAATTATTTTGGTAATTAAAAAAAATGTTTTTATAGGATTTTTTTTGGAAATGCATAACTACTCAAATTTTTGTATATAGTTTTTTAAGGTTCCACAGGGTATCTCTGTGTAATATACTTGTAGGTCCAGGGGCAACCATGTATGGTTTAGTGAGTGGGCCTTTTTAGATGGCCACAAAGGCTCGAACCGAATTCAGCTGGTTCCCTCTACTTGCCCTTAATTTTCGTTGGCTCAAGGAGGGCAAAAAGTGAGGGCGGAAGCTCAGTGCAAAATTAAATTACCGCCCGGGCCATTTTCCCAGGGAAAAAAAAAAGAGCGTCCATTCCCGTGGAACAGCAAGCGAATCCCCTGCGGAGGAGTTCAATGATTTTCGAGAGTCTGCCGACCTTGTATAGGTATTATTGACAGAATTCGAAATTCTGCCTATTGTTTCCCCAAATGATCTTTTCCCCGAAGTGGGCTTAGTCTAGAATTTTTTTTTTTTTCTCAAAATTGACAGCCTCGCACCGAAGTGTCGATTAATCATAGACAAAAATCATCCCTCTCCCTCTCCCTCTCTTGAGAGAGAAAAAAAAACTGCAAGGATTTTATATATCGATCAGGCACTTCTAACGGGTGTACAATTTTTAAGAACGATCCCGTCTAAGGGATGATTATGTAAATTTTGAAAATTAACGTAACACCTAGAATTATCATCAGGACATTTTGGTCCCGAGCCAATCCTGAAGGGTTTATCTCGTTATTCGAATCGGTCGAAGTATTTTAAGGGTGAGCGAAGACTTTTAAAAGACATCCCTTAACCATAGCTATGACGTGGTAAGACCATGAAAGGGCATTTTAAGTTTCTTAAAATTATTGAAAAATTTTTGAAAAGCCCTCCTGTCCATCTCGAACGTTAAGCCGCCTAATTTCATCCCCTGGACTCGAGATAGTATTTCATCTCGAGCAAATCCCTTCGGAACAGGTAAAAACGGGGGGTGAGTATCGAATAAGGGATGTTCCCACGCTCCGCGTTGCAAAACACGAACGAGACCAGAAAGCGATTTCTCGTGCAGTTCCCATTATTTTGGGAAATAGTAGCCGGCAGCATCCGGTCCAATCGTTTCCACCCCCACGACTGTCTAAAATTTTACGAATTTGCGTAAACCTTTTTTTTTTTGATTTTTTCAAAATTTCTCACAACGCGACAGGATCGTCACGATTTTTCTCACGCGAAATTCCAATACGGCCAACGTGTCCCGCCACCCCTCTTCGTCGACCCCATTGACACACGTGTACGTATTTTTGAATTTTGTAACACCCACTCGTCGATTTCCCACTACAATAAGAAGCTGGCGTAACCCTTCATCCCTTAATGTCAGGTATAGAAATTCGTGTGCCCTTGCACCATCATGATTCATCCCCCTTATGCAAACTACCCATTCACCAATGTCGTCTGTAAATCTGACGGATACCTGCGCGCCTGGGAACCGCACGGGATCCCCTTTTAAGGAACGCAATTTTCAGGGACCAAATCCAAAGGGGATCTGACCGATTGATTTTTCTGAATTTAAAGGAAATTTTTGAATATGCCCAAACCGTGGGACATTCCCCGTCATGTTCATAGTTTTCGACCCCCCTTTTTCTTCCACCACGCTGTCCCATATACTCTTACGATTTCTTCCACCTGAGATTTGTTTAGGCCATTTGAATAGGATCGGACAGCAGCCGTGGGAGTATGGACCGTAACCATTAAATTTTGAAAAAAAAAAAAAAATATCTCGTAATTTATACCGAGAGTTTCGCAACCTTGCGAAAGGGTTGAATACACCAGGCATTCTGTGGGGAATTGAAAGTGTGGGAAATATAAATTCTTTCTGTTTAAATAGAAGAGAGAGGGGGTTAGGGGGGGGGGGGTGAATGAATATTTTTCTCAAAAAATTTTTTTTTTCATCGTTGGTAAAGTATTTGTTGGGTATTGTAAATTACTGAAAATCCAAAAATACCCCTCATGGTCGTTAATTGAAAGTCAAGAGATATTTTTTAAAAAATTCAAAATCTTGACGAAACAGAAATACCGTTTGCATAGTCATACACGAGAAATTCTTATGGGATTAAGAGGGCGCGAGGTATCTGGGGATGGCGAGAAGGACGGAATGGGATGCCGAAGGGATGAATTCAATATTTCCTATATGTTTTCGCGAAAGAGGGTCGCCCCGTAGGGAATAGAAACGGTTTTACAATAATACGAGCAGCGGTCCGAAACTCCTGTATAATAATATGTTGCACGTCGTCCCATGCCTTATCAAAGGTACGAAATTTAAAGGGACGGCAGGAACTTCAGACTCGCCAACTGATTTCATCTTAATACTCAAAAGGATAATATTCGATTTTTTTTGGAATCTGACATGGGTATGTTATATACTGGCAGGACCTTGAAGCCAGATAAAATTTGCATATACTCCATGTCGATCCGCTAGACAACAGAGAAAAAATTTTTGTAACGGGAAAGTGTGTAGATTGTCGGGGAAAAAAAAAAAAAGAATGGTTGCCAAAATTTAAATTATGTACAGAGATAAAGAGACGGGGATCGTACTTGCAATTGGAATTTAATTTTTTGAAAGGTTTTTTTTTGTACTCTTTCTCTTTTCTTCGTCTCCTGCTCACACAGAGTTTCTTCGATCTCAGATCGTAGGATAACGATAACTTCCCGTGGGACTACGGTTATACTGCTATCGGGAGCATCCCTTACGTTTATTATGCAGAGACTGGTCTTTGAGAGATTTACAGGGTCGCGCACCTACCGTAATCGTCGCTAACAATCGATTCATTATTTAGAAGTGCGAGAGAGAATTTTTACTGGGTTTTTTTTTTTTTGGTTTCGAAATACCGAAAAAGTGACTTAGCTCAATTTCACCGTGGGATACGCTTGTGACTGTTTCGCGCGATTCTGATGAGTTTGAAAAATTTATACGAATTCTGCTGATAAGAAAGTCTCGCGCGTCTCGTATTAGATTACAGTTTGGAAACTTGAGGAATCATTGAGACAATTTTTTTTTTTTTTTTAGTACAGTTGAAATTTACTTATTTCATTTTTCACAATTTAATTTCGATGGCACGACTCGTGGAAGTGTTTGAATTTATCGTAGGGTCGATAACAATGAAATGTCTTATCGGACAACCCTTAATTTATTATATTATTTTGAAACTTCTTATGTACGTCGAACTGAAGCGGAGCAGCAGACCCACTGTGAACTTTCACACGGGGTGTCATGTGGTTCTGGACCTGTTTCCACCCTCGCTCTGGTGTCCATCCGGTCATTTCCACCCCCCCCCCCCCCACCCACCCCGGACGTGTCTAAATATATATTTTCACAGGAAAGGGATGCTCTCGAAACTACCCCAAGGATTATCCCGCGGGAAAAAATCATTTACCCGCCATCAGGTACCGTCAATGATATTCCTCCCTTCCACCAAACCACAAAACCACCCCCATTATTAATTAACACGCGAAAGAGCGATCAGTCTCGACGGATAGCGCCAAATCAACGTCGAAATAATAATAATAAATCCGAAACCAAAATTCAAAAACGAATGACTATATTTTGTCCCTTTTTTTTTTTTTTAAATGTATCGAGTCCAAGCAAAACACGGGGGTTGATCCTCCTAAGATATGCCCAACGCGCGCGTCATCCGCCAAGAAGGAAGGGACAAGCACATTTCACCCTAAGCAAATAAAAGATCGTATGGCCCCGCCCGGGCATTATGTAACCTAATGTAACCGGATTGTAGATTTTATCCCTCGTTCTTCCCATGTACCGGGCGGCCGCAACGTAACTCTCGCGTTTCCATCGCGGCGACGGAAGTCCGGCACTTGGGTCTACGAAAGTCCGTCGGAGATTTGTTTACCCCGTACCAACCGAAAAACTACCCCCGGGCACCACGTGCCTGCATTATAACCAGCGAGGGGCAGGAATTCGCGTGAGATCGACGAATTGGGACTGAATTTTCTAGAACAGATTCGTACGACGATCAGTCCCCGTCAGGGGGGTGCGGGGGGCCAGACGATGGACCCAGAGAAGGGGCCAGCAAGATAAAGGGGGTAAGAGGGACTGCCGATTCGAATCGACGAAAAGTCATTCGATGGGAAACCATCTTGATTTAACGACGGTAACCAGGGATCGACACAGTCCGAAGGGTTCTTGGGGGGGGGGCGGAGGGGGTGAGTTTGGAGGAATAAAAATTTTACTGGTGGAGAGGGGATTTTTTTTTTTACGAGCTGATATTACTTTACAGTCCAAACGTATTACGAGAGGGATGTTTGTGTCGCGGTTAAGGGAGGTTTCGCTAATTACCCCAAAAGATACCATTCCCGTGGATCCCATTGGTCCTCTCGAAAGGGGTTTGATGGTGCCACGAGATAGGCGGCACGGATAACGAGTTTTACGAGGGTATGACGAAGCCGGCCCGCTAATGAATCATTAGGGTGGAGTCTTCGCAAAGGGGTAGGTCGTAGAAGATAGGAGGATGCCGACGCGGGCTAAAAAGTCTTCTTGAGTCTATATCTATATATGTATGCAGGCGTGTATATATTAAGGGGGCCTTATAGGGGAAGGGTGACTGTCTACGAAAAATCCACCTGTCGCTTCTCTTTCCTACATAAATTGATACCTGTCGGGCCTCCCCCCTCCCCCCTCCCCCCTCCCTTGACAGTCACCGCTATACTAACATTCGAAAATCGCCGGCGCGAGCCAACAGCTACTACACCGTCTACCACTGTTCGGGGCCTTACGTGTCCCGGTCGCCATAAGACTAGGGGTACACATCCGTAAGGCCCCGTTTCACCACCCCCTTTCGAAAGAGTTTGCAATTTGTGCGTCAGGCATGTGCCGTGACATGTGCTCTCTTTATCTCTCCCCCTCTCTCTATCCCCGTACCCGTTTTGGGCCTTTTCGGTCAATAACTCTTCATTAGATTGGGCCGTAAGGCCCCCGATCCTCCGTATCCTCCAGTTTTTATGCCTCGTACAAACGCGCGGAGACCTGTAATTTCGTACGCGTGCGGTTACGTGCCCACCTTGCGCCTTGCTTAACCGTATCATATATATATATATATATATATATATATATATATTATATGTAGGTATATATATATATATATATACATAGGGAAACCCTCATCCATCATGAACGCTCGTAGTTATCCTGACCGTGGATCCTTGATTAATACTTTTGCCGTGGAAAGGATCGCGGCTCCTTAATGACTTTACGAACCGTCATTATCCGACGTAAAAAGGAACAAACAAACGACCGACTAGCCCGGATCGCCACTTTCGTTCTGCGTATTTCGTGAGTCACCCTTTTATTTTCCGGGTTGGCATAACTGTATCAATTTTTCTTTTTTTTGCTCTCCTTCCCCCGCCACCCTTGTAACCGTGAAAAAGGAGCTGCGTCGGTAATGTAGAGCGCGGCGTCGGTAAAGTCTCTCTCGCACTCTTCCTACACGCTGCGTTTCTCGCCTCTACGCGTAAGGACGACGTTGACCCAGGTCGCGGGCACATAGAGTATCGGCCTTGCGTGACGTCACGCACATGCGTGTACCACGTGGGCGTACGTGCGTGTGTACGTTGCGTTGCGCTCGCTCGCATGGTCGTACGTAGATCGAATTCCTCGCTTCAGTTAACAAACGAATTTACCTCCCGTTGTCCCTCGTGCCTAACGGGGTGCTTCTTTTTTTTGGGATCAGGATGAGGGAGGGGGGGACTAAGAAAAAAAAGTCATTGACTTTCGATCGATTTCAAATTTGCTTAAATAGAAATCGTACGAGGGAATTTCGGGTACCGAAGATGAATTTTTTGAGGAAATTTTTTTTTTCTCTTAAAAAGGGCCTTACGGCGGAATTTCGATGGGACTCGTCGGGCCTCCCGCGTTGTGGGTCCTGGCTTATTGGAAGTCGGTAGGACTCGATTAGGCTTTACAAGAAGGTATTAGATTAATGATCAACTGATTAGCATGTTCATGGATGGATGGCTGGTATACGGGATGGTAGGGCCCTGCACCGTAATTAGGTGAATGGGCCCGTAGAATGGGCCCGAGGTATATATCTCGGACGAGTCTATTAATCTAACCCTTTTTCGTAGCATAGGGCCCCCATACCATATATATATATATATGATCCCGTTTCTACGATAGCAACACGTGTCCTGTCTACCGGGTGCCTACGATTCTCTGTGCCACCTTCGTAGATCCACTTAATTATGTCGTTTATGAAAGAAATAAACGAAAGGGTTGTGAAGTCCGCAGGATCTTCTAATAGGATTTTAATAAGGGCCCGAAGGGTTGTCACGCTCGCTATCCGAGACATTAATCGGGGACCGTTCCCTTCCTCGGCTTGAAAGCACTTTTGGGAAGCCCCTTTTATGGTAACGCGAGAAAAACGTTTTTCTAACCTCAAACGAGATAAAGATAACATCTCACCCCTTTTAATTAACTTGTAGCTCCATTTACGTTTCGATAATCTCCAACCGATTCAAGATGGCCACCTTCTCGAGCCCGTGTCTGGTACTGGATTAGCCGCGTGTAGGGAATTTTTTTTTTGAGAATCAAATTTTTATCTTACGCGCATACTTTTTTTGGGGCCCGGTAGGGGGGGGGGGGGTGGGCGGGGATTTAAGAAAAACGTATCGGGTAATGATTTTCCGTGCCCCCCCCCCCCCGCCACCCCTCCAACCAAATCGGCGCCCTTCATTAGGAAATTGTGGAGCTCCCTTCTGGAAGCGGAATCGTAAAAACGTTACCGGACCAGTCCGGGATTCGTTTTGGAGCCATCCAGTGGGTTACAGCCACCCGTAAAGCGTTTCGTCTTTAACGACATTGTTACACCCTTACGTTACCCTTCTGCTTTACGACTTCGTTCCATCTTAAGAGGCCGAAACGTTCCGACGTACCGGACGATAGGAGTTCGGACACTTACCGAGGGTCCATGCTGATACGGGTTATCAGGAGTTTGGTGCACGGGGTATCAGTGTAGGTTAGGTACGTAAACTGAGTTCGCACCGTACACAAAGAGACTGGTATACGTTAACGCATACCGAAACGTGGTCGTACGTATTCGTAGTTTCCAGAGAGGCTTGCTGGGTTCGGCTCTGACGTAAGCAGCTTCGTCGTAAAGTTGGGCCTGATAAGAGCGAAGGGAAGCTTAGTCACGAACGCAAACGTGATTTAAATGGGCTTTTTGTCTAATTGCGTTATGTTTACGAGCTGACCAATGGCATCCGGTATTGATAAAGTAGTGAGAAATATCTCGTGGGGTCAGTCGAAGTGTTTTGGGACCGCCGTTACCAGGTATATCCTCTACCTCCAGATCGGATAAGGCCCAAAAAAATTTTTTTTTTATATCGTTATGAAATTTTTTGAAGCATCGTCGGGTAGCTGTCTTTATGAATTTTTTTTTTCATTTTTGTCATTGAAAAACAGTATGGCGGCGGGGACCGTTGGTGGCTGCATTCTTTATTGTTGGGTCAGTGCCTCTGCATATGCATATATATGGACATTGGTCAGCGACGAGTAACTTTTGGAGTTAAAATGGGGTTGGCATTCGACAGGTGGTAGGGCCCAAGACGATCGGCACTCAATCTTTATCTGAGGACTTAATTATTTTTCCATCCCTTGGTCGAGGCGCGCCGAGGAGTTGGCACTACCAAGGGTGGCTTTTAATTGTCTCTCGGGTTGGGCCTGAGTTTTATCTATAGCTACGTCTTCCGCGCATATTAAATTTCGAAGGGCAAGCAGGTGCCCCCTCGTACTAAAATTTACTTCCCTCTCTTCTGCGTCCCGTCCGACAGGTATTTAATCACGCCCCAATCTACCGGGCTAATAGCGCCATTGTTTATAAATATGGAGATGTCGAATGCCACGCTTTCAATTTATCGATCCGCCCGATCTTACTGGCTTTACGTAATCTCTCGTACTTGGCTCTTGGAGGGTTATATTTAAAAAAAAATTTTTTTTTCCAAATTTATCACGTAAGGAGCGATCCTTTTCATACGCGCAATCATCAATTTAGATGTATTTGGTTATTTATGGTTTTTGAATTCAAATTATCGAGGCGACTGTAATTTATCGAAAAGTGGGACCGAAAGTGGGCATCACGTTAATTTAACGTCTGGCCCCGGGGCCCTAGGAGCAACCCTTTGTCCCGCAAAGCTAATAGGAATCGGAAGATGAATTAATTGGCCCCCGAGGGCGGATCGTACTGGTAAAAGGTTTTTCGATTTTTTTTTTTTTTTTCTTATCGCTCGTAATTTTGAAAATTATAGATCCCTCGTACTCTGGGCACTATCGCGAGCCGTTAGTCGTAATAATTGATTATCCAGTGGGTCAGGATTATATTTATGTCTACAGCGATATCACAGTGGTGCATTTAACGCGGCGAGTGCATTGAAATTATGAAGCTAGGCTCTCGACAGCCTTTTTGTAGTTTGGAGGGGGAGGGGGGGGGGGAGGGGAGGGGTGGCGACGATAGGGGATCATTTGAAAAAAATAATAATAGAATCTTTCTTGAATCCAAATCATAATTTATTCTAGGGTTAACAATGATCCTCTCGGCTCTCTGCCATTTTCTCTTAGCGACCCCTCTTTACACATCCCTTCGCTCCTTAAGATTCCTCACCACCACCAATCCCTACTTTCAATTCCTGAGGGTCGTTATTGAGATCCCACGTGGCACGCGCCATCATCCAAGGTGGGATATTGAATCTAGGAGCACAGGGAAGCGAAGATGGTGCTGAGGAAGATGAAAGAGAAAAGGAGGCGGAGGCGAACGAGCGGCAGGAGGTGAAGTAGGAGGATAATTATAAGGGTTTATAGAGGAGCCTGAGGGCAGCTGGCTCACCCTCACCTGCCCGGCTACTACCCTTATGCAATACCGAATACGTCGATTCCATCCAATGTTTCGGCTCTTGTTCCTTCCAGGGGTGGGAGAAGAAAAACGGGACCGTTTTTTGCCTTTGAATATTTTGGATTTTACTCGAAATTCAAAATTTACTATTTCTTCTTCTTCTGCTTCTTTTTTTCGTAAAGTCGCGGTTTTATCAATTTTTTTCTTATCACTGTCGCGGGGCTACCGATAGGAATGGAATTTTTGTCTTATGCTCAATGCAAGTGGTACCTTGCTATAGAGACCTTTCTTTGCGTTCGTTTTCATTCCGTGCGATGTACAGGGTGTTTTAATTATAAAAAGAAAATTATTCGTGACTTTGCACAGTTTGAAATTCCCAGGTAAAATTTTATTTTGAAAATCATATGTTTCAGTGACTCGAATGAATATTGAGAAGAAAGAAAAATTTTTTTGAAAAATTATTTCTCTCGCGTACCTTCAGGTTCTATCGTATATTTTAACATACTTCGTCGATGTTCACAGCTGTTGTGTACAAGTTTGATGTACAAGTATCGGCCGTGTGCACGAGACTCGCAATAAAATAAATGTAAGACGGCGACGCCGTGACGTTTTACGAGGGTCGCGGACGTAATTTACACAGACGATTTCCGGGCGTCGATATACCGGGTGTCATCGAGACGATAAACGCATCAGTTTCTGTCTCGTTCTCTCCTCTCTCTCTCTCTCTCTCGATGCGCCAGTGCGATGCCATAGTGCTGGGGCAATATTTTCTAATTAGTTAGGTTAGGTTAGGTTACTCTGGATTATCCGAGTGACACGTGCCAGGCCGAGCCGTTGCGCATCTGCGAAACTGAAGCATCGCCGCGGTCCGATTAGACCAGCTGCCCTTGCGAGAGAGCAGACGAGATTAAGGGAGGGAAAGTGAAAAATAGAAGCTGAATAAAGAAAGTGAGACAAAGAGATAAAAAAACCGAAAAAAAAATCAACGAATCCATTTAATAGCTCGTTCGACCCCCTTCGACGATTTGGGGTGTCCTGAAAAACAGAAATACACTCTATACCCCGTTCGTCGTATCATCGCGTGTTTGAGTCGATAAAAAAAAATTTCTAAATTTTCAAATTCAAAATTTACTCTGTCATCTCTATTTCGTTTTGTCTCCGTGTGTTATTCTTTTTTTTTTTCGTGTTTTATTTTTTTACACTTCCTCCCCTTCGCTTCCATCCCCCAATCTGTTTCCATCTTCTTTCGTCGACTCTTGAAAACCTGCCAGACGAGAAGAGCCGATCATTTCGCTTCTAAAGATTTCAATTCTGCGGGGACGCGTCGCGCTTCGCTCCGTTGACCTCGTGTCGATATAGTCGCGTTCTCAAAAGACAGAGGAGCCGCCACGCGCAGCCAGACGATCCGAAAACCCACGGGAGACGAAGATCCGTCCTCTGTGCTCTTGGGTCTTTATAAATCCTGGCAGCAATTCGTATCAGCTCGCTGGTGCGATAAGGAGGCCTGATGACTTTTTCGTAAATAGGCGTCAGGACTGTCCGTCGTTGAGACGTTGCGTTATTATTTATGAAGAAATTGAATGACGAATTTTTTTTTTGGAAATTCCTTTACAGCCATTTTTTCAATTCCAATTTTTCTCGAAATCGTCAGATTGACGCTCGTCGTTTTTGGTATTACAATCGACGTAAGAAAATTTTTGGGTACGTTTTTTCGGGAATTTACGTCTTTCATATATACGTGTCTTTCTGGTACGTCGTAATATTTGTTACTGAGACCAGATCGGCCGATTGGCTCGAATCCGATCGTATCTTATGAAAAAGTCGCAGGTGCCTCCTACCTTATTAGGCTCCTTACCTTTTCAGGTTATTTGGTACTTTGGTACTCGGAGCATCGCTAATTCCACGCGATACTTTTCAGGCTGCAGGACAGATAGGCATCTTTGCCAGGGAAAATGGATGTATGGGGATTTTCATTGGGATAACTCTAGGGATTTTTTTTTTTTTTTTTTTCCCCTATTGTTACGTCATCGGCCTCGCATTTCTCGTAATCCTTACCACGTGAATCAGCTTCCTCGTGCAATGGGTCCGCTACCTAGATATTCACCACCTACAATTTCAAGGATTCTCAGTACCCAGATCCCCGTAGATATAAGGCTAAAGCACGGATCCTGCCAATTTTTTGGCAAAGATCGACAAATGTAAGAAGGACGTTTCGAAAAATTCCAGGTGGGGGGTGGGGGGGTAAAAATAAAAAAACTATACTTGTATATATATATATATTTTTAATAGTACAATAGTACCTCGAAAAATCTACGAAGCGAATCTTTTTCTTCCCTTTATTTTCGTTGGTGATTAGATAAAATTTTTTGTGGTCCAATAAAATAACGAAGTCCTAAGAATTTCGGGAATCTCGTTTTATCGAAATTGATACATCGTTCGATACCGACATAAGGTACACGTGTTAATCCCCAACCCTTCTTTTTTTTTCTCTGTTTTCTAAAAATTTGACGTTTACGACCGTACACGTGTCTGCCCGCGTGGTATTTACATGGTCGATGATGACGTAAAGAGCGAGGCGTGGTTTTACGATGAGATTAGGAGCTTCGTATTGTCGATCTTTGGGTTGAGAGTACGTGTGAAGAGGATAGGGGTTATCGCTGGAGGGATGGTGGGGGGGGGGGGAGGGCGGGTTAAGGGGCTCGTAGACGGGGAGAAGAAAAAAAAAATATCTAAAAATTCCCCTCTGTCCCTTTTCGTCGATATCCTCTTATCCATGCAAACATTTTTCTGTTTGTCCGATAACCGTGGAATGCGCGGAACAAGACTCGTGCCCCGTAAGATCACTTGGGTTGATCCATAGATGCGCGCGAGACGACGCAGGCCGACGCGACGCCTTTAAGGAAGTTCCTTGTTTGCCCTTTCTCGACCAAAGACAAATATTATCGGCCTTATATGCAAAGCACTTACCGTAGGACCCTACCGGAAAACCTCACGTACCGATAAGCTCGGGTCGTCCATGTATTTTGACGTACATCCTCGAAGGTCCTTAAGGAATTGGAAAAATAAGAGAGAGAAAAAAAATATTTCCATACTTCTTCAAAATTTATATTTTCCTTGAGGCGCACTTACACGGCTAACCGCTGTAAATGGACGTCGCGATACTTGTCGTGCATTGGAAATCGTTTGCTTTTAAAATAATGTCTTGAGATCGTTTAACAAAAAAAATATTTGGGTTTGGGGTAGGTTTTTTTTTTTTTTTTAATATTAGATACCAGCCACGCGTACAGATAGAAAAATTCAGGCTACCTCGTAAACTGGTATGAAATACGTGAACGAGAGTCCTTTGTAATCGTGAATGTCCTGCGACGGTATCCTGCTGCGGGATGTGCGCTAGAAAAATCCGCGCAGCTGCTTCGTGGATAAGGATAGGATATAGAGTGTAGTCAGTTTTTTTTTTGGAAATTATAGGAATTATATATATATATATAAGTAAGTACTCGGTAGTGCATATCAGCCGAAAATTAGTGGAGGATAATTTTGGAAAAAAAAAAATAATTTTTTTTTGGTCCAGCTCTTGGATGCTGGATGGCCAATAGATTTTTCATTGGTTCAGTTTTGACTATTTCTTATGGGTGTAACGCAACTGCTACTAGGCATCCATAACTTTGAAAGCGACAGGACATTCTTGGTATCCTTAAGGATCCAGGACCTCGACGCCCCCAGCATCCCCGAACTACCGACGATCCCTGTAAAGAGTTTAACTGACAGTGGGACGCAATATTTTAAGGCAATCTATGGTCAGCACGGTACATCCTGAAAGGGCTAAAATATTTATGGGCTGCAGCTGATCCTGAAACCGTCCAGTCCTTCCACGACGCCGAATGAACCTAAAACGTCCTGTGGTCGTTCGTAATGATTGTCGTTCGGCATTGAAAAAGGCTGTATATACATATATATATATATATGCTTTGGAAAGATCGCACCCTCCAAAACAGACATTACCCAATTACAATTCCAAAGACATGAACGCTATCAAGGACAGAAAGAAAAATTTTGAAAATTTTGAAAAAAAAAAATCTCTTTCGGATCTTGACCATTTCTTCGTATTTCCCTACTGTCGTTTACGCAGCGACGCCTTAGAGGGCGCGATTATACGTATGAGGTTGAACAGGGGATGAAATGTGTAACAAAAAGAAATATCGTAACCTGCGTTAATCCTTGGTCATTTTAAAAAGGGAATCTGTTTTGATCTACGTGAAAAACCCTTTTATGGAAGAAACTCTTTCTCGGAACCCATAGGGATCTAGTTTCGGGTACCTTCTTATGCTTCCTCTTAGGGGTTAGCTGCGCGGTAAGGATCCTGTGGTTGAGCTCAGGAATCTTTTATGACGTAATCGCATTGGAGAAAAAAAAGAAGCTGGCGAAACACCCCTTTGATCCTGAACGTACTCGGCGGGGGTTGTCAATGAGAAAAAGAATGTTTTGCCAAGACGCTATAATGTCGCCTTGAAAAATTCTTTGACGGCGAAACCCACAAGCGGTCGCTAATGGAACCAAATTCGATATTCGAAGGTGGCAGCTCGTGAAACGCGATCAGGATTTTCGTTCGGTTGGCATCCATGGGTTAGTGGTAGGACGACAACCAGCGTCGCCATTATCATCACCATTACACCCTGTAATCCGCCTACGTCTGAGTGGACACTATATATCTTGAAGAGAAAAAAAAGCGCCGACTCTGACAGTTACGGGGTGTGAACAACCCTTAAGTTAAAAAAAAATTTTATCTCACGTCCTAATACCTTGAATTTGAAGTGCGAACACGATCGTTAAATTAAAAAACTTGTTTAAAAATTTAAATTAAATTGCGAGTAATCGTTAAATTAAAGAAATTTTTTTAATATAAATTAATTTAAGAACTGTCGAATTAAAAAAAAAATCTTTTTTAATTTCACGTCAATCTCTCTTAGCTGCTTAAGGGATGATTTGGAAGAGACTTTTTTTGGTATCATGAAAAAATTTTTATTGACAACAACATACGTAAGTCGTATACAAGGAAGTTTGTATTTTTATGAATTTTTATTTTTTGGGGGTTGTTTTTTTTTTTTCTAAGGGTATCTCGGACAGAGCTGTATGTTTATGGGATTGCGCGCCAGGGATTTAACCGAGTGGACGTGAAAATTTGTTTATTCCTTCTGAATACAATGAGATATTCTTAAGGGATGGTTTACGACCCCCCGCCTTCGTCTAATCCTTTTTTTTCCCTTTGGATTAATAAACGGAGGTGAGAACATCGTGGAATTCTCCTTACAGGAGTTACATAATACCCGAACCCCTAACAGGGTTAAAGCCACGTTCACAACACATTTATGACTGGATAAGACAGCTCATCCATAGATCATGATCTATCACCATATATTACACCTGAACCAGGGATAAGGCTCGTTTTCATAATTTTATACGCTCGTCGTCAACTGGACCTACCCCTCCCATTGTCGGATCTAGAAATTCGATTTCCAAAAAAAAAAATTAAAAGCATCTTAACAATTTTTTTTTACACAGTCCTAAATACATCGCACTTGCACGTGATACAAAATGAAAGGTCAAAGTGCAAATAAACGCGTAAAAAAATTTTTTCTTAAATTTTCTAATTAATAAAATAAAAATTCGATAAAAATAATTTTAATACGTCGATCGAAGTCGTGCATAAACTACCCCCAAATACATCCTACCCACAAATATTTAAAGAAATATTTAACCCCCGATGTACTTTATCCCTACTACATTAAATTATCGTGAAGGATCTACTGTATGAAATATAGGTATACTAGTCGTTGCTGCTATAAAAAAATCCTCTTACCCACCTAGTATACAAAACCACCCCCTGGAAGCTTCCCCACGTATGTGTATAAAGTCTATAGCCGCGTATCCACGAAATGCCGTAAAAACGATCCGAGAGTTAACACAGCGTAAAGCCCTTGCAGCTACGTAGAGAAGTTCATAGGAAGTGTAGGAAGGCAAAACAGCGTAAGAGTTCGGAAGGGATGCTGCGACGCCAAGTAGAGAAGTGATAACAAGTGCAGTAAGAGCGATAAAATTGCATCACCAGGGACGTGGATGTCCGCACAGGTCATTGAGTTGAAATATTTTTTTTATTTTATTTTGTTACCCCTTTCCGCGCTGTATGCTCGTCCGAGTCAGGAGCGAGACGGAGTCTCGGGGTCCATTACGAGGGCTGTCGACTCGCAGGAGAGTCGGAGGGTTGGAAAGGGATGAAAAGGAAGAAATAATATAAGAACCAGGCATAAACTGCACGGCAACTGACTACGTCATAAAATCCCTTGAAAAACCCGTTCGCCAGTCGTTTCGTTTCTTCTATGACCTAAAGGCGCTATCATATCGCCACCATTGTGCGGTAACTCGCGCTTTATTGCTGAGTTTTACTGTGGGTATCCTTATTCCTTTACTTGGGTGCTCCTGGCGTAACGTACGTAATGTACGGAGGTAGGTACGTACTCGATGCTGGGACGCGAAGTATATTCGGATTGTGAATACTGGGGAATTTAGTATTGGAAGTATGGGTACAGGGGAAAGTGCTGGAAGTATGGGTATACGGAAAAGTATTAGAAGTATGGGTACAGGGGAAAGTATTAAAAGTATGGATACAAGGGAAAGTGCTAGAAGTATGGATACAGGGGAAAGTATTAAAAGTATGGGTACAGGGAAAAGTGCTAGAAGTATGGATACAGGGGAAAGTGCTAGAAGTA
>JASANN010000512.1:215462-253931 GCA_031762395.1 Calameuta pygmaea
AGGGAAAAGTGCTAGAAGTATGGATACAGGGGAAAGTGCTAGAAGTATGGGTACAGGGGAAAGTATTAAAAGTATGGGTACAGGGAAAAGTGCTAGAAGTATGGATACAGGGGAAAGTATTAAAAGTATGGATACAGGGGAAAGTGTTAGAAGTATGGATACAGAAGGAAGTATTAAAAGTATGGATACAGGGGAAAGTGCTAGAAGTATGGATACAGAAGAAAGTATTAAAAGTATGGAAACAGGCAACAAAATATATAAAGTATGTATATGAAGAGTGTGTAGATATTGATAATCTAACGGGTGTTGAGGAAAATTGAGAATTTAAAAAATATCGACAAAATTACTTTTTGGATTGATATTAGACGTTATATTAACCTTTGGGTCGTTTTGAAAGATCTTTTCTCGATTGGAGGATGTTCGCCAGGATTCTTCCGGTTTGGGGTCCATGCGACAGATTCGATAAATCAAAATTGATGTATTGACTGTTATGCTTTTTTTTTTATTTTTTTTCCCTGTCTCTTCCTCCTTTACCCTCGTGGTGGTATTACGGATAGGCACGATTTCACGGTCCTTCGGGAATTTCGGCATATTTGCATCACGTGTGTCGAGCGGGAAGAGTCTGGACCTGCCGACCAGATCGACTTCCTGCATCCTTGCGTTTTTCCGAGACACATTTCACAGTGTGGCCAACCGTCGCTTTCCGTATACACGAAATTGACGTACGACTTCCTATAGTTTTTTTTTTCTCTTTCTATCCTCTCGTCATTTCACTAAAATCGTATCTACCATTTGATTTCTAACGAAAAGAGGATTTTTGTGTAAAACTAAAAATTCATTTGGTTTCCATCGTCGCGACACAGTCCGATAAAAATCAAGTACCCTTATACCTAACCTTCTTATATATACCGGGTATGTTACTTGAAAATGAAGAAAAGAAAAAAAAAATTGTATTTCCCTAAATTCCACAAGAAGCCATTACCTATACCGCTGGATGCGTATCTGCAGTAAGGAAAAATAGGGGAAAAGTAAGAAACGGTAACGATAGTGAATTCTAGGGTGGTTGGCGACCCTGACCTGCTCCAGTCTGATTTATTGGTCAACGGTCGAAGAAGGAATGCGACAGCGAGAGTTAACATGGGATAAGCTAGAAAAAGATAAAAGGAGAGAAAACTTCGCAACCCTTGCCTAACCCAAGTGAGGGGTGCAGGAGGAGAAGGAGGAGGAGGGGGGTGAAGGAGTAAGAGAAAAGGAGTCGAAAAGCCAAGAGAGTCAATGTGTGGGACCCACCGCAAGCAATAACGAGAACCATTCAGAAAAGCCATTGTCCCTAAACGTTTCTGTTAAGGGAGGAGAGTGTGTCTCTTAGTTCTGGACTATTTTCTGGAACGTCGGCCATTTTTTACAAGAAAGAATAAAGAGAAGGACAGACTCCCACCTAGCAAAAGGAGTACACCGGGTAACTTAGCAGAACCGTATAGTAGAAGAATTGGGCCTTCCGAAGAGGCGACGGGTCAAGCATACCGATGAAGACCGTGAGAGACCGAGTTTGGTTTCTTATTTGTTTTTTTTTTCAATTTTTCTTTTTGCTTTCGTTTTATCTTATTCCGTTCTTCCTTTTCTTTGCCAATGGGGTTGACATCCCTTGACGAGTGGATGGACGTGGCCCAACTTGGCGAAACGATGCTGCACGTTCGTTACGACGAATTCATACGGAAAAAAAAAAAAAATGGGCCTTATGGCAATTTAGATCGGTGGGCCGCGATTGCCCTTATAAATATTTCATCGTGAGACTCACGTAGGGGCGGGACATGGGGTAAATATAAAATTATGTAAATGATCGTTAACGCGATCGTGGTCGCCCTTGAAATTGTCGCGCCCCATGGACACGGGGTACGGGTCACATCGAGAAAAGGGATGAACGCATTCGAGTTAGGGGTAAGTTGTAGGACAGAAAGAGAAATATAATAGGTGTAGGGATGAATCGGAACAAGAGAGAGAGAGAGAGAGAGAGAGAGAGAGAGAGTTATTCCATAGCGTTAAGAAGTGGACGGTGGGCCAGTAGGCCGGTGTGGGTATTTTCCGGGTGACTCGGGCCCCGAATTTCGGGTTTCTGGGCCGGACCGTCGACGGCATACTGGCCAAGTATATAGGTAGGGCCCCAAATATCCGACAGACCGACAAACGGACGCGTGGACGTGAAATATAAGGCTAGTGAGGCCCAGCGTTCCTATATGCGCGCTGGGCCCTACGCTGGGCCAGCATCGCAACATCTGCCAGTATAACCACCGACAGTCTGACAGACCGACTGCACACTTACGCAACTGTCGCCTCTCCGGAACGGTCAGCCTCTGGGTTTCTTCTTTTTTTTTTTCAGTTTTCCTATGGTGTCCCTCAACCCCCTTTTTTTGACTTTCCCTAAAATCAATAACCCCTACGCCCTCCCACCCCTCTTCGGTCCCTTCCGCTTCACGATACATATATATATATATATATATATATATATATCCTCAACGACAGAATCCGGAATCGCGTGTTTCCTTCAATTTTTATTTTCTATTATTATTTTCTTCTCCCCCATCAACTCGCTCTCCAACCCTTATACTATTCTCGTTTACCCAATAGTCAGCAGATATATATATATATCGCCCCAGGCGTACCAACCTCTCGACTACCATATGCCATCATCGTCCTCAATTATACGTGCGATCGAATGAATGCTACGTATTGCACAAAATCAATCGATGACATTGGTAACCCGATACCATAATGGCGGATCGATTGTTCTTCATCGATCATTGCTCTAGGTTCCTTCCTTCTTCTTTTTTCTTTCTTACCAATACCAAAATCCTTCTTTGATTTGACACCCGGTAGTACCAACCTTCGAGCGTTCTTAAATTTACCTTTTTATATTCACTCTTAAATATTATCCCCGAAACCGGTCCATCGCGGAGTCTGCGAAGTTGATGGATTCCCAAAACGATCTCGGATACTGTCATAAATAAAAATAAGGTATTAACCTCGTCAGAGTTTGACGATGTACTTAGGTACCAGCACGAGAGACCGAGAGACCATCCCCTGATTTGATCTTCAGTGAATGGACCGAATGGACGTCTAATGGTGTCACCTGAGAGTATAATGGATGGACCAGCCGTAGCTAAAGGCTTGTTTTTCTTAACGCGATGCTCAAACTCACTCGCGATCATCCCATGTCGGTCGCTGGGACTAGCAAGGCAAGACGAAGGAGGATGCTGCGCGGAAGAGATGCTGGCACAATGATACCCACGCGCCGTACTACCATCCCCTGGACCAAGTATGACATCTCACGAAGATCACGTGCCATTGACCATTATGGGATCTTTAGGTTATATCGATGTCAGACCAGGTCTCGTTTACCCATGGCCATTGTTATATCCCAGTCTTAATCACACTGGTCCATAATGTAGTTTAGGATTACCCTGGTGGTACGAAAAATTTTGTTTACCTCGAATTTAGGGATTTTCGGGGGGGGGGAGGTTTCATCCGAGATCCCAGTAGGGAGGATCGAAAATTTTGCCTTGAAATTAATTTTGACTCCGATGAGACGCGTGCATGGTCTTCATCACGGGTCTCGGGGACTCCTGTTTCCTGAAGACTTCACTTACTGGTCAAGCATGGGACCCCAGCGTAGTCTAACCCGGCACGTCCGTGATCTTTTTTTTTGGTCTTGCTTCTCTTTTTTCTCGTCCTTCCCATAGAACTAGACGCGGCGGGACATCTTTACTGTCGTCGAAGAAATTAGACCTGTCTCGTGTTACGTGTATGCGAACATCCGGTGGCTGAAGTCGCGGTACCCACCGGTTCACTCGACGTGGACCAAGAACGGTAACGAGTGGTACTGACGTACGTGGATCCTTTTCTGAGGTCTTCCTTTGGAAAAGTGGACTGCTGCTTCTTGTCTTTGCCTCGAGGCATAATAGCCACTTAGGATGACCAGTGTCATCGAGCTTAAATTTTAATGGACGTTTAGTTTTGGGACTGGAAAAAATTTTGACAAAAAAATTTACATAGTCATTTGACAATCCTCTTTGCATATCCGGTACACGATAGTTATCTTGGGAACGGATTTTACCTGGTGCGTCATCGTACCTTCTTGGTATCTTATCTCTCGATTTTAAAATAGATCATCCTTTTTCATAAGTTCCTACCGGCCCCGGCAGACGTCCCTTTTTGGTTTTGGTAATTTTTTTTTTTATTTGTACGTTTAACTTATATTTTTCTATGTCGATTTTGAGACATTTTTTTTTAATTGATATCATTTTTTTTATTTTCTAACTTTCATCGGTCGGGCTGTATATGGGTAGTTTGTAGGACTCTGGTGGACTTTTTTTTTTACCGGGCAAGGTGTCGGGTCTGGTTAGGCACTTCTGTGGATCAGCTCCATTGGTTTCAAGCTTACCTATGATTTTCGCGCTAAGACGACGATATTTCACCGTCCCTGAATGGTGGACGGGGGTCTCCATCGTAAATGTAAAGATCAAGTGAGTGAGATTGTGCCCTCAGATCCGACTACCCCCCTTTGCCTAGGACCATCCCGCCCCTCCAGACCCCGCGACCGCCGTTTGCGTTCTCCTCGCAAATTCTCGCTCTAATCTGTGAGTAATTGTCCTCGCACAATAGAGAGAATAAAGCCAGTTCTGGGACCTGCCCAACCTGCCAACGAAGTCTCCCTTTCAGTATTTTTTACTTTAGCGATCAGGCCTGACACCGGCTCGGCGATTAATCTTCAATTATAACACCGCTGACAGCTATACTCGTAACACTTTTATGGTCCCGCGCGGAATGCAGGGGTTGAGGATTTTTTTTTTTTTTCTTTGGGACTCTTTTTTTTCTCAAGAAAGGATTTCTTCGATTTTCACGTGATTTCAGATCCCTCTGATCCTTTTCGGAGATCTAATCGATCGCGCGACTAATTCTTCGAATGGGACGAAGTCGAGTCGTGGTACTCGAAAAGTCAAAAAAAAGAAGGAATTATGTTCCTTAAGAAAGAAAAACCGCCAAAAAATTTTTCAAAATTGGGGGGATGAAACAGTGACGTATTGTGAAGGTGCAATTTTCTTTCGTCTCCACATGGTCATTGGATGATTTTATTAGAATTTATTTCAGTTTATACCTGAGTGATTGGCAAGGGTAGTTTTTGGATTTATTGAAAAAAAAAAAATTTTTTTCCAAACAACCCTTAGTAATTTTTTTTCATAATTTCATAGATTTTTACTTACCGTATGTATTTTTATAATTGAGTTCTTTGTACGGGTAGAGAAAAAAAAAAAGGGTAGGGAAGGAAAAAAATCGTTTTCGTCTTACCGGGTGGCAAGAAGTGGCAACTGTATGTACTTTCATCCCTAAGGTCGCCAAGTCGTGAACGTCGTCTTAGTCGCAGCCAGGTATCGGTTAGGGGTGTCATTTGTATTGGCAAAAATATGTGGTATCCGACGTGGGGATATTGATGTGCATCAGGAGGGGTGTCATTGTTCGCCACCCCCAACTCGAGACGCGTACGACCGATTTTTCCTTTTTTTCTCTCTCTCTCTCTCTCTCTGATCTTAGAGAAACGACGAAAGAACTGCACTTGACATATTGGAACTTTTATGCCTTCCTGGAACGGCTTGACGTAACAGCCGGCACATCCTTTTATGTATTTCGTATAGGGAACCTATGGCGACTCAAAACTTACACGCGATCATATATATATATATATATATGTAAACTTACCTGAAGCATTTCCTGCTGAATTCCCAAAGAAATAGATACAATATAGAATTCACGCAATAACGTACACACAGTCGAGCATAAATAGCCGATCGAAATGTATCTGAATTTTGAAGAAATTTCAAGCACCGTCATGGTTTTTCAATTAGTCGAGAACTCAAGAGAGAACGAAGGTAGAGGCAAAGGAAAAAGAGAAAAGAATGAATATATCCCGAAGGACCACCGTAACTTTGAATCGCGTATCGTTTAAATGTTTATTTTCAAAATTTTTTTTTTTTGGACTTTGCCATTTTTTTAAATGTCATTTCTGTTCGTTTCGTTGCTCCAGCCTCCTTTCCCTGTACTCACGCTTTTTTTTGTTTTTTTTTTGGTTCTCTTATATTTCGTCTATACTCTCTTTGGAGAATGTTTCTCTTTCGAAATAGACAATGGATAGAAAATTTGACCACGTGACGTGGCTGGTCCTGCGAAACAACGTGCCAAGTCAGTCGGCTGTAAATCTTCCGCAGGATCATTACCGAGTTCCTCATGATGCCGGAGGTCTGTGGTCGATGACGTGGGGCCCCGTTTTACCGTGTTCGGAAGGTCTGCGGAGGTAACGCGGGGGTGGCAGAGGACTTTGTTGCAAAAATGTTTTAACGCCGACATAAAACGCATCGTTAGCCAGAGGGAACCACGAGGGCAGGAACGAATGGCCTAAAAGGGGAACCCCCGTCGTAATTCGTCCGAGTTTTTCATTTCCTTTCCGCGCTGCTTTGGTAAGGCTGAGGAAATATTTCCGCGTAAGATTAATGTGCGAGTTCGACTGACGACGCGGATGCCGACCTTAAAGTTGCGAAATGGGCCTTTTGTCTGGGGTCGGGTGGGGGGGGGGTTCATTAGGTTGTTAAAGAAAAAAGATGAATTTTCGCAAACGCGCGAAAATAACTTTTCTCGGGGTCCCTTGCTATGCGGAGACAATGGCTTGATGATCTCGCGGAACATCTGGTACGTGCTGCTGGATGCTGTGAAAGATGATTATAAGATGACGGATTTTTTTTTTTTTTTTGACTTAGGTCACTGGTACCCAGTGACCCACTTGAATCGCTCTTACTGATCCTTGTGGCAAATGCTTGCTTTTGTAGTGCGTGAAAATTGAAGAAATTCGACAATTCATACGCCGCTACTTCCACTGAGCGAGCAGCTGCTCTTCAAGTTGACGGGGGAATCCCCGAGGTTTTAGTGGGTGCGCGAGCACGAATCCCCAAGGATGGACGTGCGACATGCGTGACAGCTCGGAATAAATAAGAACGCGTGGCACTGAGAGTCGTCGATTGAAAACGTGGCTCGTGGGCCGATTGTCCATTTTTCTCAAGAAGGAACCCAAGCTCAACTGTATACACATAAGGGTTGTGACCCCGCGATATGAATGGGGAGGAAGATTGCTGGGGTCAGAAGATGAGGGGCAGGAACGAGGATGAGAAATCTGTAGAAAATTCGTATTTGAAAATCGTTACGGGTGTAAAAAAGCAAAATGAAATCTCGAAGGAGTGAGCAAAGAGGGTGGGTAAATTTAACCCCTAAAATTATCATTTCCAAGAACCTTTTTCTAGTCCGCGCTACCGGTGCGGGTTTTCGAGCTGCTTCGCCGACCTAGAAAGTAGAGCGAGCGACCAACCCTTATCGCAATTTTTTTTTTGCAAAAGATCTCCCGGCCAGGGGTGAATAATGGCAGCCACTCGGGTCGACGGGGCGAAGACTAGACGCGCCAAACACATTAATACGCGAAAACGAAGGGATGATTGGATGACGCGTGTGAGCCGAGAGAATGAAGGTGGCGCTAAGGGGTGGGTTTTGGGGGTAAGGAGGGATATGGGTTTAGGGTTAAAACCTCCCGAAGGGTTGGTCCCCAATTACAAAGTGGCCGCTTTCGACTATGACTGAAGGAAATGTGAAGTCGCACCCTTAAAACCCTTGCGGTGCATTCCTAGGGGGATAATAAGTGATTTTACTTCTGGGCAGTCAGTCATTCGCTAAGTTAGTCAGTCAGTCAGTCAGTCAGTCAGTCGTTCGTTCGTTCGCTCACTGACTCAGTCAGGTAGCAAATCCTGAAGCCAATCTAAGGATTAGCATGGAGTCCACTTTCGGCCGCGACTCTTCGCTACCCGGTTAATCATCCCCTAGCCGATCATTACTTCGTCCCCGGAGACTCTCGAGTTCATTGTCTTCGGTTTTCACGTGGTTTCTCATGCCAGTGCCGAAAAGACGATCTCTTCCAGGGGTGCGCATCCCTTTGTGTCCTCCAACTACCCCTAACAATATACTGACAATGGGATCCTTGCTGATCTCAGTAAACAAGTTAACAACATCCCTTAGCATTTTTCGATAATACGCGTGAAATTTTTTGGCTCTTCGTGCCAAAGGGTTGTCGGCAAGAAATAAGGGTGGAAGACAAAAGACGTTAAGGGTGGTTTACAGTACGAAGGGTACCTTATTACGAATCTTTTGTGAAATGGCTCTTGCGATTATTTATTTTGAAAATTTTCAAAATATCCCGTACCGACGAGGGTGCTTCAAGGAGTGACTGGGGAAAAAAAAAAAATTCAAAAAGAAGGACGAAGCGAGGGGGGGGGGTGTAAAAAATTTTTTTACAGGGATCCTCCAATTTCCGCCATGGAATCATCCCCCTACGTCAAGGAGGCAAAGGATATTTCGCGGCGTTTTTCTTACACTACTGTGTTTCCACTTTTGCTCTCTACTTACACGGACCTACCTGTTCGACCCTCATTTTTTTCAATTTCTTTTTCTTTCTCTTTTCTTTTTTCTTACTTCTTATTCTCCCTTTCTTACTTTCCGCTTTGAAACCTTTTTTCTGGGTTGCCACATCTTTCAGAATCCATTTGTTGAGATGGAGGCCGACTCAAGCGGACATAATACACAAAACCCCACTGGACCTACCCTACTCTCTCACCGAAGAAGCCACCCCGTTATAAGATTCCTTATTCAATAGCCAACGTCGCTCTCCCGATACTTTGCATTCGATACCGTCCCAGGCGACGCACTAGAACAAGGGATGATTTTCATAAAGTTAAAGATCACGAGAGACATCGTTAATATTTAAATTACGATATGGCATAGAAACAAAAAACTACCCCTAGTGCCATTAGTACCTCTCGCGATGCCTCTGAGGATTTTTTTTTTTTTTTTTTTCAAAAATAGTACACTGCATCGCGTGTGTGTGTGTATATATATATACCAATTGAAGAAAATACGCAAGGGATGATACGTGGGGGTAGACCAGCTAAGCTGATAAAATCCCGTAGATTTTCAACATTACCAAAGACGCGGCACGAGTCAAGCGTCCGTAAAATCGTAAATTTTAAGTAAAAACGAATTTAATCCGTCCCCCCCCCCCCCCCCCCGTTATACAAGGGATGATTCCCCGGCAGATGCGTTTCCCGAACCGATCGGAGATCCAAGATACAGGCACTGCCAATTTTTCCTGCGGATTGTCAATAACCCTGGAAGCTTCACAATGCCCGGGGGTTAAGAAGAGAGAAAATCAGGGGCGGCGAAGAAGCAGAGGGGCCCCCACCGACCACCCTAAGATACTCGGTTCAAGCCGAACAATAACATATTGCAGAATTCCTTGGTACCTACAGCCCTTACCCTGTTGAATGCAGAGGAGCGTATATATGGGGGTGGTTTTTCACGCAACCATCCACCATACCCGACCCAATCGAAAACTGTTGTAACGGTTACGAGAATCGAGTGGCCTCTCGAAGTTTCTTCTTCTTCTTTTTTTTTTTCATCTTTTTCTTTCTTCTTCCCCTCTCCCACCCTCCTTTTATTACTAACGGCGAATCCGATCGGATAAGATCGTTTCGAATCCAATTGACTTCTCCCGGTTGTCGCGGTACGTAACACAAACAAATATCTCATCCGCATCGAGATCAGCTCAGCGGAATGAAGTGAGGCACGCTTCGTTCGATATTGAGGCATCAGGTAAACAAGCAAAGTCGAAAAACTTTTTTTTTTTTTTCTTTAACGTTGACGAAACGACGAAAGGATTTATGGCCTTGTTGTTCGCATAAAATAGAAAAGCAATCGCGCGTGTGATATTTTCGTAAACTGACTATTGAGAAGCCAATGGATACTCCGAATGAGGATACCTAAGAGATGTTTTTTTGGTATTTTTTTTTATTTTCTTCAAAAAAAATAATCGAAGCGTAACCTCATCGGGGTAATAATACTAGAAATGATAATAATGGTGGGATGAAAAATTTTCAAATTTTATTTACACCCTTTTCAGTCTTATACCGTCAATTGGTGCACTGGTGGCATGCGTTAGTATATATTCGTGGCATGTGCGAAACTTTCGAAAAATAATTGCAAAATATACCTGTAGGGTATATTTTCGAGAAAACTTATATATACATAACGTTCTGAAGATCGTAAAGTCATTTGAAAATTTGTGCTCTAGTTTTGAAAAACCTGCCTGATTTACGAGTGCGAATTGGTCGGTACCTACCTGACGCAAGGATGACATCGGACCTCGTAAGGTACCGTTGCTTACTTCAGGAGGGTTTCCTTTTGCCAAATTTTCAAATGACTGTACGCAGGATCGAAAAACCCGTGACTATCCCGTAAATCACGACGAGTATAATTTACGACTCGGTGCTCCAGTTTTTCGACAAAATTCGACGCGCTCCCCCCCCCCCCCCCTTGTCGGGACACTATATTTGCGAAAGGTTTCGCAAGAATTGGACGCTTCGATTCTCCTGCGAAAAATCCACGTCGTTCGTGTCCTTCGCTTCGCTCGTCCTAGCTCGGCTGGTAGATCCTCACGCAGGACTACGATTATGTGTACATACCTTTCCCTGGGACCCATCCAGGAAGATCCTGAAGGATCATGGAGTCTCGATGTTTACGGTATCTTTTTGTGCGAGGACGATGAATTTCCTCAGGTTCGCAGCGGGTAAATTCGAATCTACTCATGGTCCATCCGCAATGGGATGAATCTCATACACGTACCAGAATTTGCATAAGTGATAAAAAAGAATAGGTATATTAATTACAAAAAAAAACTATCTCGAAAATTCTTACGATCGATGCAAAATATTAATACGTAATTCGCGAGAAAAAAAATTTATGCAAATAAAGTGTCTTCGTCCTTCGCACGATAGATGGCAAAGTCAAAGAGAAGAGGTTGGTCCAGAGTCAAGAAAGATGCAGTAGGTCCTGAAGGGGTGGGAGGGGGCGGTATAGTCGTGACAGTAGCCAGTAAAGGAAATAAGGGATGAAACACCACGAAGGTTACCCATTGGGCAGAGAGAGAGAGAGAAAACAGAAGCAAAGATACAGGGAGAATGCTAGGGAAAAGTTTGAGAAGGTTAAGAAGGTGGCGTGGAAGGTAGTGGGAAGGTCCCTGTGAGAAAAGAAGCCGAGAGTTTAATGATATTCCTGATTACAACGGCACGTGGAGTGAGCGAGATCTGCTCTACCCTGGCGTACCGACCCGACCCCCGAGTTCCCCCCCTAACCACCCCCCTCGAGGTCTCTGCCGAACCCAGAGCTCGCGGTTCTCGCATAAAAAGTATTGATCTGAGCCTCCTTGGCCGGAGCACAGCGAGAGCGAAAAGCCGAGAGGGTTGAATCCACCCTAACTGCTTGCCCTGCCTTTATATTCATCATCCCTCTCTCGCGCCCAGAACGCACCCGAGGACCCGCGTGTCCCTCCTTGCTGGGTTAGGGGGGTTGCTCCCTTTTCCACCCTTTTACGCTCGGTATCGTCGTCCCACTTCGTAGCCCGCACTTCTACCCCCCTCCCACCCACCCACTATAGTCGCGACCCCCTTCGGAGATTCTACTACCCTTAAAACCCGGAATGAGAAATCTCACGTGCTACCCTCAGACTGTCTCGCGCGACTTATTCGAGTAGTTCTCAATCCCGTTATTTTAATTGTTCCTCGAAATCCATAGGGTGTAGAAGAAGAAAAAAAAAAATTTTTTTTACTACCCTCCAATCTCTATTTAACTATTTTACTTTGTCGATTTGTCTATGCGCTTGTTTTACTTCGCAACTGTTTTCAGTTTTACGCTACTCGGTAGCCTGTTGGCTTTGTACGCTCGGTCGGTAAAGCAGGGATCGGCCTTGTCGACGCGACTTATTATCGATAATTCCAAGAGACGACGGATATTGTGTTTAATCAATTCGAAGGGGGGAAACAAAAAAAGTTGTCGCGAGCTTCAACGCAGGAGGCGATTAATCATCGACCCGGAAAATCCTTTCACGATTATTAAACTCAGCCTCGTACGGATATAACTGATTGTGAGATATACGTGTATCCAGTTACTTGAGACATTAATGGCGAAGAAGAGAGAGAATCGTTCGTGGTCCTCTGGCAGGATGAGAAATAAATTTAATCTTGCTGACGTAATTGCGATGCCGGGTTGAGAGGTGTGACGGAGTCATGTCTCTTTCTTTATCTATTTATCAGTTTCGCGACCCCATCGGGGGGGCGGGGGGGGGGGAGTAGGTAAAAACGGGCCAGAGCAAAAAAAAAACAATAATTAGAATCTGCAGAGAATACATAATTTTTTTTTTTTTTTTTGTTCATTTTCTTTAATTTGACAGACCGGAAGTCAACGAATTCGATTGTCAGGTACCAACTGTTTGGTAGAAAAAAAATGATCTATCTCACTTTTAGATGTTCTAGGGATATCTACTTTTTGTAGGTGTCCTATGTACAGGTAGGTTAATCCTATACAGTAACGGGTACATCCCTTAGCGATGCCACAAACAAAGCAAAACGACAAACCCTTTCCTATGTTACCGACCCTTTGAATTAACGTGCATTCTACGTGCGAGCAAGGACCAGGGATGCTGCGAGGGTTATCGCGTAAAACATCGAAAGATCCACTTAAATATTTCGGAAACGAGAGAAATACGTACGTCTGTCTGTCGGTGCTACCAAGGATTTTCGACGAAATTTCTCAGTGAAGGGTTCGCTCGGAATTGTCTGTTGTGACAGGCGGCTATTGTTCACCTGTACTCTCAATCAAGATCAGACTCTTATTTATTTAAGTTACTGCGATCTTTTTTTTTTTTTTTTTTCGGCAAAATACTATTTTTCTCACGGACCGTAGGATATTTTTAAATCTTTTCATCCATTATGTATATATATGTAAAGCGTACTCAAAACTACCCCCTGATCTCTTGGAGGAAAAATTTGCCACCAATTACTCGACAATCTCGTATAGTCAAGGTCCCTGTTACAGGGGGTAGTTTTTTTTCGACTGGGAAATCAGCAATCCCACCACGTAACCTAGTGGGATGTTTTATTGCTTGAGGGTTGCCGGCATTGAGATCGGAAGCCCAAGGGATATGCCGCTGGTGATCGCGAGAATCAAGGATAGTATATGTATATGAGTGGGTGGGAGGGAGGGGGGGTACAAGGCGACTCCTTATTAATCTTGAAACCAGTGCGAGGTATTTTGTATTTTTTTTTTTGTGAATTTTAAAGGGTCAATTTTTATTGACCTCCATTGTCAAGGATTGTTGAAATTGGAGGTTGGTTTTTATTTTTAAAAAAACCGGTTCGTATTTTGATTTTTTAAAGCGTGTCGACACGTTGATACGTTAGCTACAGGTCGGATGACTTTTCTTTTTTTAAAAATTTTGAATAAAAAAGATTCTAATATTGGAAACTTTAAAAAAAGCTCCAAAGCGTGAAAACGGTTTTGATCGTCAACAATATGAAACTGCGAAATTTATTTTAAGTCGATGAAAAAAAAAAAAAAAAAAAGAGAAAGAGAAAATTGAAGTAAAAAGAAAACGTCGCCATTCGAATCTTTTCGATCAAATCAAATTGGAACTTTGAGTGGAAACGATTTTCTCGTGCGAACGTACGTGGTAAATAGGTTTTGCCTGACGAAATACGTATTTTTCAAAAGAAAAGTACCCTGTACACCTTGCAGTGGCATTGGCGCGATAGCAGGTAGGGTTGTAACCATTAGGCACTGGGGGGGAGAAGGAAGGGTTGCTATGGTTACAGTGAAGGGTTAGGCGCTTCGACCCTAAAGCGAATTCCGGGCAGTGAAGGGTTAATGAGATTAGGGCCTGGCGAACGGGGAGGACGGTTTTTCTTTGTGTAAGTTTTTTTTTTTTCGCAAGTAAAGATGGCCGACTTTATCCATTCGTTTCGCGTAATGAGATTAAAACTTATAGGTTATCCGTGGGCGGAACGAAACATAGGAAGTCGATAGAAGGGCTGATTTTTAGGCTAAAAAAAGAGGGAAGAAAAAATAATGTAATATTTAATAATTTTGAAACTTTTTTCAAAAATCGACCATATATATATATATATAGTTTAAACAATCTTACCTCCCTCTACCTTTTTCCGTCCCACCCCATGTAGCAGTTCCTTCCGCCCGAAAAAATATTTTCGCAGTGCCCGGTACTGTGCTCAAGGTATTGGTCGCTTTTTATCCTGCGCTTTTTTCTTTTCTTCTTTTGAAGTGCGTATCCGAATTTATTTCGCGAGGGAGTATTGGTTGACGTGCGTGTGGGTGCAGGGGGCATTCTTATTTCCATACAAAGCCGTACAATTTCACCGGCTCGGCCTTTGAGAGACGAGGGTTTCCCTCCCTCCCTCCCTCCCTGTCTTTTTCTCTCTCTCTCTCTCTCTCTCTCTCTCTCTCTCTCTCCCATTTCTTTTTCTTTCTTTTCAACGCTTACGCCTGTTATACATGCCCGAGTGTACTCTCTCTCTCTCTCTCTCTCTCTCTCTCTCTCTCTCTCTCTCTCTCTTGCGATTGGCACTTCAGGCAGACTTTCCTTCTCTCTTCCCTGGACCGCGCAGGTTGGGCAAGTGTTGCGATTTCGAATATTCCCCGAGTCCTGGGAAAATTATGTAAACCGGATCAACCGTCACAGTATGCCGTTTTGAAAGAGAAAAAAGGGTGCCGGTGGAAAGGGAGCATAAGGACCTTGTGAATAGGAAAATCCTGTTCTCGTACAGGATGCAGAATACAAATATTCGTATTTTCCCAAAAAAAAAAAAAAAGGACGATTATACCTACCACATAAAGTCTGCATATATACATACGCGTGGGAAATTGATTAAAAAATTGTATTTATCAGTGGGATAAATTTGGCAACATTTTTTTTATTCAAAATCAAAATTTCTATTCAATCTCCGTAATAAAGTGCCGGGAGTGTCGTTCAGCATTGTTTTCCTTACGACCTAAAGACGACGACTGTACGATCCTTGTCGTTTCCGCGTCGAAGGACTTAAACGTCAAAGGACCTATTACCGAGTGATCCTTATGAGGTTCCGTAAAGTACCGGCGTCGCGACGGCGACGATTCTAAGGGCGTGGCAGGTATTTAGCTAGAAGTAAGGATCCTCAACGAGGACCTTCGTCCTGGTATCCTTCAGGATCCTGTTAACGCCTACGAAATCCGGTCTTCGGTAACAAAAGCAAATGACCGCGCCTCTTTATTCGTTACTTCCTGTCCGACGTGTGTCCGACCCCGTCTTCCGGTTCGTAGGCATTCACTTTTTCGGATTTCAAATGAAATCCTCGATACCGCCCCATCCGCAAGAAATCACGAGGCAGAAAGAACAATCGAATCAAAATAAATTGCCAAAAGTTCGCGTAACGTGCGTTCCAAAAAATTCTTTACTTTTGCAAACATTTTATTTTTTCAAATTTTTCCAATTTAAGGGAAAAAACTGCAAATAATATCGTTGGTACTTGGCTCTTCAATTTCATTTTATTCGAATTCTTGGACAGCTGGTACCCCCCTCCCCCCTCCCTCCTCACATCGCCATATTCCATCATTTCGCAATGGCATATTTTTATTACCTCCTCGGGCCCTCGGTA
This sequence comes from Calameuta pygmaea, assembly GCA_031762395.1. Classification (NCBI taxonomy): domain Eukaryota; kingdom Metazoa; phylum Arthropoda; class Insecta; order Hymenoptera; family Cephidae; genus Calameuta; species Calameuta pygmaea. The sequence continues at coordinate 231,080 of JASANN010000512.1, forward strand.
AACACATTACCCGCGTCTCACATTAGAAACAAAAGAAAAGACGTCGTCGTATGCCAAGCGAAGAAATAAGAAGCGTCTCCTAACTTTGTTGAACTCACACGCGTCGCGTACCCGCATCAGTCTTCTGCCACTCTCGGCACCTTCAATCATCCGTCGTATTTACCTTCGCGAAATGGTCCTGCGCTTTCTCAAACAGGAAGCGAATGAGTCTGAAGAGATCCTAACCGCGAGTGAAGAAAAGAATCAAGAGAGAGAGAGAGAGAGAGAGGAGAAGAAAAGCAAGTAGAGCAGTCACGGTACATATAAAACCTATGTACCTATATGTATCTACGTATATACCATGAGATAAGATAAGGCAGATGTAATGGTAAGCCAAAAGGAAATACGAAGAGAGAGAGAGAGAGAGAGAAAATATCCGGGAGAAAGCGAAGAACCGTGAAGATATTAAGACAAACAAATGGAACCGTAATGCTCTTCCCCTAGTGACAACAGTTTCCAGCTACGTCAAGAGTGCCAACAGTAATCTACGAATAATATCCAGACTGTTTTTTTCATTCTCTCTCTCTCTCTCTCTCTCTCTCTCTCTCTTTTCTCATACATCAAATAATACCTATAATTACTGTTTCAATTTTAGGTTTTTTTTTTTGGTTGGTTTTCTCTTATATATTCAACCAGAGTAAAGTGTTTGAGGTGAAGAAATTTACTGCAGTGTCAAAAAAGTTACTAGGGTCTTTTTCTTTTTCATCAGCTATCGCGTATAGGGAAATTTAACGAGGCATCGGAAATCGGCGGAGTATCGAGGAATAAATAGAGAGTTGTTATGTAAAATGGAATGACCGTAAGGGATGCTGTGCCTGTTCGGTCCATTGAGAAGCAACAATGAACTTTTCTGCATAATGCGATGGACCTATAGTCAATGACTGAGATTGAAAGTGTTGGTAAGGGAAGGAAGGAGGGGGAGGGGGGGGGGTTGCGAATAGGGATTTTCCCTGGTAGCAATGCCGACTAGGGGGATGTTTATACTACATATGGGACTGAGAGAGATGGGAATATAGAATATGAGAGGGTCTGACATATGCCACGGGTTCACCGTCCCGTTTACTCAATACACCCCAAAAACGGCGAGAGCAAACCATAAGGAGCTCAGAAGGGAGGAAACCTCCGTGCCTTTAGGTAGCGACCTACGAACGACGTGGTAAACGGATGAATTTTAAATAACCTCTAGGAAGAAAAAAATGTGCCAGACCCTCCTGAAATACTTCATCCCCTTCGTACGAGGGCTGATCCACTGGTCACCGTGTAATAGGAGCGAGGGATGATAGAAAAAAAAAAGTTTTAGTTTATAAAATTTTTTAAATTATTTTTTTCTTCTCTGTACGCCCCGTGGCGAGGAGTGTATGAAGTAATTAAAAAAAAAAATTTTGTAAATAATTTTTCAAAGTACGGCAATCAAAATTGAGTATGCCACCTATGTGGCTCGTGGGCACGTGGGCCGTGCAGGGTGCATCAATCATTGAAAATTGAGACTTTGCTGGGCATGTAAAAATTTTATTTCAATCTACTGTATAATTAGGGTAAGACACACGAGGATTTGTGCGAGTGTACTTTTTTTTTGTGTCGGTTGCCAAGGCACCTGCCGTAGCGCGGGGTAAGTAGTAGGTACTAAATCGATTCAGGTCGTAATTGTTCCTCGGGGCGCTGGGGAGACCGATAACGAACTTCTAATTAACTTGGATGATAGGGAGTGTCGATTTCATTGGCCGAGGGCGAGATACGTCGAGGTCCACGGAGAATTTGATCGGGTGATCAGTCGAGATTCGGGAAGAAATAAAAGAAAAAAATATTTTTCCGGTATCGCTTCAGGAATGTAAGGTAAGATTTTGGAGGGGAAAAAAAAACATTTCGAAAAACCAACCGAAATTTTTATATTCAAAACTTCGTCTAAACACCTGGACCTTCGATCGGATACCGGTCAGATTTGGGCCAGTCGATTTCCGTCCGGTTCAGCTACAATGGCCCATTCAGCTATCCACAGGAGGCGTCTCGAGGAGGTCATCCGGGAGTCAAAAGGGCGTGAGTCCACACAGCCACCTTGTACCGGTATTTATATTCGTATCGATCAGATCGCCGATTGTGGTCTAACCGATCGAAATCTTACTGCGGTAAACAGAAATTATTTACGCTTCCACGATTCGCAGCCGTTCCGAATCACTGTTGCCACTTCAAAAAAAAAAAAAAAAAAAAAAAACCGTAGCCGTTGACACGGACCCAATCAAGCTGACGAGTATCTACGGTTAAAAAAAAATTGTCCCTACCCTTCGCGTGCCCAGGCTCAATGCAGGGACTTAGATCAGACTGTACCAAAGGGGGATGCTGATCGTGTAAGATGGGGGTGGAAAGTGGAGAAAGAGAAAGGAGAAGAAAGTAAAGCGGGTCACGTGCTGCCTGTTGCTGCTCGCGAGTATGTGCTTCTTGAAAGGAAGAGTAGACCTGGTGGTATGAGGTCCTGGTCCAGGACCTCCAGACTCCACGGGGGTTGCTGATGTTTACGAGAGTACGGGTTCGATCCCCGGGACGGCAGTTTATCAAGGGCCGTCGGCGTCGGTCGTCGCGACGTCCTCTTCTCGTGTAGACGTTATGTAGACATCGTTATATTGTTCTGGATCTTCCACTGGGACGACAAAGAAATTCTCATCATTGCCGGTTGATCTTTATGCGATCGGCTATGATAACCGGTAGTCGTTTAGGACTCTAAAGGACGATCCACACAGGAGAAATATTTAATGGCTCGGGATGTGTGTGGGTTGAAAAAATTTTTTTATATTTTAATTGCATCCTGGAATCTTTATTGATCGATAAATTGAGGATATTAATAATTTGATATTAATTATTTTTTTTTTTTTTGGTTCTTATTAAGGGTGGTTTTTTTTCCCTTACTTATGCCACTGCACGAAATACGTTTGCGGGATTTGTGGTGCAGAAGTCCTTTTCTCTTTTTTGACTCCCGGTTTTTCAATGTCGGCCTTTTAGTTCTACCGGACACCCGTAATGGATTTAGCACGCGTGAAGCTATTAAAGAGTTCTTTTTTTTTTTTTTGAAACAGCCTAAATCGTCCCTTAGGCCCACCCACGACATGGAAGGGCTGTGCTTCCTAGCACGCATGATTTAATAAATAAAAGGAACCTTCTTTATTGTAACATACTTGTCTGCGTACCATAAATAAAGCCTTGAAAATATGCCGAAGCGATTTTGAGTTCCGTGAGATGATTTATTGAAAAAGCTACGGGCGCACGGAGTAGTAATTTTGTATATTATATATATATATATGTATGTTTTTTTATATATAGATCCGAGTGTATCCTGCAAGTCAAAGATAAATCTGGTCAGAAAGCTTTCCCCAACTTGACCTTGTCCTTTGACGCCTAAGGGATGGATTTTGCAAAATGTATTTATCTCGGTGAAGAAAAAAAAAAACCGCGTGAAAAAGCCTTATGATGAAAAAAACAAATCCGTGCACGGGGCTTAGGAGACACGTGTGCGAGGAAAAGGAAAAAAAAAAAGTACAAAGACGTGCTGAAAATTCGAAAATGGGAAATTTAAATAGACTTAGAATTCGAATGCTGCTGTTTTTTTTTGAAAATTTCTTTCATTCAAAATACAGCAGATGCGCCGGTAGGCACGCTTCGCCGAAGGTCTTACGCTGATACACGAAAGACGCGTGCTATTTTGGGTAAAAAAAAATTTTCCAACTTTTTTTCTTTGCAAAAGTCAAAAAATTTCTTCTCACTCGACCGATCCCAAAATCCTGACCTCCAATAATGGGACGCACGTAGAAATTTTTTTTTTGCTATTTCGAAAAGTCAATGGACTACCCGTGCGAAAGCGACTCTCGTAGGGGATGAAATTGCAAATGGCCGGAATGCGAACAATCAATTCAGCAACCCTTTTCGGCGCCACCCTTGTGAACTCTCCTTCCATTTCGGAATCCTCCAATCAGTAACCTCCGATATGAACCCTTTTACGTAAAATCAACTATCCCTTCGTACCCTTTCACCGACACGCCTAATCAACCCTTTCATCACTTATACTGCAGTCTACTCCTTTCGCTCGTCGCTGATTGGTCCGAGTAATTGACAGCTGGGCGTGGCTATGTAATTTCAGGAGCGTGTACCACTCTTACCGAACCTAACCCTATTGAAACGTTCAGCCCTTTACGCCCAGTCCATACTCCTTTCGTACCTATTAAAAAAAAACCTCCATAAAAAGTACACAGTATACTGTGACCCCGAATCCTCCATGTGTCAAAAAAATTATTTTTATTCCTCCAACTTGAAACTGTCGATGCACCCTTGAAAAAAAAAATTTAATTATATTCCACCCTAAATTAAAAAAAAGATTTTAAGCTAATTAATCCATACACACATATTATCCGGTGGTCTTCCGTCCCATACCGCTCGTTGGATGTTATCCCCTCCCCCCCCTCAATTTCACCCCTGTACCCCAGAGCTACTCAACCCTCCTACCGCGAAAGTAATGAAAGAATGAATACTTGATGTATCCCGCGTAATTATATCGAAGCCCTTGGGTTAGAATATTCAGGGTGGTAGGGATGGTTAAGGGATGATGCGACGGGGTAGGAAGGCGCGAGAACGGTAGATAGCTGTAAATATATATATATAGAGTAAGTGGAAAGAAGATAAAGAACGGTGAAGGGGGGGGGGGGGCGAAGATAATTTTAGATAGAGATAAAAAATAGAGGGGATGAAAGCGGTCTGATTCGTGGCTTAAGGGGGTGGTCCTGAAAAAAAAAAAAGGTAGGCATTTTCGGCCCTTGAATAATTAATCCCGGCTACGCTCGCGGTTTCGTCCCTAAAAGCACACTTTCCTCGTAATGCCCATAGCGAGGCGTCGGCGTCTTCCCCCCCCCCCCCCCACCCGAGTCAAATATTATAGCTTAAAAAAAAAAATTTGCGTCAGCGTCAGCTTTCAGTTTTTGGCTTTAAGGTTAGTGCCTCGTACCTTACCTGCTTACCTTTCTTACGTATCCAACCTGCCTTACCCGCCTTACCAGGCTAAGGGATTGAGTTTCCATGAAACTTCGTTATCGGACCCTTTCGTACGACACGAGTCCCTACAATGTCTACGTAGGAGTTGTTAAAGAAAAAGAAAGAGAAACCTTTTTTTTCGTCCCCTGTTTTTTTTTTTTTTTTAATTCACCGGTAAAAATCTACTTTCGTCCAATTAAATGTTCCGTGTTTAGTCTGCTTTTGAGATACCAGGAAAGGTTGAAGTGGATATTTGCCTGGAGTCAAATACAACGACTGATTTGATTGGCCGTGAACAAGTAACGAAGATCGAAGATCGATGAAGTGCCGAGCATTGATAAGGGTCGGCAATCAATGTGGACCGTAAATGGTGGCGGATGATAAGATATCCGAGTGGTATAGTCTGTAAAAAAAATGTGGAAAAAAAGTAAGTAATCGTTAATCGAATCGACTCGAAACGACGTAGTCGATCTTTGGTGCCGATTCAGAAATTTTTTAATTGTCCTTTATACGCGCGAATTAAACTTGCCTGCAATATATTGCCGATTAATTGTCACGATCGATAAGCTCTTAAGGATTCTTACGATGCCTTCGTGACAAAGGGGACTTTTGACAGAAAGTAAATCGGACGATTTTCTTAGAATGAGGAGAAAACGCGGAACACGCGGAAATGCGAAATAATCAAGATCGGAACGAACGATGACAATTGGCAGGCAAATAATTCGAGAAATATAATTGAGACGATTATTAAATCGAAAAGATGATTTTTCTCTTACCGACGTAATCAGCTACCTTATAATGTATTTTTGATATATCTTTATTTTTCTTTGGTCTTTCTTTTTTTTTACACGTTACTTCTTTTTTTTTCGCACCTCGTTTTTGGATTTTTTTTTCCTCTCGAAAATCCGTGACATATACGCTCACCGTGAGAATGTTGGTCTTTGACGCGAGTCCCTTCGGGAACTTTCATTTTCCGCGGTAATAAATATTATTAGATTCCGTCCGGGACTCAAAGAGCAAAAGCAATGGCCGCCGAAGTGTAGCTGCAGCACCCTTCATCGTTCCACCATAATTTCCTAGAATGAGATAAGCTTCATCTCACGGAACCCCTCGGACTCTGTCCGTGGGGTTGCAACCCTCTCCCTAACGGCAGCAGGCAACCCCGTAGCTAGTCATGTGGGGGACGCAAAGTCTGAAGGGGGGGAGGGGGGGAGTATTCCTGCAACTGACCAATGCGCCATTGGTTGCTGCTTTCTGATCAATAAATCGTTCTTGCAGCAACCGAACCAGTCGCTCATTTGGACACCCTTGATGGATAGGGACCGGTTTTCTCTCCTGTATGAAAAATGAAAGCCAAAATCTGCCATTGACATGTCCGTCCTCCGATGCCTGGACGAGTTAGGTATAAATGTAATTTTTTCCTCAAAAATTCACCGACCATACTCGGTATTCCTTTTGAAGGTAATAAAAAAAAAAGAAATATTTTTTGAAACAAAAAATTACTTGACTAAATTTACATTGAGTTACTCGTAATATGTTACGTCACGTCGAGAATACATATAAAGTGAATGTATACTGAAGCAGGATACGTACCTTAGTATACTTAGGTAACTGTACCATGGTACAGTGTCATCAGTCATCGGATTTCTTATGGCATATATTCGCGACTGACAATACGCGTATCGCATCCTGGATATTATCACGATATCATGGACCCCAGGAGGGTTAGGATACGTGAGAAGCATGGTGAATTGATCCTCGAGAAAAAGGATCGTAGTACGAGCGATGCCCGCTAGAATGTGACGGGCGTGCCTGTGTATGATCGAACGTTTCCAAAATGGAGGGCACGCGCCTGTCTCATGGAAAATCTAATTACAGCCCTCGCGATCAGTCAAGAGAAATATCTCGCACGGGAAGTAACTCGTGCCATTCCTTAATTTTCGTAAAAAAAATTCTGGACATTATTGTCATGCCGATCGAAAAAAATGACGAATTAATTTTCCGAGGTGGAGAAGAATGTATCGAAGATCGCGAAGGCCGAATGACGTAAATAAAACGATGGTAAACGATGAGTGAAGGATTTCGATGTAAACCTTACGTCAAGTGAAGGCTGGTTAGTTTAATATGAAGAAAATTCAAAATTTCGAGTAAGGGAAAGGGGGGGGGGGGAATTTCGATTTTCCTTCTATATACTTAAACGCATCGACAGCGGCAGCCCTTGCACAATCGGTTGCATTTCCTAGAAGCCTGAAAGGATCGACAATGGGCCTAGGTGCACCCTGCCAGGTAAGGCCCACTTTGAATACGCATAACGATCGTGCATTGTGAAACCGAAACAGGCCCACCGGTGCACCTTTCAGGCCCGACTAAAATTGCGGGAACATTACGTCGCTGAATATACTGGCACCGCGACGCAACTGACGAACTAAGGAATATAAGGTGGAACGGGGATCCCCCAAGGATCTAAGGGTTCCAAGGATCCGAGGATCTTAACCACGTGGGTCGTACGAGGATCTCCATTATTTCTTTAACATTATAAAAGCTGGATTCGTCCTGGCCAACCTCATCTAGAAATATGTGCATTATACGTGTGACAGTCACTTTTTTTTTCTCTTCCATTGGGGGTGGCTCCTCCTCTCTTTTTAAAATACACCCAGTATAATACGATTTATGCAAATTTTGCAATGCACGATCATTCTGTCTCTTGTACCATCTATTATATATATATATATACATTGACTAAATTCTATTTGTGATACAAAATGTCATAAAATCGAAAAGTGACGTGGCATTTTGAATTTTTGAAAAATTTTTCAAAACACTCGAAAATCGATATACCCCACGACACTCCATTGAAAAGCCCACCTTCTTATAGGTAGGTATATCATTGACCTAATTCTTCCTTCGTCGTTCATCGATACTCAATCCAGCTTGGTAATTTGAAATGATTTTACAAAATTCTCAAAGTCATCTTTGATCTTCCTATAAATTCCCATACATTTTACCTACGAATTCAAAATATTTCATCCACCAGTCGGTCCATTGGTTCCCCCGGAGAAAAAAAAAAGTCTATAAAAAGCATGATTGGCAGCTTACATTGCAAAAAGAAGTCAATCGGCTCTTGACTCCGAAAGCAACAATACGTTTTACATCCCTAAAGGGAGAGGGTGACTAATTAGCAGTTTTAACGAAGCATCGCGATTGGTCGTTGCTATGCGTCTTTCATTTCAGCCAACAAAGAGGGGAATCGATAATCCGTTATCAATTCTCCTTCCAGATATTTTTTTTTCCTTCGTCCTTCTTCTCCCACCCTCTTGTAACCACCCCTCGGGACACCCACCCTCACCCTCGGGCATTACATGTTGTTCCCCCCCGAGTCGAAGTTTGTTCCGGCAACTTAGGAAGACATCCAGAAGCGTTCACGAGAAAAGGGAGGCGAGTCCTGGGGTCCGGTTACCCTGGAGACGGACTCTGTCCTTCCGCAGTTTGTTTACCCGTTTACTTCCTATCGAATTCAAAAACTTATGTTATTATGGCAAGAGATATGGTTCCGTTCGTTCTGCGTCCACCTTCTACAGTTTTCATGCGGGCGACAGTCGGGTGGGTCGGGGGTCATTTTGAACCTACAGCGAATCCTCTTATCCCGAGTTACGGTTCTACGCATTGGAATGATGGACTTTGACAGGAACAAAAAAACAAAAAACGGATCAGTGAATATCATACGAACTTTTTCTTTTACATTCCAACTGTCGAGGAAAAGAATGAAAAAGAAAATTTCCAAACTAACCTAAAAAAAATATTAACGAAATGAAGTTTTGAAAATTTGAAAAAAAAAAAAATTTTCCCAATATACTTTCTCATCGATATCTATTAATTTATTATAGTCGTTTCTATGATACGTGGCTGAGTGTATTGATTCTTTTATAATTCTTCGTCCTTTCCCATAACGTGAACGTTACGACGCGACGTCGAAAAGGCCTGGTTCACTTTTTCCAGCGACGTACCAACATCAAAGGCAAAGTCGAGCTGTGTTCTTCCGGATAAACTTGACTAACAGCGCTACGAAGAAAGGGAAAAGACTTTCTCCGGTAACCCTGCCATATCTCCAGAGTGCATTACTCCTGGAATTGACTCGACCCTCGACTCCGTTCGCAACGGTAAGAAGATCGATCGCGTGTGTATTCGCCACTAGGTATACCAACCTAACAGCCTGAAAACCATATAGCAGCAACAGTTTTCTCTTCGAGGTTCTCCACCTTCGCTTTTAGGACTTTATTCTTATTTTTTTTTCCTGACCTTCTCTCCCACCCTTCGATCCTGTTTTCGTACAACTTTTCTCCTCGATCACGCCTGTGGCTTCCTGCTGTCCAAAACTGGTACCAAAAACATCGGCATCCAATTCCAGACTGAGTGCAATCCTGAAATCTTACCTAATCAATATCTTCGATTAGATCGATCAAACACCTTATCGATACTGTCGCTGGACTCGTTCATGGCTCGTTCTACAGTCTCGATTTCCCAAATTGAATAAACTAGGAAATTGGAAGCCCGTGTCCTAGATGTGCAGAGTGTCTAGGGGTATCGCATGACGTTCACCTGGAACCACCGATCATTCGTAGGTTGGAGGACGTCCTCATCTTCCTAAGGATTCAGGATTATTTTTAAGGGTATTCTCAGCCAATAATTCCTTATACGAAACACTAGAAATCACCGTTTGATATGTATACCTATATACAGACACACTTGCACACGTAATATCCGTCAAAAAGCAATACATATATATATATATATATATATATATATACTGTAACAATCACGCAAGAGCTACCTGTATATATTTTTTTTTAACCCAGGTTATCCATTTACACTCTATGGATTTATAGAATTTCTAACAGGTGGATATGTGAGTATGTATTTTATCGAGTGTAAAGGATACGGGGTCGTGTATACCTATATATTAAACGCAATTAGATTCGATTTTTGGTAAAAGGGTCAATGGCGTCCCTTATGCCTGTCAAACATTACGTATATTGTGAAGGTGCGAACACTTTATTCTCGAAGGGTGAAAACCCTTGCTTGGGTAAAGATTAAATGTACGAGAGGGTTAGGTGGTACCTAACCTGTGGGCTTTGACAGTGAAAGGGTGCAGGTAATAGGTCGGGCAATGTATTAATTTCTATAGGGGTGAACCAGGTAGCAACAGTTGAGTGTAGTAAGAATGAAATAAAAAAAATAGCACCTTACACGCGACCAGGTATATATATATACAGTGATATAAAATGAAAACATAATAGACGTGTACGACTAATAGAATCGACATGGTACAATTTGATATAAATAAATAATTGATTTTTTTTTATCCACCCCTAAATCTAATTTAATTTTAACGTCTCCAGGGAGTAATTTTTTTAATCACTACCTGTTGGTAATATTAATCTTAATTGCCGAGTTGAAGTTTTACCGGTGGGTGGATGGTCAAAGACCAGATACAGAGAGGGCAAGGAGGGCATACTTTATTTTTTTTTTTTTTAATCCAAACGGTAGAAAATAAACGGATTTGCTTTCCGTTGATTTTATTATTTGGGAAGAAAATGAAAAAAAAAAGAAGAAGAAGAAATTAAGAAAAATCTCAAGCACGCGTTAAGGCGCTCAGAGGATCCTTAATTCGATGCAATATTAAAGCACTTTTATCCCTTGAAGTAAAAAAAAAAAAAAGTAATTAAAATTCTTCATTAAGATAACGTTGTACAAATGAAAATTAAATTGGAACCTTACCCTCTTGCCTCTTGGATGGATATACACGTTTTTTTTTTTTTTCACCCTATACACTTTTGCCTTGGTAACGAGTGATGGTAACAAAAGGAAAAGGTAGGTTAGGTATACCTATCTAAGGGATGGTTTGGTGCCCTAAGTCATCAAAGTCCTTGCAAGCTGATTCCCCGACGCCTCTTTGCCCCGCGATCAGAGTGAAACGTTTTATCAGCGTGACACTCGGGACGAGTTTAATAGAAATTTAATGAAAAAACAACAGAGATAATTACAGGCGCGCTGATGGAGGTAAACAGACGTTCCTGAAACGATCCACACCGATTCGCTTATCTTATTCAGCTGCCTATCTCTGCCCACTCGTGCCCGGTTTTCATTCGATTTGCTTGGTGTACTTTGTATCTTGGATGAATAAAAAAAAAATAAGTGAAAAATTAAAAAGCACTTTGGATTCGCCACGCTAATCCATAGTATCGTGCGATAAAGAATAATCACTGTGACCATCTGAAATATTGATTCGAAAAACGGTCCATTTTATTGTTGAAAAAAATTTTGAATTTCAATCATGATATCGTTAGCCACGGGTGTATTGTAATCAAGGGTGTTGAGCAGTCTCAAAATATTTGAAAGATTTTGAAAAGTGGATTCACCGAAAAATCGGTATTTTTGACTGTTGTTGGGTATAGGCAACTTGGGACACCGTATAGGTATGTAGAAAGGGATGCATCTGTCTAAATCTTTTTTGAAAATCTTCCCCCTTTTTATTACAAAGGATTGGCTAATCGGTCATAGCTTAACTGTGTCCGACTGGTCAGTAACGTATATTTCTTTTCTGTATTTTATTTTGGAAATTTTTTGCCCTGCCCCTCCGCACCGAACTCCGTGCTATACATATGCACCATTTTTCTTGGACACCCCAGAGGATGAATTCACGTTAGCTGGCTAGCAGTTTCGTTATTGTCCAAGTATTGTGAATTTTGGGAGCGTGCAGCGTGTAGGTCAAGGGTTTAACAGCTGCAGACTGGACCTACTGAAATAAGGCACTGGACAGATTCGACCGGTCAAGGTCTGGAGGGTGTGGTAAATCGGAATGGCGTCGATTTTACCTCTCCCATTTGGTTGCGTACATTCTATGGAAATAATAGCATGGGGTGAGTTCATAGGGGTAGCGCATAGACATTTTCTACGTAATGGCCGTCAGCGCCATTGCTCGATATTTATAATACGAGTGTACGAGTGCGAGGGACGTTTGCGTTAAATAAAAATAAATATGGACATTGTTTCCGGTCCAAAAAATCATTTCCAAAATGACAATTAATCGAAGAAAAATATTTTTAAAAATTCACATTCGGCACTTCGAGACAATTAGATATAAAAAATTTACACGCTATGCGATCCCCTTGATTTTTCAAAATTTTATTTTGTCACAAGGGACATTTTCAAAAAAAAAAAAAACAGCGCCTCGTAATTAGTAATAACGATTCCCGACTTCCCGTGAGTAATTATGTATTTCGAAAAGCGTCCCGACGCTTCCTCGGTCCTCCCTTCCTTTTATTCCCGCTGACCTTTCGAACTTTGGCTTTTGAAAAAAAAAGCCTCCTCCTCATTCTCAAGAGAGAATTCGTGGCGACGAAGTATCGCGATGAAATACTGAGGACGGCTGCTTACATCCGACAGTATTGTTTCCCTCGGCACCCACGTGGCATCAATCCAGCAGCGACTTTACCAACCCTCCACCCTTAAAAAAAAATGCAGCCATCCACGCAAAGCTGCTACCCCCCGGTTTCGGGCAGTTTACATATTTTTAACCACACTTTTTTTTTCATCCCCCGTCACCATATTTGCTTAGCTTGACTCTCTCTCTCTCTCTCTCTCTCTTTTTTCCCTAGCTACTCTCCTTCATCTTCTTTTTACTCGCTATGAGAATTAGGGTATTTTTGGTAACAAAGGGCCAACGTACGTTTCGGTAGACGCGTGCGCGACACGCGACATACCGATTTGGATGCGTCGCTGCGACGAGAAGAAGATGATGGAAAATAGAATAACGTGAAAGAAATAGTTGAAAAAAAAATATCTTTAATCAAGAAAATTTTGAAAATTTTTTTCAACATTTTTTATCATGCCATTCTTAATCCGTCGATCGGTATTTGTTGCGTAAGATAAGTGTATCTCTTTCATGGTGTATCATCTGTCCGTGTAGAAGTTATACGGGGTGTGAAAAAAGTAAAATTTCCTCATACACGATTTTTCTTAAACAGCCGTGGGGGTGTAAATTATGCATGGTAATTGCATCAGTTCACGAGTAAAATATTTCGTTAACTCCACTTCCGGAAGTTCGTGATAAGATTACAATTCTCACGGAAATTCAGAACTCGATCACGTCATACCGATTCGTACAGTACCGATTCTCACGCTATACTTAATGTCCGTACTGGATTATCAGTGACATTAAGATAGTAAACGAGCAGATATAATGTGACCCTCATACTAGAGAATTATAGTGTCGAATAAAGGACATAAATCCTAATAAAAAAATCTGACCATGCAATTGTTTTAGGAAATTTTTTATTTTGACTTTGGTCAAAAAAATTTTCAAAATATCTTCTACTCGTTACGTCCAGCTTGATTGCGGTAACGTGGTTTGCGCCCTTGCAGTTCCCATACGTGAGACTCTTCTGTACGACGTGTCACAGCGACAGTGGGAAGACGCATGTTGACCTTAAGGGATGAAAGCACTACCCCCACATTGACCGTTTCATCCCTCCTGCATGCCAGGACCACCGGACATCCGCCCAGGACACATCGACAAATTTCCAGCAGAAGCAGCAAGTTCCCATTCGAACTGGATGAGGAATCAAATTACATAGGGCTTATGGGGCTGGATGCCAGTATTTGGTAAGGATAATGGCCGGTGGTCTTGTTGGTCCTGCTGGTCCTTCGGAAACTCTTGCGTATTCCGCACGTAATACGGATCCATTAAAATCAAATAGGATCCTTATATAAATACAAGTAAAAAAAAAAATTATTTTCTAAAAAAAAATTGTCGCGCCCAAATTTGTCACTTTGACGTATCAGCGTACACAACGATCTCTTTATGCTGAAAACTACGTTCACTAAGATCCGGTAATAATCTGGTCCAGATATTCTTGGAATGCGTCCCAGGACCAACACGCAGCGCATAAACGATTATACGGAGACGTGGAACAGTTTCTCGGTCCATATACCCCATAAGCTCATATGTGAGTACGAGACCATAGGATATGTCCAGGAAGTCCAAGATGCTGGCTGGGTGATTGACGACCGAAGGGTTGCTTGCGGTGGGACACTTGTGTGAAGCTCAGGGAGCGACATGGGATCCTTTCCCAGCCTCCAACCACCTGCACTCGCCAGAAATAAGGGAAGAAAAAAAAGGAGATGGGTAAGTGTGGTGGTCAAGAAAATAAAAATATTCTATACCAATTTACAATCATTCGCCATGGAGACCGAGAAAGGATTATATATGGAAAGCCCAAAGACAAGATAAGAAATTAAGATAAAAATTTCACCATCCCAACCCAAAGGATTTCTCAAAGAAAGATCATAAATAATAGATCCTTCTTGCAGGCAAAGTAAAATCCTATTTTACACTCCAATATACCACCGACAATAAGTACCCAGAAAAATTACGCGAATGGATGGCGTCGTCGAGGTAAGAGAAGAGAAAGAAAAAAGATAAAGAGAGAAAGCACCGTGGGTAAACATAAAAGCAAAATGGACGTCCTTGCGTCGTTAGCCTGGTATTACCTCGACAGTAAGAGGCATTAGCGTGCAATCCCTTCGTCCAGTCTCTCTTCGCTCTGTGCTACTGGAGCATGGGGTCCCATAGTAATGGAGTAGCAGGTTGTCGCGCGAACCATGAAACGTACCAAGTAAGAATAAAGTAATGGGTAAGGGAATACCTAAAAGTTTATGGTGTCAGCAAGTAAACCTTTCGCCGCAAGAGATGGCTGTTTGTGAAAACACGGTGCTCCCTGACGACGGGATACCTCAGCAAATGGTCATCCATTGTTCTTCCATTATTGGCGACCATCGAGGCGTATCGATCCTTACACCTAATCCTTTAATCTTTGGGAAATGGAGCTGTTTTTCGAAAACAGATCGTACCTCGTTATTGTCCGTTCTCGGTTCACCCAGGTGGTAAGGATACCAGAAAACACGGTGAGTGTCCTTATGGAATTCGAAAAGATTATAGAGGAAGTTTCAAAGAGTCCAGTCCTGGCGATCCATAACCTTTTGCGGGGTGAACGACAAGACCAAGATTGACCTGGGCCAAGTAGAGACGGTGCCGACCCTGATGTCATCGCTGGTCCTGGTTCTGAGATTCAGCAACGCAGTGCCGATCTGTCCACTTCCCGAAGGGGATGCACTGCGTGAGTCACCCTTATGGTTTTACACACACGTTTCATCTATTCTACACCCACCGGTTCTTCCACCCCCTCAGGACTTCCCATCCGCAGGAACATCGCTGTTGCCACACGAAGAGGCACCCAGGGTGCGGCTACCGGTATATAATATGTTCATTGATAATTGCTAGGGTCACGCAATCTAATGTCTGTGTGTGTGTGTGTGTACATTAAGCATTGTGCTGCATATGTGCCTGCCGTATGTGCCACTTGGGCATCCTAACGCTACGTGTGTGTGTTTCAGCGGTAAGGAGGGGGGAGGGGAGAGGGGTGGTTGCCGACAAGCCGTAAAACGCTGGAATTACTATTTCCGCTTAGGAGTGGATCTCCTGGGCATTTAATCAATTCGTCCCTCTTTTGGTATCCTTGTGAAAATTTAAAAGTCCTGTATGTCAACCAGGTATGATACTTTAAATATATTTAATTGCCAGTGACTAAGAGTCGTGACATTATTTTTTGGTGGATGATCATCACAGCTGACGTGGATTGGCTGAAGAGAATTTTTTTTTTTTTTAGACGAAACGAAGATCGGGTTGCCGGATTTTGTGATTCTCCAATTTTTCGGTGTATCCAGGTCTTCCCTTATTAAAGTGGTCCAGGGATGCTGGACGCGCAGAGTGTGTGGGTACAATGAAGTAGAGAAGAAGGTAGAGATGACGAGATAAGGGAATTGTATTGTAGGCGGAAGGAGTGTTTCTCTTAGTTCGCTAAAAGGAGCAGTCGCCATTGTTACGTCACGAGTCTCGAATTTCTGCAAATCTTCAGGAGATTTTGTCGATCCTCTACGTTGCCATGATTGACGCTGATTCGTAAAGTAAGACGAGAAGGGTCTTCTTCAGGTACTCTTGAACGTTTGAAAATCAGGCTCGGTTCTGCCTCACGTAAAAATTCGTTTTCTCGCGTATCAGCTTCCAACGATTCCGGGAAACGTGGAAACGATTATTCTCAGATTATCGAAAAACTTCAGTGATGCTGTGCATATGTATGCGATGGCCTTCCGTGTACGCCAAGTAAAGGAGAAAAAAAAAAAACAAATCGATCTCGGCGACCGAATCGTGATTGAATGCGAAATCATGGGTTCCCCGCGAGAAAATGGAAATTTCTTTCGATGATTGACGCAACGAAACGATGAGAAATGTGGAGAAAAAGGAAAAGGAGACTAAAAAAAATATTTCACCACTACACACGGACTTCCTGCTCTCCTTAAGCTAACCCTACAATTCACTGGTAACACGATATCGAAAAGCACGGGTGTAACGTTACCGTGCGAACCACAAAGAAAACCAAAATGCAAAAACCAATTTGAATCGAACCGGTACTCGGTTTTTTTTAATCTCCTTTCTCGTTTCACCCAGAAAGTATACTGGGACATGGAGGAAAAAAAAAAAAGACGAAGAGAAAGGCGAACACCTCCAGCAAGTATTTTTCTTGAAAACTGATTTCATTTGACAGCTTCCGCATTGGTAAGAAAAAAATGTCTTTTGGATCACTCCGACGAGAAAGAAATACAAAAATTCTCAATCGGTTGAAAGTACAAAGTAATTGCTTGGTTATGATATTATCACGAGTAAGGTTAAAGAAAAGGAGATTCAGATGGAATAATTATCACTGGCAATAGTTAACAGTCTGTTTGAATATTAAAAAGAAAATTCACTAAAAATCTAATATATACGACTGACGTTATTGGCGGCTTTTCTTTTGGTTTCAGGCTCGACACGGACTCTGCGATTCCTGTTGTTTCCCAGCAAGATTAATGCCCTGGCGTATCCGTAGCCGCAAACCAGCAACACGGTCGGCATCGTTACAATAGAAGTGGTTTCGCAAATTAGTCGCGTATCTATATCCACTGACTCATCATGGGACAGATGGCGCGCGTGCTTCAAAGAAGCGTGCCCGGTGAGATTGGTCGCGTGTGGCTCGAGGGTTGCAAAATATTTCATGAAAGTGCGAAAAAGTATGTCGAAATGCGATTCCGTCATGTAATTGAGGATATGGTTAAATAGAAAATAATTGACAGGGATTCCGTAATGACATAGGTAGTAAAAAAAAAAAAATTATGCTTACCAAACGACCAGATATTAATATTTATGTGTATATTATATACGAAGAAGCTACCGTTGCTTATCATTTATGGCGAACGGATGGGACTGTAGATCTATGAGAAAAATCTTTCAGCACTCTGTGGCTGACAAAGCGTCCGCGCGCGGAATTTAAGGATATAAATTTCACAATCCCAGGTCGTGTAACGGACGGACGTTTACGACTTACTACAGGGCGCATAGCAATGACTAGAAAGTTTTTCTTTTTGGTAACGAGTAGCCAGAAAGAGTCGCAGAAGTCGAAGGAAAAATAAAAAGATTATTTAGGGGGTCGTAAAGGGATAGTCTTGAGGATGCTGCCGTGTTGCCGGTAAGATCGTGGGGAGGAAAGAGAGGAAAAAAATGGAAAAGGAGAAAGAAATCACGCTCGGCATAACAATGGATTCGAATGGTGAGACGCTTTCGCAGCTATAGAATGACGTGGTAGGTCGTTAAGGGTGCGACGTCGACATCGACACTAACGACGACGCTCAACCCCCTCGCGCCCCTACCGCCAATTCCAATTGAGATATCCAAGGGTGGCTCGACGTCTCCTTCCTCCTTATCAAATGCATCACCAATCTCTGGTCTGTCTCTCTCTCTCTCTCTCTCTTTTTCTTAGATCCACTTGTAGAATTCTGGACCAGAGGATGATCCTCTGGATCGGGGATCAGGAGCTGTTAGCCTATTTCAATATAAAATTATATTATAATTGATCATCGATCAGTTCCAAAAAGAGGGACGTTGTTCGCTATGTCAATGAAATTATAAGAGAGGTAATGAAAAATTTAATCTATGTTCTCATTTTAATGATATATGAGGAAGAGTAGTAAGTATCAATGAAATTAATAATTTTGAACTAAAGTAATAAAAAAAAAATTTTTACAGGTTGATTAGAGTGGACTTTGGTATTTTTGACTTTACCGCGTGGTGATATTGGCAGTATTGGATTTAGCCGATATGAATGGAAGGTGACGGTACGTTTGGTTTGCCCCGGAGACTTTTGAAAAAGACAATCAAAATTAACCAAAATCAAATTATTGTTCTAATTTGAATGATATCTGAGAAAGAATAGTAAGTATCAATGAAATTAATAATTTTGAGCTAAAGTAATAAAAAAAAAATTGTTACAGGTTGAAAGAGTGGACTTTGGTATTTTTGGTATATCTGAGAAAGAGTAGTAAGTATCAATGAAATTTATGATTTTGAGCTAAAGTAATAAAAAAAAAAATTGTTACAGGTTGAAAGAGTGGACTTTGGTATTTTTAACTTTACCGCGTGGTGATATTGGCAGTATTGGATTTAGCCGGTATGAATGGAGGATGACGACACGGTTGGTTTGCCACGGAGACTTTTGAAAAAAGAGACCGAAAATGACGGTTCGTTTGGTTTCCCATTCCTTCGTTTTCAACGAGATAAACGACTGCTTATTCGACTGCACTTAAAGGAACAGCCAACAAGCCTTTCTCGTGATCTTTGCTTCTTCGTAGAATAAAACGAGTGTCCAAACATTTCCATTATATCCGGGCGCACGCAGAATGGCCGACTCCGTTGAGCCGCACGTAATTTAAAACCTCGACTATGCGGCTTTAACGCTCGACACTCGACAGTGAATTTTGCTCCTGGCGGAAACAGACTCCGTCCTACTCTGTGTGGCTGCGCCAAATGAAATTACAGTAATCCATCCCCGGTGACATCAACGGGATTTCAGGACGGATATTTGCGAGCGTGTTTTATTTAAACGCGGCTTACATGCCGGATTGCCTTTTGCAAATGGCGGACGACGACTTGGGATTTCGGTGGGTTTATCGAAAGGGCCGAAATTTTCATGCGAGCTTCAGAAGTTGGATGTAGACTTTTAAATTCTTCCAATGGTCCTGCGTGGATAAATAACAGTATTTTTGTCCAAAAATTTATCAAAAACTGCAGGATTTTTTTTTCTCGTGACGTAGAACCTCCTATCGATAGGTCGCGCGTCTATGTAGAAACACGCGACGAAGATCGATTCTTAGAGCTAAAGAAAATATACGGCTTCTCTTCGAACGACAATAAACCAAAAACCGGACCGACGTTGGTTTTCCCAAGCCTTTTCGTATCTTCTAAAAATATTGTAAACTCTATGGACTTGCCGGCTAAAAAACTGTGCCGCCTCGTAAACTCATGATCTCCGGCGGTTGGACCTTGGCGCGTGACGGATCGGAAGAGTACTCAGGTCTTCTTTTTTTTTTCTACGGTAAAGAGGATAATAAAAATATAAAAATATGACTCCGTGGTCACACCGCACTTTTTAGTGAGAATAGAAATAGCCGCAGGATATTTTTGTTTCCTTTCAAAAAAAAAAAAAAAAAGTCATAATATACCAAAAGCACGAATGCATCGTTATCTTGAAACACGGGTTCAATGTGTTTAACAAACATTTATCCCTGATAGCCGTTTTACTGAACCACTCAATGAATCGTTCGATCAACGCCATTTTCTTGACTGGAATATAAAAAAAAAAATTTCAGTCTTCCACCACGCTGCACACGAAATGGAAGCTTTTTGGACAAGAATGAGGAATCAATCCGTGTTTTGCAAAACACAACAAAGACCCGGATAATATTGAGTTACGTGAAAGAAGAGAAAAAGAAGAAAAAGAAAAAAAAGCTAATGAACAAGCCCGTTATAAATGTGGAACCCAGCCATATAATTATAGGGTATATCCCGACAGTCTATGGCAAACAAGCGTGGACCCTCCAAGAGGTATGAATGAAATAGCCCAACTATTTTTTACCTTCGACTTGCCGCCATAAGGCATGCGGCCAAATGCGAATGCACTTTAAACGTCGAGTTTTCAAAAAATTGTTCCAGGATCTTTTCCCTGTGCTACATCAACCTCCGTGGATGTTTCCCTTGAATAAAAAAAAACCAGAAACCCTAAATCAAACTTTCTGATAATTTCTTAATCAATTTCCCTCATTATTCATACACGTATTTACTGTCCACAGAGAAAGAAAAGAGAAACCAACTGGACAACAGGCATCTGGAAGATTGACACATTCTCGAAGGGCCATTACGTTAGTTTCCAACCAAGACAAGAAGCAGAGTAAAGAAAAAGGAAAAAGAAGCGAAAAAAAAGGCTACCTCGTAACAAAGAACAGACTGAAGTGGAAATTTATGTATGTACCGTCGCGCAACAGCATCTGCAAGGAATTTCCTTCGCTTTGTCCGGTTTCGGTTTCCACGAGATTTGGGTCAACCGGACAGTTACGAAGAATCAGTCGTTTCTACAGGACGAAGCCTTCGGCCGACCGTTTACCTAATGATCTCTGATTTCTTGGTGAGTTAAGGGTGAAGCATTCAGGGTTGGCCGAACTCCACCCCGCAACATAGTCAGAACCATGCAAAAAAGTATCCACGTTTCATTTTTATTTTTATTTTCAATACAAAAATTATTTTTCAAATTTTTCGAAATCTCAATAACCCTCTAGTTCACTTTCAGAGTCTGTCCAAGGAGCATCAATCTTATCAAACGTAACAGCTTAATCTACGTATCAAAAGTGACAGGTATAAAGGTAAAATGGAAAAGACAATGTTTTCCAGAACCTCAAGCCTTTTACCATAGACAATCTAACTTACCGACTGATTCTTATCTTGACTAGGAAGAACTAATTACTAAATTCCTTTCTAAGTGGGTCATTTTTTCAATGGGTAACAATCCTCTATACCTAATCCTTGCAAGGATTCATTATTCTGTACAAAAAAAAATCCTTAACGAAGACAGTACAGAAAATTGGTCCTCGTCAGTCACACCCATCGGGGTTAGTTTTTCTCAAAGTAAAATTTGCGTGAAAACCCATTCAATTTGACACTCGCAAATATTCTTGTGGAACGTATGGGGGTTGTCTGGAGGTAGGATTTATGGCTAGCAAAACTGTCCCTGCGTCCGACTGCATGTCGGTACATTTATCTCAAGTGTCCTTTCAGTCAACTTTCTCTCCTTCACATTGTCACCCGTTCCTGCGATACTCCAGCATCCCGTAGCGCATCTGTAAGATGGACTGCAAGTTCATTCATACTTCGCGGCACGAGATCCACTCGAAGTAAGCGCGATAGTCATTTGCATTGATCCTTAAAAATATTTCTTATTGACACCTTCATCCTGACGTTAATCATTTTTCAGGAACCAGCAGAGAGGTACAATGAGACGTGAAAGTGAGCGAAGAAAGGGCACGAGTCTTGCGGAGGAAGTGAGAGGATAAATTTTCAAAATTTCAAGAATTCAAGAATTCAAGGTACGGTATAATTTTATTGAAAAATCTTGTGCGATTATTTCCAGTAAATATTTTTAATGCAATTTCATTAATTATCATAGCACTTCTTGGCTGAGGATCTTTACGACGTGGAAATAGGACCGAGGTTCAATTTTCTTATGACTAAAATCTATCGTTATTGGTATTGGTGAGTATCAATAAGTTCCGAGACAAATTGTACTGTCCGGCAGGAAGAAACGGTCTTCATCGTCCGGGTCGGCATAGATCAAAAAGGGTTGCCAACCCTATTTAGGATCAAGGGTGTCATCCTCACGGAACGAATTGTTTAACCCGTATCCGAGCAATCGTTTAAACGGGTTTTCAAGTAGCGACAAAGAACTAACGTTACCTCCATTGGTAGGTATAACTTCTGGGCAAACGATATATCATTATAAAACGTCTGTTAAGAATGGTATACAGGTTATTCGAGAGTGGAATATTACTTTGTGGCATTTATTATAAAAAAAATGTGAATATTTCCTTATTCTACCGTTTAAAGTTCACTCGAGTGCACTTCTGATTTCATACTGTGGAAATATACTAAAGTCCAGATCCATAAGATTTAGCTTCACTAATTCTTGAGAAATCTCACTGCACGGATCCGAACCATCGTATGGATTCTGGCACAGCCACTTTTCCACGTATTGTCCTGTTTCACTGTCATTTTTCTTTTTCCTCTCTTTTTTTTTTTGCACCACCCGCTGGACAACCCTGCTGACAATTTATCGCTTCCGCCATGCGCACTGCTCTAAAGAAGGTTACCGGTACGAGGACAAAAAAGAACGAATGGTACAAAAGTTAAATCTTCTCAACGGAATGCACGTATAAATTCTAATAGATGTGCACTTGCTTTTAACTGTTAATTAGCAGGAATACGAGAAGCACGTGGCGCGGATGGGGAAATAAGAAGTGGAGAAGTGAAAATGAAAACAAGAGGTATATAAGTGAAAGAAAGAGAATTCCCTGACGCGGAACGACAGTTCGAGCGATACTTTGAATATACCTTGAATTCATGGCGGCACCTCCGCCCTTTGGAAACTTTGGTCCAGGCATATTATGGTAGTTTACATAATTTTTCTTGCTATCTCTCTCTCTCTCTCTCTTGTCGCGCTAAAAGGAGAAAGACAGGGCGAGTTCGCGAGAGAGGAGGTTTTCTCTCACTCTTGTCTCTCTCTCTCTCTCTCTCTCTCTCTCTCTCTCTCTCTCTCTCTCTCTCTCTCTCTCTCTC
>JASANN010000514.1:22971-37367 GCA_031762395.1 Calameuta pygmaea
CGCTCTACAGCCCTTTGCCCATCTCCAGCGGGGCGCCGGTATTTCAGCCGGGCTTCTGCCGGTCCGTGGAGACGTCTTCGTCGGGTACTCTCCTCTGCCGTGCACCTCGGTACGTCGAGAGTATCTCCCCTCAGCAGATTGGAGCACCTCGACCGCCACTAAACAATAATGAAATCTTCCGAGAGCATTGGCATAACTGTACTAACCAACCCGAGAGCATAGTTTCTGAACAGGGTGGCGACCCGAAGGGAGCCGGAAGGCGAGAACGTTATCCGGATCGGCAACCCGGAGTCACCTTGTGACCGTGATTCGAAAAATCAGGCATTGGCGTGCCTTAGAAATAATACTACTATGCATAATTTTCGATTCATTTGAAATATAATGAATTAGCCCCACCAACCACCCTCCCGGATCTCTCACTTCAATAATCTGTTTCCCCTAGGACTGCTGATAATATAAAATTCATTGCATGACGTTTTGGACACCGTGTATCAGCAGTTATCGTCTGGGTGAACGCGTATCCCGAAACAATTGCCGATCACGCGTTGCACGTGCAGCTGTTGCGCCAGTCTAAAGCACGCCAATGCTTATATCGGTAGTTTGTCAACGAATCTAAATGACGCTCGCTCGGACTGCAAAACAATTGCTAAACACAGAATTTGTTGGAAGCTATTGTAAAGCAGCTATCTTTTTCATTCGTGAGTGTACCTCCCGCCACGGTGCCATAATACGCGGAAATCCTTCATTCTGATTAGTGCCACTTTAATGCTTCTTATTTAAAAACTATTACGAATTTTGGCAAATGGTTTGCGGGAAGGTACTCAGGGCACCTCCAGCGATCGCCCACTTTCCGGTCCAAAAGTAATTCTGGGACACCCAGTATATATATTGTAACGTTTATCGATAGTGCAATTTCGTTCGCTCCTTAAGAGTGAACGAAATGGGAGGTAGGTAAGTGCTCGGAGCTGGCGTCTTTAAGAACTTAGGCGACACAGGGTTAGATGGTAAAATAAAATAACAAAAGTTTATTAAGTTATCAGTGATAGGTACAACATTTTTGTGATTTGACTGAATTACAATCGTCGAATATCAATGTCTATGTTGCAGGAAAGGATTGTCAAGGATGCGTCCTATATTTGTTGTCTATACCTATCTCTCTCTGACCTGCCTATGCGGAACAGAGGAAGCACCTATGTCAGTCTGTTAACCCTAGTGGCGCTCTGCCTATCTATTGGCTATGGCACTATGTGCAAATTGACTAATCACGGCGCGGATATAGATCAAAATCAATATGGCGGCAACTAAAGTTTCTGAGGTAGATCGCAATGCTCTCCTCTAAACTTTGACTATCTTTCTCTACACAATGAGCTCGGCGGAATAGCGAACGCTAGTATGCTGTAGTCTCTGACAAAATTATTAATAATGATTTTATGTAATTACAATGCTCTGTCCCCAACGGGCATAAGTCGAGCTCAAATACTTTATCACGATTTTCGAATATTCCTATGCGTTGTCCTTGCTGATTTAAATCGCGCTTACTTTTCTAGTTACCTCTAGACTTTTTTAACTGAATGAATAAATTGCTTTGAAATGTATTATTTAACTTAGAATAATCTTATTTTGATTAGCGAGAAGCGCTAATCCTCTATCAGATTGTTTTTCTATTATTTCACACGACTTGACTTTCGGGAACTGTTTTTCATCTATCGGCTAGTGTTGACACTAGCCGCGCGTCCTTATTGTTCGTTTGTTCCGAATGCGCTCTCAGTACAGGCGTACTGAGAGGTTGATCAATTTGTCACGTTACAAAAGTCCCCCAAAATAAATTGTTGTTGTGTCATGCACCTTGGTGGATGGTCACATCAACAAATCATTTTCCTATTCTCCTATGCTATGAGTGGGAAGGTTTGGCGGAGGTAAGTGCTCGGATCTGATAAACCAAATTGAAAATATATTGTTACATCCAAAAGAAAATGAACACCGCAAAAAAATAATAAAAAAAAGGGTCGGATGTTCGCAGACAAAGATACTTAGTTCACGCCACTGGTTGATCACCTTCACACACTTCTGGGATTCTTCATCCTGCCTGCTCCATGGTTATCCCCTGGCAGTTTCCTCTGGTGTGGAGGCATATCCCTCGTCTCCCTCGTCGTCAGCTTCTCCCTCCTGCTCGCTGTCCGTTCTCAGGAACGCGTCGTCGGGGTCCACCCCCTCAAGGTCAGGATATCTGAACCTGGCCAATTTCTTTTGGACCATGAAGTGGCCTACTGGTATCCCTTGTGGCTCCACCCGGATATTTATCCAGCAGGTGGTGCGCTGGTGATCTCTTCTTACCGCGCTGGCATAGAAGTATTTTCGCCATGAGCTCCCAGAGTCATTAGCATGTTTCCCGCGTCCATCTTGCTCCTCCTGGTGGTCGTACCCGATCCAAGCCTACCGGGATAGTGGTTCCTGGGATCTCCGCCAGCTCTTTCGATATGCGGATGATCTGATCCTCCGGGACCTCCACATAGTCTCCGAAGTCTACCAGTCTCACCGTCACCCATTCACCCTCTATTGCCTCGATGGTCGTGCGGAACCACATGTTCTCCTCCTGTATCAGGCATCCTTCCCCCAGGAAGATCATCCGCGGGTCCATGGGTTGTTTGACCTCCCGTACCGTCCTTAGTCGGATCTCCTCCATTTTGTCCGCATCCTCTCTGAGACGAATATTAAAATTCCTAGGCGTGCAGTAGTGCGCCAGGGTCACTTCTGTTGGTCCGTCTAGTATCCGGTCTACTTTCGCTGTCTTGATGTTCGGCATCTTGTTGCTTTGGAACGTTTTACTGAAGAGGATCTGCTCTTCTTCTCCTCGTCCTTTTATACCCCTATGTTCCGGATGTGCAGGAAATGCTGGGACGTGGTACCAACTGTTTAGTACTTCCTGATAGATGTGCCTGGGATCCAATCTTTCACTGTGCGATCATCCAGCTCCATAATTTTTAAGTCGTCCTGGTATCCTTCTTCCAGGCCCTCTTCCTCACCGAAAAGCTCTTCAAATTTTTGTTGGAGCTTCTTCTTTTTCAAAGAGCTCCTGGCGAAGTCTTTGACTGTTTTTCTCCTGATGGTTGGCAGCTGCTTCCCTGCCGCCCTCTTTTTAATAATTTTCCACCACTTGCGTCGATTGAGGGGTTTCCGGTCTTCCGGGATCTCCACTTCACTCAACTTCCACCTGTTTGGGATCTCGATTCTTTTTAATTCCCACTTGATCACTGATTTCTTTAAATCGCTCATGTTTGTTTGTCACCTCGTTAATCCTTTCTTTGTGACTGAGCTAATCCGCTTACAGTGGCTAATCCTTAGGTGATGACGTAGGCCTTTCTTCTAGTTACCCGTGTCCTAGGTGAAGATGGCTCTGCCGTGTTTTAATCGCCAATTTTTGTCGTTTGGTAGCTGGAAATTGGTGGTATATTGACAGGTGTCTTGTAGTGTTTCAAATTATTGCATTGAAACATTCCGCGTTCCCTTCTTATTTCTGGATCATCAATTATGAATGTGGCCTCTGCAATTTTCTTCAGAATCGTGTATGGCCCATCGTATAGTGCAACGAATTTGGTAATACATTTGCTTGCGGGATTTGAGACATTGCACGAGTTTGTGTTTATCATCGAATTTTGCGGCTCTTCGTCGGCCTTTTTTCCGAATGCGGTCTCGTGCTAGACACAGCTTCACCTCATATTCTTTTTTTATCAGGTGGTGAATTTTCTCGTTTTACTCCAATGTATTTTTCCCAAATCTTTTTGGGCGGTTGGTTGAAGTGCAGTTCGATCGGAGTGAATCCTGTGGTATCGCGATGGACTTCATTGATGCACTCTTCTATTATGGGAAACCAGCTAATCCAGGTATTGTGTTTTTTCTTGAGGAATGTCCTGAAGAGGCGCGATAGTTTCCAGTTCACTCACTCGACAATATTTCCTTGTGGATGGCGTATCGAGGAAAACACGGGTTGTATCTTCTCTTCTTTTAACTTATTCAACCAGAGATTTGAAGTGAATTGTGTCCCATGGTCGAACTGTATTCTTTCAGGTTTTCCATGTTTCGGAATGTATTTCTCGAAGATTTTCTGGATTGTGGCTGGTGCAGTTGCTTTCCTTAAAGGGTACAGTGCTACGATTTTACTGAATGCATCTATATTTACTAGGATGTGTTTGAATCCTCCTTTTGCTGTCGGAAAGGTTCCGAAAAAGCCAATCGAAACCAATTCTCGAGGTTTCGACGGCGTGGTGTTTTACATTGCTGCATAACTGGTCTGGGTGGGTACGTTGCATCGCTGACTCGCATGTTGCGAGGAGCTGGCGGATTTGGCGTAGCATCTTCGGGAAACTGAATTCTTCTGCAATGATCCGGTACACTTTGCTTGGGCCCACATGTCCATAGATTTTATGGAGTTCCCAAATCATTTTGCTGATTACCGCGGTAGGTAACATAGTTTCCCAGGCATGTTTTCCTACGCGTTTCTTCAGTAGCTGTTTTTCCAGGAGGTACTTCTTCTTTTGCTTGTCCGGATTTTATTGGAGTTTTTTCATGATCTCGGAAAGCTGGGGATCCTATTTCTGTAGCTGACTGAGATTTCGCAGTGCCTTGATTAGTTCCTCCGAAGGACTTTGAGCTAATGTCTCGGCAATTGTTATCTCCTGATGGGATTTCCTCCGTTCTTCCTCCTCGGTGAATGACAGGCGACTCAAGACGTCTGCCACGGTGTTCTTCTTTCCTGGACAGTGCTCGATCTCCAGATCGTAGTCTTGGATCTGTAGAATCCATCTTGCCAAACGTGTGTTCGGAAAACGACATGTTTTCAATAAGGTGAGGGCTTTATGATCAGTAATGATCTTAAAACGTTGTCCATGTAAGTAGGTTCTGAATTTTTGGAGAGCCCAGACAATCGCTAATAACTCCTTTTCTGTCGTGAAATAGCCGATTTCTGCTCCCTTCAGTGTTCGACTGGCGAATCCAATGACCTCGTCTTCATCTGCTTAATTCCTCTGAAGCAGGATGGCTCCTAAGGGGTAATCGTTGGCATACGTCTGGAGGTAGAACTGTTTGGTGAAGTCCGGGTGATGCAAGACGACGTCTTCGAAAAATAGTGTTTTGACTTTTACAAAGGCCTTTTGGTGTTCTGAAGTCCAATTCCATCTCATTCCTTTCTTGATTAGTTTGAGGAGAGGTACGGTATCTTCGGCATGTTTATTTGTGAATTTTTAATAGTAATTCACTAATCGCAGAAATCCTCGGAGTTGTTTTATATTCTTGGGTTCTGGAAAGTTCTTGATTGTCTCTATTTTTTTCAGGTTGAGGTTTCAACCCTTCCGTTGTGAGAATATATCCCAAGAATACTACTTCGTCCCTCAGAAATCTGGATTTGCTGAAGTTGATTGTCAGGTTATGTTCCTGTAATCGTTGCAGCAGGGCTTCGAGATGGTTTATGTGTTCTTTGAATGATTTAGAAACACAGAGAATATCGTCTACGAAGTTAATGATGTTGCCCCCCTGTCCTCGTAAGACATAGTCCAACCCTCTTATTAGACTGACACTACTTGTATTCAATCCAAATGGCGTTACTTCAAATTCGTAACTTTTCCCCTTGTGTAGGAAGGCGGTGTATTTTCTTGAATCTGGATGGAGTGGGATTTTCCAAAAGCTACTGACTAAATCCTTGGACGAGGAGTTCGTTTAGCTTGCGGGCGTCAAGGCACAGTCTGACGGATCCATCCTTCTTGATGACCGGTACAATCGGATTGACGTACGGGCTATCAGATCTTTGGATGATACCGTAATTTAGCATCCGTTCAATTTTTTCATCGACGGCACTTCGAAGTTTCAGTTGTATTGGGTAGGAGCGGTTGACGAATGGGTTTTTCACCTAATACATTCAATTTATGTTCATAGATGCTCATTCTGCCTGGTCGCTTATTAAAAACACCTCGATATTTCCATATTGTCTTCTTAAAGTGGTCTAATTGAAACGGGCTGAGTTTCGTGCAGCCGGCAAGTTTCTCCTCGACTTCTTGGATCGTCATTGAGTCTTCTACTTTAGATTCTTCTTTCTTTATGAGGTTATATTCTGGAGTTGAATACTTTGTGCTAGGTTTTTTCATCGGCTGAGCAAAGGAGATCGAAAGTTGTTCGTCCTTGTTACTCACGTAGATTTTGTTTTCTCGGAGGTCGATCTTCCCTTGGTGTGTCCGTAAGAAGTCTATTCCGATTATACAGGTTCTTATTAATTTTGAGATTATCATGAATATGGTATTTAACCCTTCTCCTGCTATATTCGTCTTGGTTAGGATTTGTTTTCTTATTCGCACTGATTTGTGGATTGTCGCATTTGTGACGTACATGCCCACTATTGGAAGTGTATGACAATGTCTGAAATTCTTTATGTGTTGATTCACAAAAGACTGACAAGGAATATAACTTTAGTGTCCCCCTCCGATTTTGATAAAACTCAACTATATTGTAGCGCTTGAAAAATTAAGAGACACGTATTTTTTTATCGGCGGAAAAACGGTTTTAAGGTGTGAAATCAACCCCCAAAGTTCGGCATGTCGAGGGGTGATAATGCAGTTCCACCTAGACATTATAAAGAAATTGTCTGGTGTGGGAGTAAACCACCCCTCGATTATTCATTTTTTCATCCTATTTAAAAAACTTGCAAATGGAATTTCATGAAACACGTACCATTTGAAAGAGGAAGTAAAATTACAGTTTATATGTTTTTGCTTTTTTGCGGGAAAACACGTTTAAGGGGGTAAACTACCCCCTGCACACCGATGTATGTATTTCCATATAGGATGACTTCTCGCACGATTTAAAAGTATAAATTAGTTTAAAATATTCCCGTTAGTGAGAATCAATAAATGGTAAGTGAAAATTAACGTATTACCCGTAATTAAGGGTGTAAACTACCCCCTGCATACCTACTCCCTATATGCCGATGCATGAATTTCCATATAGGAGCACTTCTCGCGGAATTTAAAAGTTTAAATTATTTTAAAATGTTCTCGTTAGTGAAAGTCAATAAACAGTGAATGAAAATTAATATGTTAAAAGCAATTACATAACCAAAAAAAAACAGAAGAGTTTGAAAATCCTGTGGATTTTGGTTTCGGTCAATCTTCTCAAGCACACTGTGAAATACCCAGGTGTAATAATTTTGCTATTATAAGATGCTCATGGCGGCCGCACTAAGGACTCCTGCACTCAGCTCGGCTCATTCTGTCTATCTTCGGACTCTAGCCGCCTAACCTTATATGTCACTTTATTATATCGAATTTTGGACTTGAAATATTTTCTCAGACATATATCTTTTATCTATTTTTCACTTACGTTATTAGGACTGGCATCCTCCCCTTAAACAAATTAATACCTCGATTTTAGTACATTCTTTTACTATCTTAAGCGTGTTACAATCTTATTGTAATATTTCTTACCGCCTTGCGCTATTATTCTAACGTAGAGTCACTTTCTTTTTGTTTTGGGGTACTCGCCCGACTTGAGAATCCCGGACGCATTGAATATCATTGGCGTACCTATTACTAATTTCGTTCCGATAATTATTATAATTTTTCTTGTTAAATGTTTCTGAGAGTGTGCCACACCTCTTGACTATTTTATACCGATTTATTGGAGTGAATGTTGTACCTGTATGTTAATCGTAATCTTCGTATCTCCTGTTTTCGACTCTTTGCAATTGTCGGGAAATTTCGCGAGTGAATCTGTTCGTTGCGTCAGTATCGATGATTATTTAATTATTTGTTCTCGCGTTGCTTTCGTGTATCCTATTTATTGAAATTCCGTTTAAATAATCGTTTGCGTCGGCGCGGATTTGTCCCGCTGCCGTATGGTATAGCCAAAACAGGCCCGTAGTCCTTCGCGCTAGTTTCGCGTTTAGTTTTAAGAATTTTATTTATATAGTGTGACGTATTCCGTTTAATGGCGTCGCCTACAAATAATTCACAGCCGCTCGCTACGTGCTGAAATTCGAAAAAAATCGAGATCCGAACTAGATCGGTCTGTTGGGCGCCAGGTGCGGACTCTCCGCACCGACGTTCCTCCTATGGCTGCTTCCTCACGGTCTGCCAGTCGGGAGGCTCAGCCTCAGCTCGCTTAAAATGATAGAGGGGAACGTACGGGCGATGAGATACGAACAGTTCGGGATACACCAATGATAACGCCGTTGGGAGTAGAAATTCTCCGTTTATTCCAATTTGAAAAACGGGGTCAGTACAATCCGTACTGACGCGTACAATAAATTCCCAACGGCGACCGCGGCCCTCCGTAAAGGACCGCAGGTTCAACCTTTCTCACCGTCCCTAGCCTGCCCTACAAACAGTTCGCGATTCCCTCGCAACGCGGTCCGCGGCCTTACAAAGGTCGGTAGGCCAGCGTGCCGAACGCCTGGGCCACCGATCTCAGCTCGGGCTCGATGAAGACTATCCTGGGTCTTTCTCAAGGGGAAAACGTGCAATAAGAAGAGCCGCTCTTGGCGGCACTCGCCAGTGAAGCGGCTTGGTCTCCGAACAGAGAAAAAAAAAAAAAAAAAATTGGGCCAATTCGGGGTGAGGGGTCCTCGGCTTCAGCTGGCGTCGCTGGTCGACCGCGCTTCCACTCTTCCTGCCGCACACACACTCACACACCACCAAAAAGTCCAAAAATCGAGTCCA
Source organism: Calameuta pygmaea (assembly GCA_031762395.1). Lineage (NCBI taxonomy): Eukaryota > Metazoa > Arthropoda > Insecta > Hymenoptera > Cephidae > Calameuta > Calameuta pygmaea. The sequence goes on from JASANN010000514.1 coordinate 31,671, forward strand.
AAAAACAGAGCCGCGTCGCGTCGTTCACCAGAGAGAGTTCACACAAAAAAATGTACCGAGTCGTATATTCCACAAAAGCCAGAAAAATCGCAGTATCGCCCTGAAAATTCGCACACGTGCCATTTCACCCGATGTCGGAAAGAGATTAAATTTGGCAAATCCGAAGATGACCGAATCTTATTGCCACCGGTTCGCCGAATTTAGCCGAAGGATTTCCCGCCTCTCGGAATTCCTTGCCCCTCATCTTCCCTCATCTAGCGGGCGGTCAAAACAGAAATGCCCCCCCCCCCCCCGCCCGCGGTACCTTGCCTTCCAGATCGCACGCCGAAACGATCAGGTGCCCAGCTGACGGACAGCGGGGAGCGGGCGGTCGGCGGCTTCATCGGCGTAGGATATTAGGCCTCTTGCCTTGCTATTCGATCCATCTTGCCATCGTCGGCAACCAAACCCCCTCCCGACCCGATCGCGCGACCCTTCGACGCAGACCTTTGAACACTACCCGAGCCGGGCTCATGACGCCACGTTACAATAGAATCCCTGAAGAAACTCTCGCTTCGTCACATCAGTCTAAGGATTTTTGTTATCTTTGTTTCGCTCTCGCACCTTAGGAAATCTCACTTTCTTTGCATGAGCTTCTATTAATCTACTTTCCATATCGATTCTAAATCTGCTTTATCTTTTCTGCTTCCGACACTTTGTACAATTCTAACCAGCTTGCATGTAGTTTCTGTTTTATTTAACGAAGCATGAGCACAAACCTCCCTATCAGATAGAAAAGTGATTTTTTAATATGCTATTGAATAAGCTTAAAGAATGTCGTCTGTTAAATTTCAAAACGCGTTACCAACTATTTACAGTAATAATTAATGTAAAAAATCTGGAAATTTAGTACACGCTGTATACAGAATTCGGACAGATAAAACTTTGAGACCTAAATAATCATACTTTGAAATTAGCCACCTTCCGAAAATAAAGCACCAAATATCGAGAAAACAGTCACGAACACGTGCGTCCCTTAAAAAATATATGTTACCGAATATTTTGAATAGATATCATCGATTAAATTGACATGTTTTCGCGAGATCTGGCCTCTTTTTCCATGGCGGTTGAGACGATATAGATTTGGCAACACCGCGTGCATTAGCGCTCATATCTCAGATGGAGGCCAAATGGTGGCGAATAATTTGAATGCACTAAAAAAGTTGTTGCTCTAAATGTATGATCCCGAATTATGAATTTGCTTTTTAATAATAGATCCTCATTCCACTGGCAGAAACTAGTTGACTTAACATTAATACATCATTAACGACGTTATGAGCACCCTCAACTGCATTAACGCCCAAAAGATCTTCCGCAAGGGCTGTTTGATTACAACTTTCTTTCTCTTTCTTTCGATCCGGAAAGTAATCATGAAAGAGAATCAAGGTATCGGCAAACCCTTTCCCGATCGATTGAAATTGTTCCAGCAACCCATACTCTCTCATCGAACGAAGTATCATCGGTGCATCAACCCTATTACAAACCATGAAAGCTGTTGAAAAATATGTTTATTTGTAAATGTGTAAAACCACAAGAAACGATGGTAAAATTATTGCTCGACCTAGAAATCCTGTTAAATAATTGTTAATGATTACTTAACGTTTGACATCAATAACATTTGGTGATGAAAATCACAATTACTAATGAAGAGCAAACCGTCACCTAAAGCCATTGTGAGCCACTAGAATTACATCGGTTCCGATACTGCGTAGATACTCGATGAAATTTTGGAGCGCCATTTGAGGCGGTGTCGTATCTACTCGAGCGTCATTCAGACACATTTCGCCACCACAAACTTGGAGCCTTGTAACTGTTGCTGCTCTGGTGGTCAAATCTTTCGACGGTACTGTGTACACGTTAAAAGCTTTATAGTTGTAGACTGCCGCGATTTGACAAATTTCTGCTGTCTTTGAGAGTCCAGTGGTCTCTAAATCGAAGATAACTAGAGCGATATCGTTCCAATCTGTCTGCAGCTGCGAGTTGCCATCTAAAAGACAACAAATGATTTCAATTTACTATTGATGTGGGTCATTAAAAATTTTATTTACTCAATTCGGTATAGTCAATAAAATATGTACCGGAAGCAGAGGGATCGTTTGTGACTTCGGAGACACAAGTAAATTCACTCTCAGTTTCGCATGTTATCCCTTCGCGCCGTTCAGCCGCGGCTCCTTTCGTCGATCGTTGATTTTTGTAAAAAAAGTCTCCGTTTCTTAATTTCAAAAGTCTTCGATTTCTGGATTTTTTACCTCCGTGTCTCTTCTTTTTGGTTTTGAAACCGCTTTGTTATGATACCGGGGGATAGCTCCAGAATTTTTTTCATTTCGTCGAAGTACGTTACGCCAATGTTCTTCTGACACGCCGATCCCGCGACTCGAAAATTTAGCGATTTAGATCCGGCATAAAACTTCGACTTTTTAGTTTTACTTGCTACGATGTGATTGAAAGACTCATTGGCCTGGCTGGAAGCACATGGCGCTAATTTTTGCGAGTTTTGAACGAACCGCAAAAATATTCCTGTTAGGGAATTACGAAGTCCGGGATCGATGAGCGGTTCATCTTTGGGAAGCCCTTTATGCTTATAATTTTCTCCAAAAATCTTATAACCGCACCATCCACCGCAATTATTGTGTTCGCCAAATACGTGGCAGATAATATTTTTTATAGCTCCCGCTACGGCTGTAGGGTCCCCATGATTTTATTTTATCGCGGAAGTGAAGCAGCGTGACAGATATCCGATTACTTTGGCCGGAAAATGTAAACTGTATAAGGCATTATTTAGAGCTTTTGAAACATGGTTGAGATCTAACCATTTCTCGATTTTCGTCGACGATTCTCGTTGTATAGCAGCAATCGTTGATGAGCCATCGTCTCCTATGAGAACCGCAATTCTGACGTTTTCCTCTTTCAGTAATTTATTATTAACAATCACTTCCATAGCCATATCAGCCTCCATAGACATTGCGCTTCCCTCGAAATTCTTGCGGCAGTCATGACTATTTGAATCGCACCCGCGAGCGCACGAAGTACAAGCCTTACTTCGCACGGCATAGGACAAGATTTTCTGGGAACAATGACCAATCAGAGACAGATGACCTTCAATACCGAAGTAATCACTGAATATGGATAGCTCAAATTATATGATCATATGATGACATATGATGATGATAATTATAAAAGACAAACGATACCAACCAGAGAGACTGTTGTAGGCACCACTGTCCCTTATTTTTGCCATTAACGTTGCAAAAATTGCACGAGAGATTTTCAGCGAGAGTTTTTGCGATAACCTCACTTTCACGATTTATCTTTTTTGCCTTGATGCACATACATTATTTTGTCATTTGTATGCTTTTTCTGACACAAATCGTCCTTTAGTACGTCTGTGATTAGAACGTATGTTATGCTGACTTCCCACTATATTTTCAGGACATCTGAATTGTGTTCCGGCATCTATGCGTTCTACATCCAGAATCATCTGTACCTGCTGATTCCGTTTCTTACACTGCGCAACTTCATTTGATGCGCCGTATTATGGCCCTCCGTGTGCATTCGCTCCAGTCTCATAACTATGTGTCATTTTAGCCTTCCCAAGAGCTGGACCATAATCCTTCAATTGTCGGTAGAAGACGTTGGCCTCCATTGATGCATCCCGTATTGTTTTTTAGACGTTGCGTGCCTCTTTAAGTATATCGACAATCGTCGATATGCGTTTTCCGAGTTCAGCAAAAGCCACTAACTCCTTAGTCTTCAGAAGGTCTAATTGCTTCCTTATTCTGGTTGATCGAGCATCAAAGTTCAAAACTATGTGACTTACATTTTCTGTAGTCAAGTCTGAATCCATATAATTTTTGTTAATTGTTGATGTCTCCATTTGCGTCCCACGAGCAGCTAGGGAAATCAACTGCCCATTCACGTAGAGCCTCGCATACGCAGATAAGACGAACATACAATGGGAGGTACCCCAGTATCCCAAGGGCATCGTTTTCGGCACTGTAACCCCAGTACCATTCATCCATCGACACGATAGCATCACATCTTGGATTGGGGTTGGAGCACTTCTTAGTCTGGCCTCTACCCTTCGACCCGTTCAGTATGGGAGACCCTATCGGTGGCATGCCACCGCTAGCATAGCTCTCAGGGTCACTGAAGCACACAAACTCTGCCACCGTCATCAAGGTGCTGTACTCCCTAGGCAGAGTGTCGCTGTTTCACTGTCTCTGCCTCTCTGTCTCCGTCTTTCTACCTCTATCTCTCTGTATCTGTCTCACTGTTTCTGTATCTCTGTCTCTGGCTCTCTGCCCCTGCCTGTCTCTGTCTCTGTCTTTCTATATCTGCTTCTGTGTCCCTTTCTCTCTGTCTCTGTCTCTCTGTCTCTCTGTCTGGCTTTCTCTGTCTCTGTTTCTGTGTCTCTGTCACTGTCTCTCTGTTCATATCTCCCTGTATTTCTCTCTCTGTTTCTGTATCTCCGCCTCTGTATCTCTGTCACTCTGTCTCTGTCTCTGCCTCTCTGTCTGTATCTCTCTGTCCCTGTCTCTGTCTCTCTATCTTTTCTTTTCTTTTGCCGAGGAGAAATCTTCTACAAGACACCCAGGTGATTACGGGTAATTATAGTTTTGGTGTCGAAAGGTGTTGACCATATGCAGCCTTGTTAATAATAAGAGAATATTCTTTGCAACGTTTCAACCCATGGTGCGGGTCATCTTCAGGCCTTTATTAATAAAAACAGGTAAGAAAAGAAGTTAACAATGAGTATAATAAATTAATCGTACATGAACAAAATTGTATAAACAGAAGACAAGAAAGAATCGTAAGGTGGATTTACTTGTAATATACTTACAGAAACTAAATTAATGTAGGACAAATGAGAAGCAAGAAACGGAGAACATAGACATTGGCGGATGGAAAACGGACGATTCCGCTTTAACAATCCCTATTGTTATGAAAGATAAAAATAAGTGCCATATATTAAACTTACGTATATGTTCTACCTGAATTAGAGAGAGTTAATTGAATAAACAGAATTGTACCTTTTCAGTGATCCAGAAAGGAACCACCATACCCATGAAAGGGTAAAAATACAAATAAAACATGAAGAACAGAGAACGGTCATGAGACTGGACATTTAAAATACAGTTATAAGCGAACGTTAGACTTGTTTTGTCAGTGAAGGACTAACAAAAGTCAGTACTTTACTGAGTTGTTGAAGAGGGAAATTCAATATTATATTGAAAGCCCTATGTTTGAATTGTAGCTGAAAAGTTAAATGTGAAGATGAGAATTCTAATTATTTCTTAAGGATATTGTAATATATGGCACTTAGTCTGTCAATGTCGTTTCTAAAGTTTACAGTATTGGAGTTTGTAGATATTTTTATCATTTCTAGTATGTATCTACGGTGATAGTCAACCTCATTGCCTATTATTTTTGTATGTTCAAAATCAAAAGTATGTCCTGTCTCAATTTTATGTGTCGTCAAAGCGGTGTGTGCAGAATGTGCAGTATTATCTCTTTTACAATCATTCCTATGTTCAGCTATGCGCTTTTTAAGATATCTACCAGTCTGAACAATGTAACATTTCTCACAATTGTTGCAGGGAATTAAGTAAACTAGGTTTGATCTATCAAAATATTGTATGGTGTCCTTAGTAGTGCCGA
>JASANN010000516.1:0-263408 GCA_031762395.1 Calameuta pygmaea
ACCTAGCAAAAACTCATTTTTGCGAGCAGCATTTTTTGATAGTTCCTGCCAAATCCGCCAGATGGCGCTGTTAAGCATCTGGCCTAGTTTCGGTAAATTCCGATAGGGGGCGCGGAAAATAATTAAATAATAGAAACGCATTTTTGCGATGGGCAACTATTGTTATTTCGTTTAATTTTGCTCGATGATGTCACTGAAATATAAGTAAACTGGAATGTATACGGCATTGTTGGGGCCCGCGTAGAGAGAGATAACGAGGAAACAGGCCAATGTAGTACGCAGTCTCTATCACGCGCTGTACAGTTTCTCAACAAGTTTAAGCTGAGATAAAACACTGTGCATAAGGAGAATTTAACCAGCATAATCTGACATAGTGACACACATTTTATTTTGAAGACTGCTAAATATGTTTTTGTCGTTTTTACAAATTTTTACGTATTACTTGACCGCAGTGAAAAGTGTACTTGTATTTCAATGCTCGCTCCATCGCACCATGGCTGGCACTGATACATCGGCGAAACAACATTTCTGTAAGGCCTGTATAACACATGCGCAGTTCAATTCGAAAAGGACAACCTGCTACAGAGTGTGAGTGAGATAGTAGCACGCTTACAGGACTACCTTGGAATGCTCCGAATACAAGTAATCTATCCAATTGACCTATGATTTTTTTAAAAACATTTCAAGTACTTACCTCTGGCTTATAGTCGACTACAAAATATAACTTATATAAACAATAAAATTGAAATAATTGTTCGACTGTCGAATGGCTAGAAACTTTTTAAATAAATATAACTTCTATAAATTAGGGTCAAAAGTTCTTCTTTAACCAATTACGTAGAAATTTGTTGATACATGGCTGAGTGCATAATCTACAGTAGCGAAAACAGTTAGGTATAAAATCCTTATATGCTTGACGATTTTAGTGCATCTACTATTTCATTTCTTCTTAGAGATGTCTTGTGCTAACATTTGTGGACACACGTCAATACGAGTCGTGCAATTGGAAATCAACCCTTACTATCATTGTAACGAAAAAAGCACTAAATTTTTCTAGTTAGACAGTTGCTCATTCTGTTGCTAGAAAGAAAACCACCAGGCGGTGGAATTTCCTTTCCACTACATCATGGCGGTGAGTGCACGTCTGTAGCCGTAGCGAACTTTTCTTGAATCGTTCAATATCCCAAGAATCCTTGGAATAAGCTAAATCTTCTACGGTTATCTGAAAAAATGGAAATACCAGCTTAAATTTGCCATTAATAATTTTTAACTCTAACGTCAGTATACATATAATTTTTGAGATGACAGGAGGGTCAGTGTACACGCTTGTTTTTGAAGCGTTCTTTGAGAGCGATATAACCTATTTGTCAACGTGCGCGTTCCAAGATAGAGTTATTGAATATTTTAATTTATTACTAAATGTACTAATAATATCATTTTCTAGGACGCAAAGAGCGAAAAGAAAGCCCCCGTCAAGAAGGTCAAGAAGGTCAGGAAGGAGCCTAAAGATGCCTCCAAAAATGTTATGCGGGAAGTCCGTATTCGTAAACTTTGTCTCAACATTTGTGTTGGAGAGTCTGGTGATAGGCTCACTCGTGCTGCTAAGGTAAGAGAAAAATAATAAATAAATTGTTCATAGAAAGATGTAAACATTATGCATATGCTCCATTATATATATCGTGTAAATAACAAAATTATTTCTCCACAGGTGTTAGAACAATTGACTGGACAACAGCCAGTGTTCTCAAAGGCTCGTTACACTGTACGTTCTTTTGGAATCCGCCGTAATGAAAAGATCGCCGTTCACTGCACTGTACGTGGTGCCAAGGCTGAGGAAATTCTGGAGCGTGGCTTGAAGGTAAAAATATGCTCGTCATATATTTATGTATACAGTTTTCATTCTACCGAATATTCAATATAATTTAAAAATTTTTTATTTCAGGTGCGTGAATACGAATTGCGCAAAGAGAACTTCTCAGGCACTGGAAACTTTGGTTTTGGTATCCAGGAACACATTGATTTAGGTATCAAATACGATCCTAGCATTGGTATCTACGGGTTGGACTTCTATGTAGTACTTGGTCGTCCAGGTAAGTTAGAGTGACGAGATAAACACTTTTCAGAGTAAATCATAGCACATTTTGTCTCAAATGTAAATAGCTATGCACATTTTCTGGTATTGTAGATGTTACCGGCTTAAGTAATGTTTACATTTTATAATGACATGTGCTAGATTAATTACTTCTTATTTGCAACCCATGCCCACTAAATTTACTGGGTGTGTTACTTAATGGGAGTTACAATGTTTTATTTAATACTCTAGATTATCCATGATAACCTGTAATTGCTTCTATTTTATTTTTATGTACTGACTTTTCTGTTCAGGTTTCAATGTAGCGCATAGGAGAAGGAAGACCGGTAAGGTTGGCTTCCAGCACAGGCTTACCAAAGAAGATGCCATGAAGTGGTTCCAACAGAAATACGATGGTATCATCTTGGCTGGCAAGAAGTAAGATACACAACAACCTGTATATTACTTTTGACATATATAAATAAAAAGACCAAAAAAATCTCAAGCTCTTTGCATTTGACAATTATTCATATTGATGAATATTGACATATTAACCTCTACTTTATCCATCTAATGAATTGTACATTTAACAATATCGTATGCATGGATATGCAATAAAATATAACATAGTAATTCCAGGTGAAATGTATAATACTGTTTATTGAATAATTAAATAATTTACATCAGTTATACCACTAATAATAAATCATCGAAGCCTCTATAAAGAATCAACTTCGATATATATTGACAATGAAATAGTGAACAAGCTAAGAACACTTCCTGAAGGTGAAATTCGTTTAAAAGCATAATTGCATTCACTTAAACTGGGTGCAACCCCTACGTACTAGGCCTCTTATCCGTGTATAACATTACAATCAAGTGAAAATAGGAAGAAGCTAATCAGCCTCATTTATAAAGTTACTCAGGAATTCGCAATCCCTTACCTCTCTCTACACTGCCTGTCTCGAATAGTATAAAGACCCTGCAAAGACCCCACATTGAATTACTGGACCCATATCAAGTGAACCAATCAAAAACATAAATTTCCTGCACTGTACAGTTACACATTATTTTATAAAGTCTTGGCACTCTTTACGTTCATCAGACACAGACGAAAAATACTTTCTGCAACACTAGTTGCAGAAACCGCAATATATGATTTTCAATACAAAAGTTAAGAGACAGACAAGAACATAGAGGATATATACGATCTCTTTGGCTTATACATATAACTATAGGGGATAACCAAAAAAGTAACAACTCACAGCATCATCCAGGATTGCGATTCCTTTGACAAAATGTTCGCAAATATCTAATGTGTGACATGCAGATTTAAAAGGCAAGATTATTTCCGTCAGTCTCCTTAGTGTTATGTCTATATCCTAGAATCTGGACGCCAACTTTCTTCTTTCAATCCTTAATCAGACTGGTATAATTATTATACGCACTTCTTCGCAATATATAAATAAATCTGTATCTTTCCTAATGTTCTGGGATTCACGTTAATACACTTTTTGTTGTATATTGATATATCGTATATAGATGTATATACATTCGACGAAGGACGGCAATGAATCAAGCGGTACAATTGTATACATCTTTGTTTACTTCCTAGCAAACACTCAGCGTTTCAGTATACTAGAAAGAGAATACTTAACGAATAAGACGTACTGACCGCATCACCTGTAAATTATGAATCGCGCAGGTATGAAGAATCGATACAATTAATACGACAAAAGAAGAGGAGAAAGCAGCAGCAGACTCCATTTGCGAATCTTAAATATAAATTTTCGAATCCCGGAAACGGATCTAGTGTACGTATTACAAGCTAGTATATTGATAATGTGAGTTAAATTGCCAGCTAGCCAGTAGCGGCATCAGATAAAATTTATTGTGTCCGATGATCAGTTTATACCAGGCATTCAAAACTACATAAATTTCAAGTACAGGACCTAACCGTGGCTCATTTTTCATAATTGTTGATATAGGTATGTCCTGATAGAAACACACGTTTTCATCAAACCAATCAATCTGGTTGTAGTCAAGTAAATATTTGGGAAATGGCCTATATGTTACCGAAGTTGGATCAATCAAATGAAGATGTAAACATCAATAAACTGAGCATCGTACAGAATTGTTTAACAACGACACGTATATATTCCTCTCAAGGCATAAAGTTTCGCAATATAATATATATAAATATATGCAATGTATCATGTATGATAGGATAAATTACTTTCTAGCTGATCGATAGATCCTGTCAATATTGATCTTCTCGGCGTCACTGAAGCCCAGAATGCTCTCGATGGCGTTAAGATGACCGTGATGATTTTCTTTGTCAGTAAGGAAGTAGTAGACCGCAGATTTGAGGAACTGTAACGTAATTTCCGGATCGAGGGCTCCCTGGCTGCTTCGCGATTCCACGATGCGCCGATACATTGCCTGTGGATTAGGATTGATAAGGATATTTATTGTTCTCTAAATATATAAACGAGATTATCTCTCTTTGATGTACTTCCTGTCTTTGATACCCTGGTGCCGGAAGTGCTTAAATGATAATTCCAAATACTCTTTATACAAATTGTAAATGCAGTATACATATAGCCATAAGCCTGAATTTCACAACATATTCTAAAAATCAATCATCGATCAATACATACAGGGATTCTGATCGATTGTAGAATTGTCTAAAGAAAATTTTTAGCGTCTAAATTTTGGAATTCATGCATTCTAAAGCGTGCAGGGACTTACGAATTAAATAGACAAGAGGCTGTTTCTTCCAAGTGCTCCTGATAATACTGCCCATCTAAGACGATGTGTGATAAATATTCTTTCTTTTTTTTTCTGTGCGAAAGTCGGCATGCAATCTATTGCAACGAAGCTCTCTCAAAATGAAAACACGTATATACACAAAATTTGTTCAAAAAAATTTGCATACTAAATACTTTACACATTTTGACTAAGGACTCTGCCAAGTTGAGCCTGCATTATGTAAAATAACGAGAAGGCAAAAAACATCATTTCTGGTCAGTCAGAGTGTCCATGGTCCTTGCCGTAAGAGCAACTAAATTCCAATCGAGTAATACAGTAAGAATATAAAACGGTTTTATCTCTAAACGTACAGATACACAGAGTGCACTGCAGAATCCAAATATGACTTGGGAAATGAGTTGTTTTAGTAGAAATTTGGAAAGTAAGTGATGCAAGTGCTGAAGGATTCAGTTCATCAGGTCAGGGACCAAGGAATATCCGGATGGTGTGGTGCACTCAGGTATATTACATAAATATATATAATATGATGCAAAATTAAATACAGCAAATTCGCGTGGCAGTTTTGGGTAAGGAATACAGACCTTACGAGTGCCAAGGACCCAGAGAGAAACAGCCTCCTTAGCACTTAATAAACTTTGGCTACAATCGGCTGAAATGTGAGGTTCAGGCGAGTAGCTTGTATCCTGTAATTAAGTTGGCGAGATCTGGCGTATCGTTAATAAATAGTGGCACGAGTAATTAATAATTAATTTACGCATTAATAAGACATAACAATGAGAATGCGAGAGAAGCGTAGACAGTAGGTGAAATTGTTACACGAGACGTGTTGTTCGCACGGTTATTAATACGTAAGGTGCTTTGTTATCTAATATCTCAGAAAATAATTTTCTCTGGTAGAGCTCGACTATTATTTGTGAATGATCATCGTCCAGGTGGGTTCATGAAATTTTTATAAACTATGATAAGGGTGTGTACTACCCTTAGCTATCTATTGGCTACTTCGTTTATTGACTATGATCCTAGAAATAACCTAAATGGAATATCGAGCGACGGCTTACCTTAACATTCTCTAGTTCAGCCTGCGTAACGGTCAGCTGCTGAAGTAGCTCGGCCACGGAAACCTTCGAGGGCGCCTGATGAGCTTGTTCCAATATCTGAAATCAGTAGACATTATTAGTTTAGTACTAATCGTCTAGGTCATAGCTAGAGAACTTGCCGTACCTGATCAGCATGCTCTATGCGTGCCGCCTCCTGTCCTTTGGCATACATTTTCAGGTACATTGTCTTATTTCTTTCCTCCTGCTCTTCCAACATTTTCTTCTGGTCTGATATCTCAGTCTTCAAAGACTCGACCTCGGACTCGAGTTCCCTGGTGCGTGCCTCGGCCGCATCCATGGCCGGACGTACCTCGCAGTAACGGGTATTTGCTTCAGCAAATTGCGTCAGTAAACTCTCTACCTTGTCGTTGTGTTTCTGCTTTAATTCTTGTATTTCATCTATGTGCCTTCTGTGCATCTCCTCGATTCTACTCTCGTATAATGCAACCAGCCTACGTCTCTCTTCATCGTGCTCCACTGCAGCTCTGCTCGAGGAGAAGGTGCCCGTCGTGGTACTCTGACCATTGCTTGTGTTTCCAGGTAGACATATAGATTCTTTAGAGTGAATGGAACCGTCTTCAAAGTGTCCCGAGTCAGCCAAAGATGATGGAAGATCCGATGATACGTGTTTATCTGGTGTTTCAGGATTTGCACTAGCCTCGAAGGCACCTTCGTCCGGTAGATCCTTACAGGGCGACTCTGGTGATAAGACGTTGTTCTCGCGAACAGTGAGAGCATCGCTACTATCGGTTCTTTCGTCGGGACTGTTTAAGGACGCTTTATAAAGACGTAGCTCCACCACTTCCTTGGTCAGACGGAATATTTCTTTGTCCTTCTCTTCTATTTCCCTTCTTGCATCTTTCAACAACGCCTACGCCATCATCAGGTCAATGTAAAGTTAGGAAAATGCATAGAAAAGATCCGCAAACATTGGAACAACACACATAATAGAAGCTTTACTCACTTGAAATTTCCTCACTTGCCTGGCTGCCCGCTGGGTAGGTGTCAGATACTGATCGCCATCCCCGTTATAATTTGCACAGTGCACCACGTATTTTCGAGATCTTCCCGACCAAGTTGTACCGTTCAGGGCAAAATGTGCGTGATCGCAAGCGCTGGCTGTGCTGCACGCACTTCCGTAGCTTTTCACGCTTTCCGCATCGCTGTCGTCGGCCCCGGTTCCAGAGGCCGTGTTCCCTAGCCGCGGCCTGGCCGGGGTCAGTGAGAGACTCTGAAAGCACAAGACAAAATATATATTACAGTCTGTTTACTACCAGTTGCACGGATTATGCTGCCGGATTGGGTCCCTCAATTTTGGACTCTTTGTACCCTTCCTATACACTGGATCTCTGGATCGTTCGTTGCCTCCCAAGACAAATTGACTTACTGAAAAACATCTTCGTGGGCTGACATTCACTGAATCCATAATTAGCAGATTCACCAACGTTATCGTCAGCGCGACTCGACAAGGTTGAAATTATTTCCATGAAGACGAGAATCCTCTAGGGAAAGACTTAGATGAAGAAAAATAAATAATTCAGGGCTGCCTAAAGCTCAGTACTCTACCCAAGCAGAGTTCGCGTGAATAACTGACAGCACCGGGGATAAGAAGAGCCTCGGCGAGCTTCACCGTGCCAGATGTGCGCCGACGCGTATTGCAAAGGTCAGGGAGCTACCCTTACCATTGGCAATGTGATGAGCCGAGGTGGACTCAGTAGCTTCAAAACTAGAGCGCAACTCGTTGCTCACATTGGACTTTTAGATTTAATTAACTTCACTTGGGCGCGATTCGCCGTACGGTTATATCCTTGTGATAGCTTATAAAATAAACTTGACAGGAAACAAGCGAGTCCCAATATTATTAATTCCATGAAAGAAGTCTGTACCAGGATAACGAGTGCAGTGATCCTTAAATATAAATCCGGTTTTCCTGGTATTACTCTGAAGTCATCCAAGCGTGCAAAGCTCTTAGGACAAAAACAAACATGCACATAGAAAAGTTCTCAAATATACCTCAATACAATTAACAAAGATACTGGTACCAGTCTTCGGTAAAAATATATCATCCTTGAACGTTAAAATTAAGTCAGACTTACAAATGAACGATGACGCGGTGACTCGCTTCCATTCTCCGTGATGACGGGAAAGTGATCCAGATGATTGAACTGCTGCTGCAGGTGATGATGGCTGTGCTGATTGTGATGGTGGTGGTGTCTAGCTGAACTGGCTGCAGTGGGTCGTAGATACGAAATTTCTTCCCCACTCATGCGCATGCTGGTGGAACGTCGCAGAGGGGTCGGAGATGGTCTGGGAATGCGCGAGTCCCCAGCTGAGGTGGTAAAACTTTGTTTCCCAAGTGTCGAGCCAGGTGTGTCTCCGGTCATTGAAGAGTTACTAGGTGGGTTTCTGCCGGTGGATTTAGGAGTTGAAGTGACAGGTGCTGGGGTCAGGGTTCGACCAGGATGTGAAGACTGTGCTGACAACGAGTGTAGGGATCTCTCGCTCCCGTGACGAGCCATTCTATTCGTCCAGCTCATGCTACCTGTGGATTTACAGTTATTTTTAAATTAGTACTCGCACCTCTTGAAAAGAATAAAAAAAAATAATTTTAATGCCACTTTATTTTTATATTTTATTCCATTTTGGCCCATTGGTTCCTGACTCCAGAAGTGTTCTAGCGTAAAACGCAAGGATGCAGTGAAAACGCACAGTCACTCAACCGAAAGTATCTCGGTACTGGAAGTGAAACGGTATAACGTTTAATAGAATACAGACATTTTCTCCCGGCAATGCTAATCGAAAAACTTTACGGAAGTTGTTTATCAGAAGTTCAAGACACATGGTATTGCAGTTGACACTTGAGATATTGCGTAACCCAGGCAGAAAATAATATACGACAGGAAGTTCGTAAAGATTGTTATAACCATTAAAATTACGAAATCGAGTGTATCTATAACAGAACGGTCAACAACGATTTAAAGAAATAACAATTTCGAATATAAAATGCGATACGCGGCCATAAGAGACAAAATTGTATAGAAGCGTCAGCATTGATTCGAATCAAATAAGAATCTATCATCGAGCGATAACACGACGCTGCGTTATTAAAACGAGCAAAGTTCATACCGTTATAGAAAAAAAAAATGGCTTCCCGAATGAATAAATAATTAATTATCCAACGCTAGCGAAGTTTATACTTCGTTGCACTAATAATACGTAGGCTAGTATTCAGCAGCTACGCTGTAGAGGAATTTAGATATAAATCTGCACTTCGTGTTATTTTATATAAATATATGAATTTCATATTCGCCGCTAAAAAAATTTTCCTAGGTATCCAATATCCTTGTAAACTTCTCTTGTACGCATAAAAATCGAATTCTAACATGTGACAGCTTATCGGATTATTGTTTAAATCCGTGCTGGAAGTATACAGTGGATAGGGTCGAGGACATATTGATTATTTGGGGAGGAGGGGGAGGTAACGTCAGACACTCAACCTAGGTCAGTCATCCCTCTGCATCGTTATATATGTAGATGAAATTCCACCCTTTCAGACCCATCCGTTTATGAGTACCTCCATTAACAGGATTTATACCATTTCAGGTAATCCCCCCCCCTCTTTCCCAAGTCAGAAAACAGTTATTCTTTGACAACAAAGAACAATATGGTCTCATCGAATTTTAAAAATAAACATCAAGAAAATACTTTCTTTTTCCTAGACACTGGATATGGTTACAACGATTTTTAGTGACAATAAGGAACAGGCAGGACGTCTCACGCAATTGTGCTGATGATAAAAGTTTTTATCGACCAGGCACACTTATTACAATGTATATACATTTTACTATGCACTAAAGTAATTTTTGTTATTTGATAAAAAGCTAATATGTATGGCTGAGTGATTATCAGAGACATATATATATATATGGAATTCTAAATGCGTTCAAATATATTGTTATTATATAGAATATCGATCAGACTAGAAAAAAGATAAAGTCTTTTAAAGCAGTTTAAAACTCACGAGCCAGTGGGCAGTAAGAATAAACGGTGAAAGTCAAAATGATTATGGAGGTCGCACGTTTATGTAATACAAAGCGATATCTCTTAGCAACATAATATGATTAAGATCAAAGAGGACTGTTAGAAACGTATGGTTATTATTTGATGAAGATTTCAAAGAAATGAATATGCCTGGCAAGGTAGTTGATAAAACGTAATGTGGTTGGAACATAACGAGACGAAGAGGCCTTTAGTACTATCGGTTTTCAGTAATCGATCATAACCCGTCCGTTCTATGTATGTATTTCAGGACGGCTGCGGCACAATGCAGCTACCTCAAAAGAAAAAATAATAATTTTCACACTTTCCAAGAGAACGTACGCACCTCTTATTCATTATGAGCTCCACGTTCTAAATATCTTGTTAATATACCAGAGTGTAATGATTTCTAACGCCGGCAGGTATATATTATTATTATCTAATCAGCTTGAAAAGCTTGTAGAAATAATTCCACTCAGGTAGGCACTTGTTAACGGTAGTAGAATATTATAAGGTTAACTTGGTATAAAATAGTAAAGTAGGGTTTATGATGCATTGTGTTAATGACTATAAATTGAATAGCGGACGCGACGAGTCGAGTCATCGTTGGATTGGAAACAGCAATATTTACGAGGTTGAAATATTATTTAAGGTAATTTGAACGATATTTATGTGCATTAATAGAAGCCTATGAAATATAATTACGTATCATTCTAGATACCTTAGATTGTTAATTACTATTCTCGTGGCAAGTGTTGATTGATTTTATAGTTAATTCCGATAAGTCTTGGAAATTGCACTGTCTTACAGAATATTCGTTTTGTACTTTGTAAATTGTACCTTACATCTGTCAGAGACTGTTTAAAATGTTCTAATTTTGCCGAAATACGTCGTTGACGTATATGACAGTCGGCGAGACGTTTCAGATTGTAAATAGAACCTTTCACAAAATACCACCGAGGTTTAGTGTTACACAAAAAAAATTGTCGAATCTACAACGTTTCTTAGGCTATCAAAGAAGGTAATGTGACGGCTTTATGAAGACAAGTTTTACCTTCTACGGCATATGGACGAGTAGAGCACTAGACGATATTGTTTTAAGAATTTACACGGACACATAAACCGCTTAAACCTCCAAATGCATTGGATCAACGTCGACTGAATGGTTGACGACGAAACCGTCTGGAAGTTGAGGGAAAGCGTGGAGTTAGAAAATCACGAGAGATGCCGTAACGTGCCGCTTACTGTTCAACTTACCACGTGGTAATTATAATAAGTGGCGAACCCTGGTGGCCGCTTTTGTTATTGACTCACTCGATTAAGCAGACTGACTAAATTATCTAAGGAGTTTCCTGATAATTGTTTTCTTGAAATCAATAATAAATACAGATGTATAAGAAACTTTGTGTAATATTGGCACACTTTATTTATTAGTATAAAGGATTAATTGTGAATATCTTTGATATTTGTTTTTCTTAAGAGTCATTAGACAGTTCATTGATCAACTCTAAAAGACTCTGACGTTTACTTCGAACAATATTTTTGACAGTGTCAAAATTGCATTTTTCAATTTTTTTATTATCTTTAATATGATAGGATAGAATCTCTGTGAAGCAGAGTACAAATAAACCACAGTCATATCCATTATCTTGTTGAGGACAGTTAACTTCCACGAAACTACCTAGGTTTTTGCCCAACAGATAGTCCATGATTTTTCTAGAAAATTCCTTCGCTATGTTTCTATTGATTCTTTTGGAGGAATCAAAGTGGAAGCATGTTTTTTCTGGACGTGAAAATACCATTAAGCTCCAGTGAGAACCACCAGCATTGACTCTACTGTCACAGTTGTTCAAAGGAAAGAATACAAATGCACTATTCGATACATTTATAGGCCCAAAAAAGATATCATATTCTGAGATGTCAGATAATTTCAATAACTGTGTCATCTCAGGACTAATAAACAGACTTTTATTTGTATCAGCATCCTGAAACTTTCTAGTCAGATATTCAAAGTAGAATCCCACAAGAGCATCGTTAAGCCAGCAAGGACCATTCAGTAAATTAACATCAGCACGACGTAGGAGACAGTCGTAATAACTCAAAACAACATCATTTAGGTTTTTATCGTCCTTGTACATGTTAAAATCCACTCCAACAGTCTAATTCTGGATCAGAGCAGTTCTTGTTTCTGGCTAAAAAAAAAAAAAAAATTATTAATTAATAACTAAAAATTCCATTACCATTAGCATTACTTACCAATATCTGTCATCTACTACATCCCAAAAAAGTTGCTCAGTAACGCAACTATCTGCGACCCCAAAAAATTTCACTAAAATGTCATAAATCCACTCCCTGGAGAGGTTATTTCACGGAGAGTGAAGGACTAGATCTTCTATTTGTTCTAGCGCGTCATTTGAAAACACGTCCTTCACAAGATACTAAGGATGCGAGTAGGTAGTTAGTGCTTGTCAAAGAAGCTACGTAGTAGAATCACAATCGACGTTAGATGCGTGATGCGTATGCATATGTGTATATAAAGATCCCTAGACATTCGCTACGTTGGTGAGTAGGTAAGTAGGTTAAGAAGCAACCAACCAGTAAGTAATTCTTATTGGTAGGTAAAACGTCTACATCCCATGAGAAGGATGAGAACGTCTTCTTTCTCTCTGGGATTCGAAACGGGTCCAAGTTCACGGTCGGACCCATCTAAGAAAGTTTTATTTTTGTAGTAGTCGAGGAACAGCATCATATTATACGATGACGATAAGTTTCCGTGTGGCTAAGAGTTGATTATTATTCAAGTAAACTTATATTCACCTACGAGGTGAAAGTGTTCCTCTTAGGCGTCCGTGAAGAGTTTGGTGTGCGTGGCCCGGATAGTGGTGGAGACTACGAAGAAAGCCACGGGAAGAGCATTTACAAATGCTTCCTTCTGAACGTGTTGATTACTTTGACCAGGGTGGGGATTCACTGACGTTTACTCGATACTTGGTAACCTCCCACCCTGTATATTATAAACACTGTACTACCATTTTCAGGCCAACTTTCGAAGCAGAATACAAATGTCAATGACGTTACTAAAAGAGAGAGACCATTCATTTCGATTTCGCAACGAATTACAGACAAATTTGGATTGCGAACTATTAGATACGTAGATTTTCCATTCTGAAGAAACATTTAATAATCACCGATGCCATTGACGTAACTTTCTTTCTTCGCGTACACTAGAGATTAACTCAATAATCTCTTATTATATTACAATGACATAATAAATTATTATTTGCAATGAGTACACTTGACGTAATCAAATACGGTGAGCACAATTATTTTCCTCTACTATATGCAATTGTTACCCTCATTTTTTAAT
The DNA here is from genome assembly GCA_031762395.1 of Calameuta pygmaea. Classification (NCBI taxonomy): domain Eukaryota; kingdom Metazoa; phylum Arthropoda; class Insecta; order Hymenoptera; family Cephidae; genus Calameuta; species Calameuta pygmaea. Next base: position 13,346 of record JASANN010000516.1, read on the forward strand.
TCTATTTATCATAACATCTAAGAATACACACATATATTACATCGTTTATAAAGTATTTGATGTGAAAGGTACCAGATCGTCTGGACAGCCATGAGAATGTGCAAAAATGGAATAATGGAAATAAGTTAGAAAAACCTTTTTGTAAATACGCGAACGTCAGGGGGCCCCGTGACACACATCAATGGCAGCGCACTAACGGTATCCTCAGAGTGACCTACTCTCGGTCGAAGCTCTCTCGCTCTCTCCCTCTGCCACTCTTACACAGAGTCTCTCCTCCCCACTGGCCTAAGTGTATCCACTATTTCACCGACTCGATCGGGGTACACTTTTTCCTTGAACTTCCTTCGATGGCTACCCGGCCGATTATAGGCAGTAATGAAAGCCCCCTTGCTCGCGAAGGTGCTGTCATGTAGACCTGCCTCGTGGACCCAGGAAGCAACCCCCTCGATCACAATCACTACAAGTGACGAGATAGTATTGAGACTTGGCATACAGATCTTGGATCCTTTATCTACCTGGTGCAAGATAATCAGGAATAATGAAACCTCTAGTCCTAACGATTTTCTTGGTGAGTAGACGGATACAGAGAGAATAGAAATTCTCTTATTTAGATGAGGATAATCTGGAACTCTGAAAATTATAGTTTAACAACAAAAAAATTGAGTTGTGTATTGTGTGTCAGTGACGTAACGAGTGTCTTCATGAACTTACATGAACTATACTGAAATGATTGTTTGTAGTATAGCATGGTACAGGATACACAGCGTGTCGAAATTGTTCATGATTATTTGCGGTGAGTTCAACTCGTTCAGTGAGAGCATCAAGTTCAAGCGAAACGGTAACGGTATCCTGGAGTCTACGAACGCATAAATTCGTACTATCTTAACAGTTTATCCAGCAATGAGTTCATCTCGAATTGAATAATCTTAAAGTATAGTGTCACTACCTTGTTGTAGGCGATCGTACTCCGGCTAGTAAGATCACAAGGAGGAGGCGGTGGTCCCAGCAGTTTTGGATACGATGCGTCCTCTGCTTGCAGCAAACCTTACTCCAGGGCGGCCAGGGCACGTTTTCAAAGCTTACCATGTGACTTCCGTCAGCAAAACTGGTGCACCGTTGCTGGTAACGCCTATCCCTGGTGTGAAATAATTCTTTTATTAATGTCACAATAATAATTTACAATTTTTCATGAATTTATATATGTATACTCACATGCCATTGAATACTCTCTCTCTGAGCATCTACTGAATTTTCTGATGATTTTCCAATTGCAGGCATGCGGTGCGCAGATTTGTTCAGGAGAACCAGGGTCTGATGAGACGTATGTATGGAGATGAGAGACACATAAACATCCTTAGGACGGAATTGGAGAAGAACGACGTCGAGATTGAGTTCGATGACCGGTACCATCGCTTCTCTGAGGATTCCAGGTGAGGAGGTTCACCTTACTGACCTTAGGTTTGCGATAGCCATTTGTTACCAAGATATATAGGTATATACGTGTACGTTACTACTGCAGGCAGTTCCAATACGAGGATGAGTACGAATTGGAGGATGAGGAACGGGAGTTATTTGAGAAGAACGAGGAAGCCGAAGGACGTGGTTTCACTAGCAAAGCTTTCGAAGATGTCAGCTCAAGGAGGTTTAGTAAATTTCCAAAATTGGGCGAATATACTAGACCGCATTTTCGACCAACTGGAAACCCAACCACAACTACTACTACCAGCAGCACTAGTGGAACAACTGGAAAAACTACTGATACCAGCCCAGAGAAGATCACCACGAAATTGACTCTCATCGACACAGTTAAAAATTCGTCCACCGAGGATAAGAAAAAAAATGCTACTGATAACGTGACTACCATACCAACTGTCACACTATCGGAAATAGCAAATATACAAAATTTGAGTATAAACGAAATACCTGGTCAATTGGACAGGGTGGACGTGGAGAACTTGACTGAACTGCCCATCCTGGAAGAGTCCACTATGGACGATGACACTACAGTAGAATCCGGAGTGACCGTAGCACCAGCTACTACAATAATCACAGACCGCATAGACGAGGAGGTTGTCGAAGATGACAATGACCCAGGTAGGAACAGTCCTAAGGAACCAGTGTCTGATCAAGTATTTGCAGCTAGTGAGCAACAACAATTCAGACCCCGACCAGAGTACAGGCCGACGGAATCAAAGCCAGAAGGAAACAGTATGCAGGGTCAACTCTATCAGGACGTAGCAGCAAAAGATCAAGCAGAGCCGGTATTGAAGCTACGAGGAGTGTAAGTGATTTATATGAAAAACAAATCACACTACGCCGTTATACTATACTAGTAATGATAATAATAAAATAATAGTTACTGAATCCTCACAGAAATGCGTGTCCCGTAAAAGAGGAAGTGGTTGCGCCATTCTGGGCCAACAACACACGTGGCGAGGTGTTAGCATTGCTGAATCTCTATCCATTCGAGCAATACGTTCACTGGGAAAAATGCACGTGAGTATAAATAAATGTCTAACGAAATGTTCGCTGTGTGCGACATCTATAAATTTCTTATTAAAATAACTTTCTTCGCACTTACTTCGCAGCCATGAAAATAAGCAGATGTACTGCAGGGAAGGATGCAGATGCGAGCAGCAATACAGGCTCCACAGACTTCTAGCGTACGATCCGAACAACGAGTGCCGTGGTATATTCAGCGATTGGTTCAAGTTTCCAAGTTGCTGCGTCTGTCGCTGTTACGATTTACCAGTAGAATTTCGTGTCACGTCTCGATCCCCACGTATGCAGCGTCAAAGACTGAGAACGAGCACACGTGTGTCGTCCGATGAAAACCGTCACGACGTTTGACCAGCTTCGTGCTCTCCTGGTAGTCCTGGTAGTATTCCAGACTGCGTACGTTAAGACTGGACGTACCTAAAGACTCCACAAGGACTCCCGAGATCAGGACAAGGATACGGGACGAGGCGTTGTTAATCAAAGTGTCAGTTGCAATTTTTTTTCGTTATTGGATAATTAAGGCTCGTGATCGAAATGCTTATAAGGCCATTTCTCGTTATTTCGTTACTCGTTTTATTTAATTTAATCGCTTTAATAAATGACGATGCTTAATACTCTACTGCGAAGAGCGGATACACGCGTGTGATGACGCACCGTGCCCCTTCGCCTTCTCGCCCTTCGAAAACTTAATTATTAGGATAAACGTATTATTAATAATAACGATACTAAAAGTTAACAACTAAAGCTGCCTATAGTCACAAAGAATATTACGCACGGCGGTTCGCATGACGCGAACTCTTGTCTTAAATTCACAATGACAATTAACATGCGTTACAATAATAACAAACAAGTGTCGCTCGCATTAAGAAATATTAAATGACCACCCGGTATCGAAAAATAATTCACTGCACGACGCGTGAATAGGCGCGCGAACCGCCGTGATAATCCTTTTTTTTTTTTATTATCATCTCTTTTTCGTAAGTTTCTTCCTCTTTCGCTTCTTTTTTTTTTATACAAAGAAATAGTTATAAACAATAACGAAACGTTAAACGTTAATACTTTTGTTGGGCATCCATTCTTGAAACTGAGTAATAGCTCAAAATAATTGTATATCATCGTCAACAATAATACCTACAGTAATGTATACCGTATATCAATCAATGTGTCACATATATATTATATAATATTACAAATGTCATAATATTATACCGTACTATAATACATATAGATGCCTTGGTACCTGTGAACGCATATGCATTATTATTGCTACAGTGTCTCGTCTCTGTAATGCATGTACGCCCACGTGGCCACGTGGCACTGGCGAAGCTGTGTATAAATAGAAATATTTATAAATATGTGCTAAAACATTTGGTATCAAAACCATTGCAGGAAAAAAAACCTTCAAAAAATTCATTTCAAATTCCCTCACGGTATAGTAGTCTCGTAGAGCAATTGTATATTGTATAGTTAATCATTCAAATAGTAATAAAGTATATTAGTCAATACAAGCTACCATCGTATCATAGTAGAAATCGAAGAAAAAATTTTTCAAATCTACATATACATACTCACCCCTCGTCATACATCGATAGACCCCTTATTTATTCATTTCTCTCTCCCTCTCCCTCCCTCCCACCCTCCCTCCCCCCATCTCTCTCTATCTTTCTTTCTCTCTTTGTTTCCCATTTGAATTTCAGGAATAAAAGTCGCACTAAGATCGCTTTTACTTTTTTACGTTCTCCCGTCATTCTCGTTCGAATTTCTCCTCTCTTTTCATTTCCATACGCAGATACGACGAGTATAAAAGACAAAGGACAAATGGCGAATTTATCAATCGTCTCTCCGAAGGAGTCGAGCAAAAGGCGGATACGCTTTTCGCATAATTTTGTATAAAAAAAAAATAGTCTATCTCGATAATAAAGAATCGCAATCCAATCACACTGCGAGAACACGTTGCAATTTAATCACAGGATAAGCCGGTTCAAAAGTTCAACCGGAGTCTTGGTCTGCGAGAGCTACCTGCTCAACCCCGCAGTTCCGCAATGAAAAGGAAGCCACTCAGTAAATGGACTCTTCTTTGACGTTTTTTTTTATACTTATTTTTGACCAACCTGATAGTATAAAAATTCAAATTGCCCAAAGAGACAAGCGATATGCCCAAACGTATGCATATTGTTTCCTTGAATTTTTTTCTACATGAAAGTCCATCCCAATTCTACGTCACATACTACTCGGACTTGTACGTTCTTTCGTATATGTACAGGATTGTCCAACTCGGTTATGCTTTTATATGACAATACATGATTACTGCTAGAAAATCTTTGTTTTTCACGTTCACGACCTATGATTCTTGATGATATGGATTCGCGTGTAAAAACAATGATCACCGAAGAGTAACGATTACTTACTTAACCACCGATTTCGGTCTATCAGTATTTCTGTCTTTATCTTACACGCATAAATCCCAATAGCACTATCTCTTTCGCACTCATGGCGGGTATAGGAAATTCGAAAAACTCAACTTTTTCCATTCTTCATCTCAATCGACGTAGCAATACCAACTCCCGATTAATTTCCAAAAATAATAACCAAACGGCAAGAAACAACGACCAAGAGCAAATAACAGATTTCGAAAAAAAAAAAGGTCACATCCAAGTCGAATGAATCCTGCACATATATCTGTCCCCTTAATGCATCACTCTCGTATATTCAAAGACACTTTTAATCACGTAGCCTACAAAAAAGGTGATGATATGCATATCGTTCAATTTTCTATTCCGTTCTAACTTTCTACCAACCCTGTAAATATCATCCTGATCTTATTTCCTCTAGATGGAGCCACCCTCTATCACCGTATCACTTATGCCACGCGACGCCTGTACTCCTACCGTGGGAAAGTAAATTTAAGAAAAAAAAATATCTACAACAGCACGACACGTTTGAAAATAATTATAAACACGAACACCATGAACACTCTTAAACGGAGTAACGAATAAACATTACGAGTCATTTAAACTAGAGCTGCACCGACAACGTGAAACTCTTAATGATCATTGACAATCAGACGCTGATTAGCCGACGAGTGAATTACAAATACTGTCAAAATGTGGGGGGCGGGGGCGGGGGGAGGACTTACATAGCGGGGGTCAATGTAACCGGTGATACGGGTGGTGATTATAACTATAGTGAAATATTTATACAATGAGAATTACAAAACACATATAAATATTGAATACGTCATAGAAAATAGAGAAATATATAATTAATGAGCTTTAGTCACGATTCTTATTCTCTATGCACTCCAATGCATTCAACGTTTAGATACTGAATCACTATGTAAGTGGAGAGAAATGTCAGCTACCCCATGATTTATCTAAATGTTATCACCAGCGATGCTTTTCGTATATATATATATTTTTTTTTTCAATAAACATTAATCATACTTATGTATGTACCTCTTGTAATCGACAGTAAGAATGTGCTTAAAGTATTAAGGATCCATTGACGTAGCTGGTCTCTAATCTTCTTGATATCTTGCATAAGAGCAGTCTTAATGGGGGGATGGTTAAAGGGGTCGTTCCACAAAGATATAGAGCTGTCGGAGTTCAGTGTCGTAGATTCTTGACGATAGATCGCGACAATGATATAAGGTGCATTGATAAAGACGATTAATAATCATTAATCAAAAATACATGAATACTTATTATCCGTTACTATGCTCCGCTATGCGCATAGTTAATGTACTTTTTACTATAGTAATATTATATAGTACACGCACGTTCGCACTTCGCGCGTGTGTTTTACAGGCATTAGAAAAGTTTAGAGTATACAATAATATGATTGTTTTAAGAGATGATATGTCCGACGAAGCAGTATTCGTATCACAGGTGTGCCATGATTTTAATAGATTAAATCACGATTTTTCTATTAATCCTCATGGATTCGATTTCCATCCTCTTTCGTATATAATATATCTTTTTCCTAACTCTCTCTTAGCCTTTCTATCTCGTGATCGTCCAGAGTGTGTCGAGCGCGAGGAAACGTCACTCCTTCGGCTAACGATTGCGCGTATACGCGAAATGGAATTAAAACAAAAAAAAAAGGAAAAAAGATTACGGGGAGCGATCTCGCACGTGTAAACGAATTACTATTGCGATTTGTTGTTACAAAAGAGAGTCGCGCGTTAAACGAGCGAGGCTATTGCGTAACACGGGAGAGATAAAGAAACAAAAAAAATATATATATATATATCGTCACTGATATCTCATATCTAGTTTTAAAAGGACTACTACATATTCGATTGTGTTATTATTTGGCTAAGCGGGAGCCGCGTCCCCGCAAAAATATCACGTTTCGTTTTATCCTTATATTTTTCGTTTTCTTTTTCTTCTTTCTCTCTATTAGTCTCCACTTTATTCATTTTAAACTCTCGCTCTCACTCTGCCAATGAGACGTTAGCTTTAATCGTATCCTTATGAATTATTATATCCCTTTAATTTTTGGTCTCGGTGATTACTTAACGCCTAAATATTGTCTCGTTAGAAAACTAAATTTTACGTGAGAATGTCAGGGAAGAGGGGCGGTAGAGGATGGGCGGTAGAGGGGACTTGAGGAAAACGAGAACGAGAGAGAAGGAATTATAATAACGATGAAGGACACAGAGAGAAAGGGACAGACCAAGTAATACGGTCACGCGACTTTTTTTTTGTCTTCTCGTAATCATCCCCCATGAGGCGGTGATCGAGCATGGGGGATGATGTTGAGGAGGAATTGAAATTAATTAAAATCAAAGAATTCGAGCTGACGGTATGGGAATAGCTCCGAGGAAACAACAATCAGAGAGAAAAAAACAGGGAGGGAGTGATGGGGGAGGGAGGGAGTTTGTTAATTAAAAAAAGAGAAAGATAAGGAAAATTAAATAGATAATTAATTAAAGCTTGTTGCTTAGCCATCTAGATCTCGAGTCGGCATATGTGATTAGTAATAAATTTTAACATTTATCATCTTTTTTTGTTCTCACTCTAAACGCTTCTTCTCGCACACTATTAATTCCGTGTATTAATTACGTTTCTTCATTTTTTTTTTTCAACGTCAATTCCTTATCTTGTTTTTCTTTTCGTTTTCTTCCTCCAAATAGGGTTTGTCTATACAAACACGCACATAACTCAGCGTACATAGGTTCAATTATACAACCTGCTACAAAGGGAAGGCACCCGGTTGAATACGCGATTTTAAAAAAATTCCATTTCGCAATCTCTCCTCACGTTTGTAAATTGGATATAAAAGAACGCCATAATGATTGCGGCTTGTCATTACGGTATTGACATACGACTATAAGGCTAAAAGGGCCTCTCGTCGCTTCTACCGTACTGCCATCTACAACTTGAATGAATAACGTCATTGTTCGATATTAATAATCAATTACGCAGTCATTTCCTCCAGTGTGGGTACACTCTGACGCATGGTCAGTAGACGATATGAGGAAACAATTTTTTCTTTTCTTTACCTTCAAACTTCAATTCCCATTTACTATTTGTTATTTGCTCCTTCTCTCGATTTTTTAAATTATTATTCAATTCCATTGTCTAGCGAGTTAACTTTAGTCGAAATTATCTAGTGCGCGACGACTGCTGTCTTAATGATTAATGCTTCTCTAATTTTTTTTTTTTCCCCTTTACTTTCCTTATCGTCCTGCAAGCTCAAAAACAGACCTGATTCTATTTTACCTTATATACTCCTATTTATGATCCATCTGATGTAAGATCCTTGTATGAACCCTGTACTGTCGTTATTGCTTTTCTCTCTTGGAACTTTGAAGCCTCAATGAAATGAAGGCATTCTCGTCACGCCTGTGACAATACTTTAACGAGTTGTGTGTATATAAATATATATAATGCATGTGCCAAGTAATAGATACTTGTAATATGCACGAATACGAGTGTCAGGGTAGCGAACGCGTCACGAGACAATCGAACGGCGAAACCCTGGGCGAATAATCATCACAACCCGAGTGAGCTCGAAAAGTAAATATTCATAATAATTAGTAAGGAAGACGAAGAATAAGAGTACGAAAGATGAAAATAAAAGGTGTATGTAAGTGTAAGGAGCTTTTTCCTAGTCGATGAGACATGGATTCGTTAAAGAATCCTTATCCACACTGTCGCTCGTGTTATATCCCTTCTTCTAGGGACACCAGAGACGATAACAATGAACTCCAAGGTAAATTGGTATCTCTCTTTTGTTGTATTCGCAATAAAGCGTAAGGGCCCCCTTATGGAATTTAGATGGATTTCCATTGTGGCTTATGGGGGCCCCCCCGGTGCTGTCAGGGTGGCCCGCAAGGCACCCATAACGCTTTACTTTGCTCGTCGTCTACGGCACCTTTAACTTGCGTGCATATATACGCCACGTTCACTCCAGCTGGGATAACGGCTGCAATCGAACAGGGCCCAAAATGTAATTTAACCGGTCGTCCTCTTTGGGGAAACCGGATAACGATTCCTGACTCCCGTTTCTTAAGATATAATTTTATTAGGATGGTACGACTTACCGGAAATGTAGTGTCTGTATTCCGCTTCAAGCTTTAGCGCCTGTTCGTACATCTCCTTGGCTACCTTGGCACTGACTTTATCGCTGGGATATCTTGAATCCTTCACTTCCTTTATCTGCTTTGTACTTTTGAATTTTATCAGCAAGACGATAGGATAGATGCGATGTCTATGAAGTCGTTCAATGGAGGCAATTGATATGTCCAGGATACAGTGAGAAGTCTGAAAAATTAAATGAATATTAGATTAAAGAAACGTATTATTGGGTTTACTGTTTATTATGTTTTCTTTCTTACCTTTTCACAGATATCTTTTACTGCCTGTACTGTTGTACACTCGAAGTAGCTGCCCTTCTTTCGGTAGTCTACATAGAGGGAGTCTCGTAGACCTTGTTCTAACGTTGCTTGAGAACAGTGCATTGCTTCTGGTAAACACCTAACGAATTCTTCAGGAAATTCCTGCAGGAGTTTAGTCACTACGCATTCGCTGAGTGGGCCGATTATCAGCACTGGTCTCAATGCTGGATCTGGTGACGGATATAAATGAAAAATTTAATGTAAAGGGGGTTGTAAGGCAGTACTTTTTATGGGGAACTTTTAATTCTTACAGTCAAGCCTCTCCACACGTTGGTAACTTGCAGGAAGATTTTCTTCGTTGAGAGTTCCACTGTCACTGTACCAACCCAAATTGACACCTGTCAGCTGTGAGAGCTCCTTGCTGTCCCTACTGGAGGAACGTTGGTGCTTCTTACGCCGGAAGAAGCTTCGCCTGGCACTAGTAGTACCCCGTCTTCCAGTATCCGTCTCTAAATCGCCAAGAGATCTTCGCAGAAGGAGCTCCTCTTCGACTCTGTATAAATAAATATGTATATTGTTAGGGCATTGTTTTCATAAAATTTGATGTGCTTTTAAAAGTAGCAAAACTTACTTGAATTTACTAGGGATGACACCGCACTTTTGTCGTCGTCCTGCTTGGTCCACGATCCAGGCTCTCCAATGTCCTGGCGTACCACTGAACATCGTGCTGTCCACGTAAAGGACGTCATCCTTGTTAAATCTAAGCTGAAGACTGTCACCGACTTCGCCAACACGGTCAAACATAGCTTTCACGTAGAAGCTGTCACCAGGCTTGTCCCTGACTTCCTTATACCGTTCAGGCATGTGCTGTGCTATCAGCGTGACCTTATCCGCTGGTCTAGCAAGTTCCAGGGCAGCTTGTTCAGCCGTCGCTTGACGTAGATCCACTCCGTTGTACTCCAGAATACGATCTCCTGTACGTAGACCCGCATCTTCGGCGAGGCATCCTGGTTGTACTGAATGTACGAATATCCCGACGCTGTTTCCACCGACCAAAGAGATACCCAGGTTCGCGGACTTTCTGGTCTCTATAAAGAGGTACCTGGGTTCACTGGGAGGTGGACTCTTCCCGTTTTGCTGTTGCTCCTCCTGAGTGGGACTTCTGACTGTTGCATTTTGTCGCTGCAACGTCGTCATGGCAGCCTGGTTCATCTGAGCACGAGGTAGAGTACTATTTCCAACGCGTAAAGTATCCAGGGTGGCTGAGTTCCTGATATTATCAAGAGCGGCACTATTTCTAATGTCCAGGGCAGCTGATTTCCGCAATTCGGGATTACGGATATTAATATCCAAGGAGGCGGAATTCCGAATGTCTCTCTCACGTTCCTGAGTATTCCTGATGTCCAGGGATGCCGACGTCCTGACTTCTCGGTCCGATCTTATCACACTCAGTGTGGCTGAAGTGTCCCGTTCCGGTTCAGTAGTCTCCAAAGGCTGCGTCGTCTTCCTCGGCGCTTCCGGACTATTGCACGGTGTTGGTGAGCCACTACGACTCGCCGCTTCCTCTCCGCCAGCCTCGGACGAGCTTGAGGAACCCGAACCCTCCAGTTCATTATATTCTTTGCATGAAAAGAATGTCGAATACTTTAATTAGGGTAATCAGTCTCTAGAGTAAGAGGATTACAAACAGCATCAGGAGACTCTAGTGCTTGGACATAGAGAGAATAATGGATTCGCGTGATAAATGTTAATATAAATCCAACGAAGGAGGAGAACCTTATTCATTCCCTACACGATACTCACTGTCCGGACTGTATTGCACCAGCATCGTAATAGAATTACCACACTGGCGCAGAACGTTAGCCGCAAGCTGGTAGGTGGCGCTTCTCATGTTGATGCCGCAGACCTCGAGTAGTTGATCGCCAATCTGGAGACCAACCTGGGAGGCCAAACTGTGTTCACTGACAGTGGAGACGAAGACGCCACCACTCTCGAGACAGGAAATCTGTATACCGAGCGGCTCAACAGACTTGTCTATGTGAACTCTCCTGAGTTCACCAGGTGCTGGCCTCGGCTGCGAGTAGCAATAATCCGGCATGCTGGATCTCTTGTTATTTCCCTTAACTGTCCCAGTTCCTGGACTCAGTACTTCCACATGAAAAGTCGGCATTGGACTGCCTCTCTCGGATGTCCTCTCTATACTTCCTGTCGACAGTTTCCCCACGCTGCTCTTCGAGGTCACACTTGGGTTGGATGGTATACGAAATCGCTGGTTCTCCTTTTTCCTCGGAAACGTGCCACCTTCGTAGCCGTGAGTGTAGGCAGGTACATCATATGCAGTAGCAATGGGGTGTGCTCTGGACTTGTGATAGTGCAAGTCCACAGAGGGTGTATGGAGGTGACTGAACCCTGTTTGGGGTGCAGGACTATACGGGGGTTCAAATGAATAGGACCGTGCATCAGGCAGACCGATAGATTCACCAGATTGGGCAGAGGGTAGAGAGGGTGGAGACGGATACCTTGAGGGTAGGGAGTTCTGTTGATGCGGATGGGGATGAGAGTGAGTATAAGGGGGAAATGAGAAATTACCGGCTAGCTGACGTGGTCCAGCAGCTGGTGTCGAGCCAATAGCGTAGAGTTGTGAATGGGCCCTGTTGTGCTGCAAGGTATCTACCTGGTTGTCGTTCCCGGGATACTTCTGGGTGCGCTTCTTCGTGTAGTAATCCAGATCCTTCCCAATGTTCCCTGACTTCACTGAGAAATCTATGCTCGTCTCAGATGGCGCCAGTGTCGAGCCGAGACGATTCTCGCTGGTATCAAATTCAATCATTGGCTTCTTATCTATTTGAATATCCTTAAATTGAACTGCCGGCGTGAATGACTTCTGATTAAATAATTGGCCTGACTTGCTGATATTCGGTATAGGAATTTCTACAGCCTTATAGACTGTGTGTCTGTTGCTGACATTTGTAAAGTTTGACAGCGGTATGGGATTTGAAATACGATTATAATTGAAGCTGTCATACTTTGGAGGATGATTAAGAAGTACACTCAAAGGAAGCCGTTCCTTTGTTTTTCGGGGATGCAAAATTGTACCCGTGCCATTTTGTATCAATGGACCCCCTCTTGCCTTCGGCCAGGTGCCGCCATTCTTCTCCACCTTCTCACCCCGTCGTTTGCTACGTTTCAATACGCCATTATTTGTTTTCTTGTGATAACTCTCTATTACAGAATCCAGTTCAGCAATAGCGTCCTGCTCCTGCTCAAATGTATTGGGACTAGAATTCCGGTGTCTCTTCTTCTTGTCTTCCCTGTCCTTGCTGTGCCTACGTCCTCGCACTATATCGATCTTCTCACGTATGTTGTCCCAGGCGTTACTGATACCGCTAGGCTTCTCTCCGCTCGTCGATTTAGACACCTTATAGACGCTCCGATCACCGAAGTTCGATGTGATGTACCGCCGGTCGTAGTCATCTGATTGTGTCGTCTTCAGCATCATTCGTTCCTGTTCCGTCTGCGAGCAACTGTTCACCATCTTCTGTTTCTCTGGATTAAAGTTACTGTCCATGGAGATGGCCTCAGTGTTCTCCGACGGTAAAGGTATTCCCTTCAGGGTGGTAATTGTCAAAACATCCGTAGAGTTGTCATTAAGGATCGTCATAGCTTCATGAGCAGAATTAATACCGTCCATCGGTTTGCTGTTGATCTAAAGAAAACATTTTTCTGTGAAGGATGCTTTAAGCCGATCATAAGCAAGAAGCTTAGAACTAAATTGTGTTCAGGCGATAAATAATATATTTAAAAGCACTCACGTTCAGAACCCTATCTCCTACGGCAAGATTTCCTTCCTTGGCGGCTAAACTTCCTGGTGAAATCTTGGATATGTAAATTCCAAGCTCCAGAGCGATGCCATGAGGAACGGAGCTCACGGGAATCTGAGTAGTTCTCAAAGATCTTCTGCTCAAACGTCTTCTTCTGACAGTCAAAGTGGCAGGACTGACAGTACTAGCTCGTAGCGTCTCCAAGAGCATCCTCGTAGACACAGAAGTACAGTCAACATTATTCACCCTTATAATACAGTCATTAACCCTGAGTTTACCGTCAACAACACTGCCTTGTGTCACCTGAGCAACGTAGACTCCAGTATCGTTAGGATACTGAGGATCGTCCCTACCGCCGATTAGAACGAAACCAAGATCCCGATCCGTATCCAAACATAGTCTAGTAAGATCCAGGTGTATTGTAATTACATCCCATTCAGTAACCTCTGTATCAATAGCAGAATCATGACTGTGCGACAAACCCTGGCCGTATTGACTTGACCTCAGGGCATGATCACCAGACTCGATCTTTTCCTTGAGATCTTTGAGCTCCTTCGATGCCTCGTTTCGTTGCTTCTTTATATCATCAGAGTCCCTTAAGGCGCCAGCAAGTTCGGATACGGCACGATCACGTTCCTTCCGCAAACGATCGCAAAGGGTGCGGATGCTCTCGCGCTCCAAAACAATCTTGTCGCGTTCGCTGAAAGCCCAGTCTCTCCTACGCTTAGATACCTCAGCTTCCTGAATAGCCTCTTCGAGTTCCGCTTGTAGCGTGTCCACGGATTTACGCAATTTGTCTAACTCCAGATTAGCCTGGTCGAGATTGTCCATTCGCTCCTTTTCTCGCTTCGCATAGTCCCTCGTATTCGTTTCGCGCTCTGCTTCCTTGCTAGAGTTGTCACGTTCTCTGTTATACGAGTGCAACTCCAGGCGATTCTTGTAATCCCTGCTGGACCCTTCGGAATAGTCGCCGAACTTCTGGCGCAAGTCGTTGCACTCCTTGAGAGCCTCATCACGATCATGCAGCGCTGACGAGATTTCACGTCTCAAAGTTTCTATCTGATATGAGAGAGTCTTTTTCTGTAACAATGATACACAGTTTCAGCGCATTAGAGGAACATGGTATATAAGGTAGAAATATACAGGGATACTAACCTCCTCGACAAACTGTTTGTTCTGATTTTCCAGATGCGTGATTTTAGCGTAAGCTTGGGTCAGATCATCTCCTAGTTTTTCCATTTCTTTATGCACTGTGTCCCTCTCGCCCATAATTAAACTGTACTCCTGCAGCGCGGCGTTCCTCTCCTCAGTCAGTCGTTTCATATCTTTACTAGCCTTCATACGCAACACCATCGCCTGGTTTATCTCCTTGACAGCTTCCTCGTGCTGTTGTTGTACCTTGGCGAGCGCTTCACGATACTCATTGCGTTCACGTAGTGCTATATCCCATTGTCTGATGGCAGCTGTACATTGCTGCTTCAATCCATTCCTTTCGCGAACAGCGCTATTACGTTCCTGGGCCACTTCGTCGCACTGTTTCTTTAACCTAGCAGCTTCCTCTTGTGCTAATTCCAACTAAATTCAAAGAAGAATCCCAGTAGAAACACTATCACCAATCAACACTTATAGAACCTACCTTGTTCACTGCTGAGGAATGCGATGATATAAGATCGTCGTATCGTTTCCTTAGAGAATCGTACTCGTCCTTAATGGCTTCGTACTTCCTCAATGCAGAAAGGTAGTGCTGGTTCATTGCATCTGCATTGCTAGCATCGGACACAAGAACCTCTTGATTCTGGCACCTTAACTCAGTTACCTCCTTCTGCAGGGCCTGCACCTCGCGATCGACCCTCTGCTTGTCGTTTGCCAGGTCTGAGTACTTCCCGCGCAATGCGGCACTTTCTTGGGAGGTTGCCTCCAGCTGATTCATGACTGCTATGTGTTGTCCCCGATAGTACTCCAACTCCTTCATAGTATGCTCACACCTGGGAATACGTAAAGCGAAAAGTCAAATATTAAATTATTAATAGAGGGGAAATACTTGCTGAAATTTTTGGTAAAACATGCATGTACATTTGTCCTATGCAAGACAGTTTAGTGCAGGTAGTATTATATGACAAAAGAGCATGTTCTCTGAACCGTGGTAAAGCAAAAGAAAAAGGAAAACTACACAAACCGTCGAATTGTATCGGAGTGCTTATGTCTAAGTAGCTGCAGTTGATGCATCGCCTGGTCGCATTGTGCCTGCAAACCTTCATAGTCGCTACGGCACTCAGGACCCCCAACAGGACTTCCGACACTGCCATAGCCTCCACTATCTCGTTCTGAGCACCGCAATGAAAAGGCAATCCCAACGGCACACATCGCAAAACAGTGAGAGAAATGCAATAAAAATATGAAATCCAAGCAAATGCACTCCAGTAATTATATAGGGTAGAGCGAAGACAAATGATCTTTTATAATTTTCACTAGGAGTCTGAGACTCGTGGTATATTCCTATGGGAAACTTGAAGAATGATATTTCTAATACATAGTGAAACCAAAAAAACAGAGAAAAATTGGAGAAAAGAATAGTTCATTAACATCAAATCCTTCATTCTCATTGTGCATGAAATAAATTAAAATTCTTGCAAAACACATATCCGTATATGGCAAGCAATATAACAAATTTATTGGCGTAAATTAATTACTCACCCATATTGAGTGCCCCATCTGAAATAAAATTATATAGAGTGAGCACAGCTTATTTTAATTCATTTGAGAGTGGTCGGTGTATTTAATGGAGTTTCTTAATAACCATACGTTTCAGGCAATGGTTCGTTAAACTAGCTGGAGCAATGCATTCGGTTTCTTTACTAGCTTTCACCAGGAAAGAAATCGTGCGTCACGCATGTCAGCTTCGTTGTTCATGGTTTGTTTACCCGCAATTACGAAATTTATCAATTTAACAATTCCAAACAACTTTTGACACAGTTGGATACATTTTTTAAGAATGAAAATACAACTATATTGAGCATATATTAAATTTAAAAAAAACGAAGTAATAAAGAATCGAAATTGAACATTGAATTGTTGCTAGTCATTTAAAAATTACTCACCACTACTTCCAGCACTGTCCAAGGAAGACGCACCAGAAGCCATAATATCAAGCTCCAATAATCTTAGCACAAAATTTTTCCCAAAGAGGTACTCTCTTGATTCAGCCTATAACAGAAAAGTTGTTGCTGCACCACCGTTAATTAATTACCAATATAATCAATAATCATCATCCAGTATCAACCCCAGCTTTTGAGTATCAGTCTGTCCATCCGATCACTGTAAAGCATAACGAAGCATGAAGGTCCACTGTCTATTAACAGTAATGGTCGACTATGGGTGTGCTATAATAAGTGTCTAACGAGGTCAGACAAGAGGGACATGAAATCCATGAAAATCCATGATTTTCCACAAAAACCATCAATGCAAAGTATAGTGGAAGGGCGTATGTTTTTCGAATGGTCATAGCGAGCCAATCTACGTTTTGATGATGTGTCTGAGGTAGACCGTCTATTTGTCACTTGCCGATCGGGATAATTCTTCAAATAGTATCAGACTGAGTCTTACGGTCGTCTCAAAGCGTCGCGACGCCCACCGTACAATCTTCATAGTAAACTATCCCATAACAGCGAATAAAAATGGACCAACCAGCCCCGAATGATGATGATTCCTATGGTACTTGCCAAGGAGCCTCTTTACCTTCTTCGGCGGCACGTAACCAGCACTTCTTTCTCACTAGCGCGCAACTCACATCGTCAGGACGTCCTGTTACTGTCATACCTAGCTGCACCGACCACTTATTATTTGACAACAATCAATAGCTCACCTGCTGCACCAATAAGCCTGACAATTAGCCATTTTCATTCGCTACTACAGTCCGATTCACATTGCTGGCAATAAACATGCTTGAGACTGGTTTATAAATGAGCGACGTAGCGCTGCTCGCGACGGATCGGTTAGTTCTCCTAAACGCCAATTGGTGGAGGAGCCACTGAATGAAACTCGCAAACGCAAACTCGCTATAGACATATGGCAACGCAAAATTCGCTTTATTACATTTTGGACCTTCTCGAATGGACTGGAATCACTGTAGAATCAAGACAAAGGATTTTACAGTTGTGTAGCAAAAAAACATCGAGAGACAATTGACTGTTCCATAAAAAAAAAAACATAAAATGGTGGATCACTCTTACCGTCCTTTAGATTCCGCATACATTATTTAGTTGTACTCGAGAAAACTGCTGTCAGACCAGTGACGTAATAGTGTTGTAGATCATCTCTATTTGAAGCTAAACTGTAAATCCGATAGAATTCAATATTTATTGAGCTAACCAGATATTGTGACTGATCCATTGCGCTTGCGCACAAATTACTATCAACAGGGAACTCTCTAAGGCTCGATTCCACAAACACGGTTTATTGTTTAAACTCCGTTTATCTTCAAATACAAATGCCTGATTGCCTGATAACGGAGTTAAACCGAGTTTAAACAATAAATCGTGATTATGGAACCGGACACCAGAGAAACTTTTTATTTTAACCGTCTGGTTAGTACAGTTTCTTTGTTCTAAGCTTCACTGTAGCAACTAACCCACGGAAATACTTCCTAATAATTATACTTTTTTTGTCTGTACTAGACACAGTTTCTCTATACAAAAACGTGTATGTATAAAAGAGCCGGAACCGGAAGGAAACATCCTTTGGAGAATCCTATCCTTTTACTATGATTTCTCCCGTTTGTCCATTAAAGAAGACACCTCGAGGTATATCAAGAACATTAATAAAAACAGCCACTGGTATAAGTTTTTTTAATCATAGTTATTATTATCGTTAATATCCATATAATTATCAATAACTACAGTAAAACACAAAACAAAAAGGTAAATAAGGGAAGGGATGGGTTGGGGACGTTGGATGGGTTTAGGGTGAAGGGGTCTGTGAGTGATATCTGTACATTCTCCTTATTGTGAGTAACATAAACTCTTGTATATCAGTATAGCCTAGGATAGGAAGAAACTAAATCAGTAATATTCACAGATATTTTACAAGATAGTGTAAGACGCAATGGGCGCGTGCGACGAACGACATTTTTTGTTTACTTCCATCCTCTTGGTGCCCTAAACAAAAGGAAGAAAAAAAAACCAAGGAACAACTACACCTTGGAGTCAAGTATATAAAAGGAAAAGTTAAAACAATGCATATTCAAGAATTATTGTGAAACAATACGCAATTTAAATGAAATCTTAAAAAAAAAAAGAAAATTCAAGAGCGATCGCGCAACGCCCACGCCCACGTAACGCCCACGTTCATACTTATACCGTATTCGCAATATATGTTTTTCTTTTTTCCCATCTCTGCTATGTCCTCGTACGCGCTCTCTCTCTCTCTCTCTCTTTCTCTCTCTCTCTCTCTCTCTCTCTCTCTCTCTTTTTCTCCGTTTGTTTTGTTTCTCGTTTATACCTCTACACTGTACATATGCACAACGCATCTTTTACACTGTACACGCATACGCTCCCACAAGTAATCCGCGCTATCTTACTATAATTTTAAGTTATTTCCCCATTTTATTTTATGCCATCATTTATCATTCCAACCTATCCTTCTTAGGGATGGAACAGAAAGAGTCGTACCATTATTTTTCACATAGGAGCAAGATAAGGTTTTGTTACTAAATTGGCCGGAAGTCTTTGCGAGTTGTTATCGTGATTATCATTAATATTATTATTATTACTCTTATCGGTTCTCCCCGTCCACCTCTTATTCCTTTTATTATTCCATGTACCAACAACCATAACAAGAAGGCGGAATAGACATATAATACGTACATATACGCCCCGTTTTTGATACATGAATCGCTGTCAAATGTAGTTACCTTATATGGTAATATTTTGTTAGTACCAATTGTCAGTGTTACTTTATTTTTTTTTTTAATCTTTTCACATCTTTCCTACCTACCTAATCGATTCATGTGTGGCCCATTGAAAACGGAATTAGATCTCTTTTACATGTCAGACGTATCAGCAATGAAACTGCAAAGCGACTCTCTCCTCTCCTCACCAAAACGAAAAAAAAGGCTTTTCTTTCTACTTCGTATTCCGTCTTCTCGTGCAAGATATCGTCGTTCCTGATCCCATGAAGAAATCCTTATGATCTCTCTTCGCCATCGCGTCGAGCCTTCGAAGATTCCATCGGTCCACGTTGAAGGACAATGGGTCGAGTACATATTTTTTCATTCTCAGAACGATCCGCCGTATTAGTTTTGTCACCGAGAGGAAGAGAAGAGGAGAAATTCAAAAGAAGAAGAAGAAGAAGAGCAAAGACAAAGAAACAGAAGCCAAGGATAAAATTTCATCGCAAACGCAAAGCCGCAGGCTCGTTTCTATTTGAAGGTAAAAAAGAGAAAAGAGAAAAGAAAAAAAAAATAAGATAACAAAAAAAAAACAAATCCCAAAAGTACATTCCGCCCATCCCTAGTTATTTCTACATGACTGTTTTCCTTCGTTTTTTTTTTCCATCTCTCGTCGTTTACTCTCTAGAGGCGTGCGCCCCTACGCGCAGCAGCATAATATTGTAAATAGGTAATTACTTATGTTTTACTTTTATTCTTTTCAGGGCTTTGTGTGATATAGTGTAACTTCATCTGTTTTTTTTTCTCTTTCTCTATACACTTAAGCGCATTATTATCTTGGACACAATTCTAAAAAGAGTCTATTTTAACGCGGTCCTCTTATCGAGGCTCTCGGTTGGGACGCGTGGCTCGCGACGCGTCTTTCTTTCTCTCTCTATCTCACACTCATTCACTCACTCACTCTTTCTCTCAGCGTGTTATGTGTCTCCGTGTTGAGTGCATTATAATCGTATTTCTTTGTACCGTGTAAGTTACGACTGCGTCCTGTAGGTGGGTGTAAGAGAGTACATATATGTCTGTCTGTCTGCCGGTCAGTCAGTGTCATTCAGTCAGTCTCAGCTGTCAATGCGTCAAGGTGCATATATTTTACAGAAAAATTCAGTGTCAGGAATCAAGGATGGAAGTGTCAATCGTTATGGGGCAGCGTCAATGGTCAATGAGATCGATCATACTCGAAAGCGGTATGACATTCTTTAAGCCCCGTTAACGTGCAGGTCGGTACATTCTAGCTAGCCCGTGTAATAACTTTTAATAATAATTAATAGCGGATAATAATATTAATTAATAATAATAAATGAATAATAATTAATATTACAAATCTTTTATAATGTACATAACGCTAGGCATAATAATATGTTACATCCTGCTAGGGGAATTTTATGATACACTAGGGATAATCGCTACATTACTCCGGGGGTTGTTCGGGGGGGCGGGGGGCGGGGGCAGGGCTGGGGGAGGCATAGTCCTTAGCATCCATTTTTCGTCTAGGGAACCTCTAGATTAAATTTACTTTCTAGTTTGACAGGAGCAGCGGCGGTGGCGGCAGCTTTTTAAACGGCGGCAGCGACGACGGCGACAACTTATTTTTTTTTTTTCTTTCCTTTACCATTTTTTACTTTATCGACAGTGAACAACGACGAGGACGGCGGCGATGGTGACGTCGTCGTCGTTATCAACTCGTCGTTACGGTAGTAATAGTAGCAGCTATAATAATAATAATAATAATAATAATAATAATAATAATAATAATAATAATAATAATAATAATGATGATGATAGTAGAAGTAATATAGTACATAGGTATTTATATAGAGCAATATTATACAAAAACACATCACATATCGCGCGGACCAGAAACAGGTCTTAATGTTGTTTTTTTTTCCTTTTATGCAGATATCGTTAAATAATTAAAATCACAGTAGTTATGCCCTCGCTGGCTCACTTAATTTACAATATTAAAGTCTAGGCTTACAAAGTAGCTCGCGTATAGGTAGAATTTACTTCCATACTTTTTATCGCTTTCTTTCCTTTAATCTCTCTCGCTTGTAAATCTGGTATCTTTCTTTCTTTCACTTTCTATATATATGTTTATATATGTCTATATATATATATATATATATATACATGTATACACACACAAGCATATATATATATATATATATATATAAACACACACATATACGATTTCTTTACGTTTATGCGTCGCGTCGTGTCAATGAATAATGTAGGTGTCTAACGGTGTCCTTACTAATCAGTTTTATCAGTTGTAAAATCCCGGTGTCGCATTTACTCGGGATGAAGACGAGTCCTGGACGCGTCTGTCGTTATCCTGTTAGTTTCCTCTCTTGTGCCCCTTTCTCAATCACTTTCTTTAATTTTTTGCTTTTTAGGTCAATGTTCGTCGATGGCTTCGTGGAGCAATGGGGTACATTCCTGATTCACTTGTCGGAGAGACCAAGAGTGAAGTCGGTCGCCCCCACAAACTGTGTCAGTGGATTTGGCTTAATAGCAACTACACGTGGAGTTTATATTAATGCCAAATGTGTTAGTGGAAGAGGTACGCATATGGATATACTCGTTATGCTAACCTCTTCCGTATAGAAACCCCATCGCTCCGTCTAGGCCTACAATCTGACGTAGATCCACAGTGCACGCAGGCACGTAATGGTTCTCAATTTGATTGTCAAACAAGGGTGGACAACGAGAGGGTATTCCTGACTGTTGTCATCGAGGAGGATCCGCTGACTCCTCCCTATAGGTTTTTCTGTATTTCATCTGGTTTAACGTTTCTGGTTATTTCTCCGTGACACAGGATACTCTGGGCTTCATGCCGCGTAAAAAGCATCCAGCTGCCAGGACGGGAAAGACACTCGGTCGTTCTCGTTAACGTGGTGATTGTAGCAGAGCGAAATCCAAAGGACCAACTGGTCTCAGACGGTGGCGATTACGATGAGCAGATGGGCAATCTCGGCGACCCGGTGCAGAAGGTCTGGTGCGATCCGGGCGAGACTCTCGTTGGCAAAGTCGCACGAAGGGAATATGTGCACCACGTAGGCAGGCTAGGAGTATTATACAAAATATATGTTATATAGGAATAAGTGGTATATGTGATATATGTTCTGGAAATATATTATGATGTTTTTCGTGTGCGTGCCTGTTTCGAAGGCTCACCTGTTGAGAACCTGGTGCTGCGATGTTCACGATTCCTGCCGCTTGCTTCTGCTGCAGATAGGTTATGAATCCGGTCTGGAGATTTTTACTTTGCTGGAGTACGTCCATGTGATCTCGTCCACAAGGAAGAGCCAGCAGCATACAGTGTTCGTTATCAGTCTGAGAAAAAGAAAATTAGAGAATAAAGAATACATGTGAAGATTACGCGTTAAATAGATAGTAAATATATAGTTATAGGCATACCTGCATCTTCCTGGCAACTCCTTCGACTTGGGTCTGCTCCAATCTCATCCTCTGGGCTATTCTAAGCGGTGGAGTGGATCCGTCGCTATTGCAAGGTAGGCTGTCCCTGGCTACGTTGGGATTACCAAAGACAAAGTGCATCTGCACAGCAGCCTGGTCGTTCTTAAGTGCCAGAAGACCTTGCCACATGACAGGATAGCGTTGCAGAAGCATCAGCAGGGAATCTGCCTGTGGTGGGACCTGGGCCGCGTGAGGTGGAGTGGCGACCTGGTGCTTTCTGGGTCTGTCTGGCGTGATAGCTCTATCTGTAGGTGCTTCGCTAGCTGCCATTGGATACTGAGATCTGATATGAGCTGGTGGTGGGTCGTAGTATCCACCTCGAGCTCCTACGGCAGCTCCAGTAAGAGCCACGTTGTTCCCGGTGTACTGAGGAGGTAAACGTGCATTCCCATGAAGCATGTAAACTTGGGCTACTTGTGGACTGTCCGTAGTGCGATCCTGAGGTGTTCTAGTGGTGCGTCTCAATTCCAGCGGTGGACTATGACTTTCATCGCCACCAGCCTCCAACTTGGGATCCAAAGGTAGATGTGGAGATCTAGTTCCAGGCACATGATATGCTATTCTCGGAGGTGCAGTCAGTGCTTCCTGCTGAGCACGTAGGTATTGATACTGCTGAATCATCTGAGGATGCATATAGTGAGGTGGTAATTCACCACGTGCCAACCCGCCATAATGATTAACCACGTCGCTCTGAAAAATATAATTCATTATTGCAAAGTGATGTTTATTGTATAAGATTGGACAATTGAAGTATTGAAAACACATTTTGATAATTCATTAGCAAAGCTAGAATGTAAGTACCTGAGGAGCATTAGCATGAAGATGGGCAGGTGGGGGCAGAGGAGGACTCTGGGAACGATGAGGAGGTACCAGTCCATATTGACCTCCTGATGATGGAGCTGCACCAGCGCCATGCTACCAAAACCAAGCAAAGTTAGTCTTTCAGCACAATAACACAAGGGAGATATAAGATGATTCAATTTCACATAATATTTTATAAAGTATATTACTACACTAAAATTTCTT
Organism: Calameuta pygmaea; assembly: GCA_031762395.1. Classification (NCBI taxonomy): domain Eukaryota; kingdom Metazoa; phylum Arthropoda; class Insecta; order Hymenoptera; family Cephidae; genus Calameuta; species Calameuta pygmaea. The sequence continues at coordinate 36,954 of JASANN010000516.1, forward strand.
TGAAAGTGCCATCATAGCATGCTCGTAATTCTAACATTATCCTTACCAGTGAGGCTTCATATGCTGCTATGGATACTGCGCGACTCTGAGGACTCGCAGTAGGCACCATTATGCATCCTGACATGGAAACTTCTACCTTCGGAGGTTCCATTGTACCGGTAACCTAAAAGAATAGATTTTTAAAAGATATTTTTAACGTGTTAATCTAGGATTTATAATTATTCTCATAGAAGAAAAACCCACCTGAGGTTTTGGTACAGCTGATCTTGAACAGCTGGCACCAGTAACAACTGGCTGTGGACCAATTAGATGAGGCTGAGTCGGTGGACTAGCAACAGCTCCCGTAACAATTGGTGGTACAACAGCCTGAAGAAGATGCGCCTTGGGATTGAGTGGATGAGGTTGTCCATTGATTGCTTTCAGGGCAGCAGGCTGAGACGGTGGAGGTTGATGAATTCTCTGAGCCGGTGCAGTGGCAATACTGCTTGGATGAATATTAATGGGCAATTTCTGTGGTAGATTCACAATGGTAGGAGGATGTTGTTTAGCGGCTTGGAGAAGATGTTGCTTAGGATTGGGGGGCACCACGTTATTCAGCACTGGTGACATAGGCTGACCCTGTTTCACTACGATCTCTGGAACTTGTTGTTTTGGTCGGGGACTGAGACTTGGTGACACGACTCTTCCACCAGGTATCTTGAGGTGCAGAGCTTGGATAGCCTGTGCCGGTTGTTTCACGATATTCTGTACGATAGTCTGACTGGGCAGGCTAGGAACGGCAGGTTTTGTGATAATCTGTTGCTGTATAGGACACCCAAGTTTACTTGCATTCAGAACATGAGCCTTCAGACTTGTCGGCTTCGCCTGAGAAACACAAGGTGTAGTAATAGCCTGCGTGGTAACCACACTTGGAACAGTTGTTACAGACTGAACCACGGTTGCAGTCATTTGCACCACTGGTGAATGTGGTTTGGTGATGACACTAGTCTGCGGTTGAACCAGAGGCTGAATCGGAGGCTGAATCGGAGGCTGAACCGGAGGCTGAACCGGAGGCTGAACCGGAGGCTGAACCGCAGGCTGAACCTGAGGCTGCGCCTGAGGAGCCTGAGTCACTACAGGTGTAACTGACTGGCATACAGGTTGTTCTATGTTAACAGCAGGTGCAATCACTGGTTCAGGTTTAGGTTTAGGTTTGCATTCCTCAACAACGACAGGAACAGCTTGAGCCGCTGGTTTAACTTCTTGAGCTTCAGAAGGTGGAGTGCCGATAATTGGTGGTTGTTGAGGTTCTGCTGTGGATCTGATCGTCTGACCAGAAGTGGATACTGGAATGTATTGACCTTCTTCTGATTCTCTCATTGGAATAAGCATACCCGTGACTGGGTCTATCAGAGTCATAGGTTCCAAGGATGTTGATTTCTGTGCTGGTGATGGAGTCTTGTTGGGTTCTTCTGTTTGTTTTATTAAGTTTCCTTCAGAAACAGGAGAATCCTGCTTACTCAATGTCTCTTGGAGCACTGATTGTGCTGGTTCCTTAGTCTTTTCCTCGCTGCTGTCGTCATTGTTTTCGGATGTACGTCTTGTGGCCTTGCGATTTGCTCTAGGTGACTTACGTAGTTCAGCTGTTATTGGTTGCTGAGGCACTTGCTGATTAACTCGTGACGCACTGTTGTGTCTTGTACTACGTCTAGTAGCATGTACACCAGCAGCACCAGTTTTGTTTACGGCTGAGCCACGAACTACATCCTCGATAACATCATCGACTGTGTTACGACTGCCGTCTCTTTCAGCTAGTCTTCTGGATTTTCTGGTATTGGCAGCGGGAGATATAAATTCTTCTGGTGGGACTTCCTTAACAGCGGCTACTGGAGTAGCTGGCTGAGCATTCGAACCAGCAACGTTAGGACCTGGAGATTTAATGGTGAGAATTAGTCTAGGTCTTCCAGCGTTGTCCTCTTCGCTATCATCATGGAACTCATAGACATCCGCGGGAAGCTTCTTCTCCACGTGATGTTTACTTCCTCTTCCTGTTCTACCGCCACGACGATGGGGAACATTAGCTGCATTTCTACCACCACGTCTGGTAGTAACACCTCCTCGACTACCTGCACCACGTCTAGCTTTAGATCTTCCACGGCGGGCCTTGATGGATTCTGTCTCACAGGTTTCCACACCCTCATCCTGGTCATCATTTTGAACATCTTTCTTCCCTTCTCCTTCAGCTGATTCATCAAACCAGTCACCCTCGTTCTTGCTTATCTCATGAGAGTCATTGTTCAGTTCCTGGCTGTGTTGCGTTTCATCCTCGCCCTCGTTACCTTCACCGTCGCATAAGGCATCTACCTTCTTGATAACGCTTTCTATGTTCACTTCCTTGGCAGACCAGTAGTCACTGTCCTCCTTACTGTCTGTAGGATCTTCTTTGGCAGGATCTATAGCCAGAGGGTCTGTACTAGGCTCCCTCAGATGATCCACAGGCTCTTCTTCTGGATCTGGTTCCTCGCTCTTGTACGTCTCAACTTTTGGCTCTTTGAGAGGCTCTTCCTGTTTCACCTCAACAGTGGGTTCTGGCATTTCTGATACCTCTGGTTCTGTTTTAGGGACCAGCAGTTCGATAGGCTTCACTACTACCGGTGTTGGTGTTGATACTGGTACTGGCTTTTCAATTGGTTGTGATTCAGTTGGCACAGGAGACTCTTGTTTCTCGATCTTCGGCTTCACTTCAACTTCACTACTTGGTTGTTCCACTTTAATATTTTCTACTTTAATAGGTTTTAGAGGTTCCGTGGGTTCAGAAGGTTCAGTCTGTTTAACTTCTATAGGTTGTGTCGGTTGTACTGGCGGTGTTAATTGCATTGGTTGCGGTGTTGCTACATTTTGACCAACTTGTACAGTTGGAGGTTCGGCTTCCAGATGTTGCGGATTGTGTTCAAAATGACTTTCTACCTTTTGTGGAGTTTGTTCAACGGTAGGCATTGAGGCTGATACAGTAACTGGCACTGCGTGCGTTATGATAGACTGCGACACAGTTGAGACAAGAGGTATGTGAGGCTTGGCCAGTAAGATTCCTTGAGAAACTGGAGACTGCCTCTGGGTAGGCACTGGCGACATTCGCCCGGCAGTTTGTGGAATTACCAAACCACATTGCGAGAGTCCTGTAATGGGTGGCACTGGAGGAACAATTGGTACAACTGTTTTGACAAGTGGTTGAGGCGACGAAGATGGTGGACTAAGAGTAGGCAGAGAGCTATGGACGAGAGGCTGTGGTCCACGTGACACTGTCATTATTACCGGATTGGCAACGGAAGTCCTGGGTATATGAGTTGTCAGCAACTGCAAATTCGACAGTTCCTGCTTTTGTCTTGGTGACAATAGCTCGCTATCAGTAAGGACAGATAGCTTCTGCTGCCTAGGTGACAACATGCATGTTTCTGGACCGATGGGTTTGCCAAAAACAGGACTAGAGGTACTGGCATTGATCTCAATCTTCGCAGTTTCCGGTATGTACGTCGGTGGCTGATTTGGAGATGGCACCTTGGGAGACGTCGACGCCTTATTAGAAGGTTCAGGAATAACAGCTGGTGACAATTTTGGCTCTTCCAGGCGCTGAGGCTCGTTGGCATTGACAGGAATTAGAGTCTCAATTACAGATTTTCCAATAGATACAGCTTCTCGTGAAGTCTTTACCGATCCTGGAGCCAGTGGTGGTACAGGCATGTACGGGCGAGGTGGAATATTCAATGTAAGTGGCGGAAGTCCTCCTCGCGGATAGCTGGGTTGCAGAGCTCGCATTCCTGGTGCATGCTGTATGACAGGTTGCTGAGTAGCTGCAGTTGAGTAGACCTGCTGTGCAGGCGTATCCGGTCTGTGTGCCGAGATGGGTACGCTGACTGGCAGTCTTGCAGGTGGCGGCGAAGGTTTGCTCGCGTTAGGAACATGCGGACTCAAAGCGGGGCTCCTAGACCACTGCCCATTGGGCGAGAGAGGCTGTGGGACTCTTGGTGATAATTGAGCCGGTATCAAAGACGGTATCCTGGATGGTACCAAGGGTGGCAGCTGTGTCAGACCGGATGCAGACGTAGCATTCTGCATTCTTGGTGATGCTTGTCTCAAAGGAACCATCTGAGTTTGTGGAGACACTGGTAATCTCTGATATAGCGGCTGAGTGACTGGTGGTGGACGGGGACTTGCTGCTGGTATCTTCGGTGTCTCGTTCAGCATTGGTACACTACAAGGACTCAGCAAGGGTGGTTTATACTGAGGAGGTGGTGTAGATGGTCGATGAACTGGTCTAACCTCCTGTGTAGGTTCAGGATCATCTTTGGCATCACGTAGTTTGTGATCACCCAGACTCCACGAATGAGCTATAACTGAACTTGACGGGCTGGCAGGTTTCGCAGGACTGGTTGGTACTTTGGTCTCTGCTGGCTTTTCTGTTGGAGTTTTAGCTGGTGACTTGTAGAAGGATGGTATATCTGGAGTCTTGGGTGGTTGAGTCAAATCAAATGACTCATAATTAGGATCTTCTTCCGTATCTGTGTCTATCTGGAGATCATGTTCGCTCTGCGGTGTATCAGGCTTAAGATCGGTTTCTGCCTCACCGGAAGCGTTGAGACTTTCAACAGCTTGCTGCATTTCTTCCACATCTTCCTGAGGCGCATCTGCTTGGGGTCCACTGGCACTATCACCCTCAGCTTCCTCCTCGCCCTCATAAGAAAAGTCTTCGGTCGAACCACCAAACGTTTCTTCCAACAGAGCAGCTACAGCATCCTCCGTTTCCTCCTGGGAGATCACTACACGAGGCTTGTCTTCCACTTGAGGTGGCGGTGTGGATGGAACTGCTACTTCCGGTTCATCTCTGCTGCGCGACTGTCTACCATTCTCGCGTTCTTCAGGTTCGGATATACTCTTTACTGCATTCTCGTGGATGGTTTCATCAATATCTGTTCCAAAGCCTGGGATAAACTTGTCCTTCTTCTTCTCTGGTTTGTTTCCGACACCACTTACTGGAGTGATTGGCGCTATTGTTGACATACTGGAAGCTATTTTAGGTATAGGGCTTAGAAGAGCTTCCCTAGGACTTGGCAATGTTGGTGACATCATCTTTGGAACTATAGGACTGCTAGCTCTAGGTGGACTGGAATCAGCACCCAGATAAGGTAGGTTCCCTGACTTCTCATGGTGGTGATGATGATGATAGTCTTTCCTGGAACGTTCCTCCTTTGACTTCTTTCTCTTTTTCTTCTTCTCCTTAACTTTTTCCGGTGCCGTAGTCGGCGTGGACGGTTCAATACTGTCATTATCATCTGTAAACCGGAATACGTCGTGATCATGTCCTTCGCCTGGAGTCGCTTTAGGCGAGGTAGAAAGCCCAAAGAGTTTAGCTTCAATTTCTCTGCCAGCTTCAGCCAGATCGACACTGTTCTCATCCTCAGCCTGATGTCTTCGTTTCTTCTCTGTCTTTCTGCGCACTCTCTCAACTTCCAGGACAGGACTCCTAGCCCCCTCACTGTCAGACGCATATGTATTATCAGCGGGAAGAGTACCGAGTCTATTGAAGAAGGTATGTGGCGGATCATCAACGTCAGACAAGGGCCCAAAGATGTCTTCCATTCTTTGAGAGTCTCTTCCTTCCTGTCTGTTGAGCCTCTTCCTCCTAGCCTTGACCTTATCCTCTCCGTTACGCTCTCGTCGTTTTTCTTTCTTGTTTCTCTGTTTCTTGTCAGCTCTCATCCTCTCCTCAGCGCTCTCTACGTTCTGCTCGGTAGAATTGGACCCTTCCATAGAGCCAGTAATGACACTAGACTTGTTTTTATGCTCGGTACTGTCAGAAGCCTCCAGTTTCACGCCTTCCTCGCTTGATATCGAATTCTTTTGTCGCTTCTGCTTCTTCTTATGCGACTTCTTGCGCGAGTCCCGCTCGTGATTGTTCACAGGATGGTTAATGTGGAATGCAACGGGTATCCTTTCATCATCATCAGAGGTTCTCGGTTCCTCTTTACTGCTGGGTATACTGTTCATGGATGATTTCAAAGGATTCTGCTTCTCCTCGGTATCGGCAAAACCCAGATCGACGTCGCTCTCCAGGAATCGCTCATTTTTCACTTTATGCATCTTGTTATTAAACGATTCCTCCTCTTCGCTAGTGTCCGAATGAATTCTCGACCGGGAACCCTTCCTGGACAGGGACTTCGCGCGTGCCGAATCCGACTCAGACGTAGCCTCATCCTCAGTAAGGGCTTTACTACTTACAGAATCGCCATCCCAGGATGTACTCTGCTTCTTCTCCTCGCGTCTAGCTCTACTCTGTTTAAGTTGAGAGAACTTATCCTTGGGAAGACGTACTTGTCGCTTCTCTTCCTCCAGTTTCTGCATATTCTTAGTGGATCTCGCCTTGACCTTGTCGTACATACTGATGTAGGCCGGCTCGTCGTCCACGATGTCAAATATAGAGTGTTTCTTGGGTTCATCACTGTCGGTATCCGTAGCTGATGGATGCCTCATAATCTGCATTTCGTGATTGGACAGTACACCGTCATCCACGTCGCTATGGAGCCCTAGAGAGGATTGATTGTCCCTAGAATGATGGCTGATGCTGTTCTGATCATCATTCCTCTTTGAGAGTTCAAGCCTAGAAAGAAACTCTTTATCGGACTCGTGCGAGACTCTTGGACTGCGCTCCCTAGTTTCCTTCTCACTTCTTTCCGGACGATTTTTCTTGCTACTGCGTTGCTTGTCCTTTGGATCTCTGCCGTCCCGACTCTCACGGCTCTCTCGACTCTCGCGACTTTGCTCACGCGAGATGTCGCAGTGCGAGACGTTCTCACGCGATTGGCTGTCGCGACTGTCTTGTACAGTTTCCTTGCTGTCGCGACCCTCGCGACCCTCGCGACTCTCACGGCTGGCACGATGCTCGTTACGGTGTTTCCTGTCTTCGGATCTTCTATTTTGTCTTGGTCTATCCTTACTGTCTCTTCTGTGATCAGATATTTTCATGCGTTTAATATCAGCGTCATCTGGCGGTGCATCCTGGGAAGAGGCTCTACGTTTTATCGAGAGAGGCGCCGGGGAGGTTTGATTTTGCATGTTGGTTACGTGATGATTCTCCGTTGGTCTTCGAGAATCATCGCGTTCTCTCGTCTTATCCTTCTCTTCGCGATCTCTTCTCTTCTCTCTTTCGATGGTTTTTTCTTTTTCCCTTCTTTCTTGTTCCTCCCGTTCACGCTTTTCACGCTCCTCGCGTTCCCGCCTCTTTTCACGCTCGTGTTTTTCCTTTTCCATTTTTTCCTTCTCCTCCTTCTCGCGTTTTTCCTTCTCTAACCTCTCCCGCTCATCCTTCTCTTTTCGTCGTTCTCTCTCCAGCCTCTCTTTCTCTTCCCTCTCGCGCTTTCTTTCTCTTTCGACACGTTCCTTTTCCTCTTTTTCTCGTCGTCTGTCTCTTTCGATTCTATCCCGTTCCTCTCTCTCTCGCCTTTCCTGTTCCTCCTTTTCTTTCCTGAGACGTTCCTTTTCTTGTTTCTCGCGTTCCACTCGATCCCTCTCCTTTCGTTCGCGCTCTTCCCTCTCCCGCCTCTCGCGCTCTTCTCTCTCGCGCCTCTCTTGACGTTCCTTTTCCTCACGTTCTTTTCTTTCCCTTTCGAGACGCTCCTTTTCTCTCCTCTCTCGCTCCTCCCTCTCGCGTCTTTCTCGTTCGTCCCTTTCCTTACGTTCTCTTTCCCTCAATTCATTCTCTTCTCTTTCCTTCCTTTCGCGCTCTTCCCTCTCTCGCGCTTCACGCTCTTTCTTCTCCTTCTCCTCTCTCTCTCGCTTTTCAAGCCTCTCTTTCTCAAGTCTCTCACGTTCTCTCCTCTCCTCGTCCTTCTCTCTTCTCTCGCGTTCCTCTCGTTCTTTACGTTCCTGCCGTTCTCTCTCCTCCCTGTCTCTCCGTTCTTGCCGCTCTCTCTCGTCCTTTTCTCGCCGTTCTCTCTCCTCCCGTTCTTTCCTCTCATACTTGGTCTCCTTATTCGTCCCTTCCTTGAAGTCACGAGGATGCGCTTCAGGCTCCGAAGACTCGGTACCACCGCCAGGATTCAACCGATCCTCCTTGTCCTCGCGTTCAATCTTACGGCTCTTCTCCACTTCCCCTTCCGGATCCTTACGCGATCTCCTCGAGCCATCTTTACCTTTGCTGTGTCTAGATTCCCTACCGTCTCTACTTTCTCTAGTGTCTCTATTATCCCTACCGTCTCTACTGTCGCGCGAGTCTCTACTCTCCCGTGAGCTATTTCCGGTGTCCTTCCTGAGACGCGCTCGTGGCATATCGCCAACCGAAGAGGTAGTCGACGAGGAGGATGAGCATGAAGACGACGATGAGGAGGACAAAACTCCGGTAGTACTAACGACGCAGATCGGTACCGAGGACGTCGTCAAAGTATTACAGATCGTACCAGTAAAGGAACTCGTCGCCGTAGTGGTTATACCAGGTGTAGTCGTTAGCGTCGTCGTCGTCGCCGTCGTAGTACTAGAAACACTCGTCGCCAATAGAGTGGCGCCACTTGCGCTACTCGTCACAGTTATAGAATTAGAATTGTTGTTCGTCAATGCTACAACTCCGGCCGCCGCAGTCGTCGTCGTAGCATTGACACTCGTACTCGAAGACGTCGAACTCGTCGTGGAAGACGTCGTCGCCGCTGCCGTCGTCGTCATCGTCATCGAGATCGTCGTACTTATCGAAGATGAATGAATCGAAGCCGGATTTATTGGTAGCCGCGTTATGGATGGACCCATTGCAGCATTTCCAATGCTGGCTGGATTACTCGGATTTTTATGGACACTGGCAACACTACCGCCACTTGCACTACAAGCACTCAGGGCACTGTCACTGCTCGCGGCACTAACATTCGCGCCACCAATTGGCAACGACACAGGGGGTAACTCGGGACTCGCTGTCTTTATCGAGGTACCGGGTGTGACGGGTGTTGCTGGGATTGGATGCACGCAATTGTGGACTGTCCTAGAGTCACCCTTCAATGCGGGCGACACGTTCAAAAGGGATGGGGACGTCGTCGTGGTACCTCCTGGTGTCAGTAGGCTATTACTCACTGTCGTGTTGGCCTGTACCGGTGGATGACTAGGAAACGGATACTGAAGCCCGACCTTCCCGGTACAGCCAACGAGACTCCCACTACCGATCATAGAACCGACACCGATGACACCAGTGAACTCGCGGGGTTCGTACTTTTCGCTAAAGTTTTCCAGGCGTTTCGAGTCCTCATCGAAGACACTCCTCTTTGCCAGGACCGACTTCACGATGTCAGAGGGTTGTACCTCGTGGAGGTCCAGGTCGAGAAGCTTGTGTCGAAACCTGAATCTCTCGGAGGCTGAGGCATCCAGCTTGGCGAGAGCGTCACCGCCGGCTGCGCTTAGGGCACGAGATCCTGACCACTTCTCGTACTTCTCATCGAGGGACCGTATTCTCTCTTCGAGGCTTGGAGACTGTGGGGCCGTTTCGCTGTCGGAACTCGTTGGACTTGGACTCGGATGCCTCGGGGGTGGCGATGCTGGTGGTTGGGGTGCTGTCCTGGGGCTGGGGACCGGTGGTAGACTCGTGGTGCAGGAAGGACTCGCTACCTTTGCTATCGAAGCACTAGTCGCTCTTCCTCCATTGTTATTATTGTTGTTGTTATTGTTATTGTTGTTGTTCATCATTTGAGCAGCGAACCTAGGTAACGGAAGTGAAAGTGGACCCTCGTGGCTACGTTCACGAAACCTCCTTGGTTCGCTTGGAATAAGGTTCTCTGGTCGCTCATCAACCAATGGTGTCCCGGGTCTTGAGCCATCATGATGCTCGTGATGTCTGTTGGCGTCCCGACGCCTTTTACATGGACCAGGGGCCCTGCTGTCGCAGCTGCCCCTCTTGGTACCGTAATGGACTAGGAGTTTGCTATCACTGACTCTCCGAACGTCCATACCCTTTCTCCCAGAGTGTGATGTTACCAAGAGAGATGCAATTTCTGGCTCGTCATCCTCGCAGAGGATAGTAGCAGCATCGAGCTTCGGCCTCTTCTTCGGGGTAAAACCCTCGTCTCCGCTGCTATGGCACTCCTCAAGTTGTTCGAGAAGATGGACACGCTCCTTTTGGAGATGCCGGATGTCCGGAGGTGGTAGAAGAGGTGGAGGTGGTGCTGGTGGCTCTACACTGGTCACCACACTCTGTATGGCATGCCGACGTGGAGGTGGTGGACAGTCGTCCTCAGCGAGTTTGACGTCCCCTATGACTCCGGTGTCGTAATCGTCGTGACTCGCTCCGCTACCCTGACTGAACTCGTCGTAGCTGCGGAATCGACGTGGCACTGGCTCGGTGTAGTCACCCTCGTAGTAAGGGTCTGTTTGGTAACGTCGGCTACCTCGAGTCATCGCCGTAGGGTGGGCCGGACTCGCCCCAGGCGTGCTACCTCCTCCCGGTGTCCGACTGTAACTAGCCGTCCGCGCTCTTGGAGGTGTTTCATACCTGGTAAACCTACTTCCAGCATTGGGCACTGGGACCACCGGTTCGAAATTCCTATCCCGCCTAGAACAGTCCAACGTAGTTTGTCTTTTTAATAATTAATTGCGCTAACTGATTAATTCATTATAAAAATTACTGTGTATCACTCACGTGACATCAAAAGTAGCAGCCGGTGATGGCCTGGTGTCCCAAGGTTTCTCTCCAGCAATGCCTTGACGTTCCAAATGCTCGTAGAAGGTTTCCTGACATTCTCTAGAGGCAAAGTCGACCTGAAGTCGACGGCCTCTGAAAGTAGCCCCACGCATTTCCTTGACGGCAGCCTGCGCGCAACTTATCTGATCGAAGAAAACCAGAGCATGTCCCCGCTCACGGTCCACCACAACCTGAGTGATGGGGCCGAATTGGTGGAACTGGATGTTTATATACTTTTCCGAAACGCACTCTGAAGTAAAGAAAAAAATATTCAAATTAAGAAAATGTTTAAAAAAATCCCCCACAGTAAGGTAACCATGTAAAACTTCATATACCTCCGATACCATCAACCCAAACACAGGAAGTTGGCATGGACTTTCCAAAACCTAGTTTGATCCTATTAGAACCAAGATGTTCACCATCCATGGACCTCATAGCCTTGACCACGCTACTGATGTCGGAGTACTGACAAAAGGCATAACTGGAAACAGCTCCTTGTTTCTTGATATCAATTTCCTACGCAGAATCCGAGTAAAATTCCATTAGTACTCCACTTCCGTTTCCACTAAGAGACGCAACAATCAGATCCTTGAGGAAGATGTACTCACAATAATTTCTCCAAAGGGTTCAAAGTGTTTCCTAAGTTCAGAAGCAGTGACATCCTTCTCGAGATTCCCAATGAAGAGTGTCCTGGTGGCTTTTGGATGATACTCGTCTAGCTCAGCCTCGTAAGGTCGAAACTCGTTATCCTCGACATCGTAACCCTGATAAGGCGCGACCTCGATCTTGCATCCAAAGAAGAGCTTATCGTGCGATACCTCAAGAGCCTTTTCAACGTCCTCAGGCTTTTTGAAGCACACCAGAGCATACCTGTCCCCGGCAGCGCCGACAACCTTGACCCACGTGACCTTCCCGTGTTTTTTGTACTCGTGAAACAAGCCATCCTTGAGTGAGGTGTCGCTGCTCCTTGCCGGCAGGTTCCTCACGCATATAGCGAGTGGTCTGCGGTCTTCGGTAACAGCGGCATTGCCAGCCCGATGAGGCGAGCTACTTGGCGAGCTGCTACCACCGGAAGTGCTACCAGCCGAGCTCCCGCTGCGACTGCTGCTGCTGCTACCGCTCCTGCTGGACCCACTCGGCGAGCTGCTACCACTTCGTGATTTTCTTCGCTGCTTCTTGTGCTGACGTAGCGAGCCTGTACCGCCAGTACCAGGACCACCGGTACCCCCGGTCTCTTCCTGATAGGCGTCCGTGGCAGCTGGGGTTGGCGGCGGTGGTACCGAGCCGTATCTCGAGCCGCTCGACTCGTAGCTGGGCCAGGACGAGGGTGGTAGACTACCGCGATGACGTTCTAGGTGAGGTGGTGGTGGTCCGCTCGCGTACGGTCCTGTTCGCGGATATAGCCGATCCCTCGCCCTCGTCGAGGTCACGTGGTAACCGCCTCCTGGTGGTGGTCTACCGCGTGGTATGTAACCACCTGGGTCGCCCGTCGACTCCGCCGCTGGATGTCCCACGACTCCGACGCCGCCGACCCGGTTACTCCTCTCGCTCCCGTAGAAGCTCCCGTGGGAACCACGTGGTTCGAAACCCTCGGCGCTGCCCCCTCCGCCGCCACTACCTCCGGTACTGCCGCCGCCCCCGCTGGCTCCATGATCCTCCGAACTTCTGAAACAGTTTCAGGATACTCATTGGCTCATGAGAGTCAAACTATTAAGCTGACTTGCGAGCTACAGCTGAGTGACGATATACCTCGAAATTTCTTAAGTAAACGTTAGCTCTCGTCTCACATATTTAATATCTAATGGCCAAACGGAATTTCTCAAGATCGACGCTCCTTCTTAGTGCCCTCTGCGCGGCAAGGCAATGAATACATTATAATTACATTGACATCGTCAAATTTGAATTCTCAAACACGTAATAACGACGTCCTTGAACTCCAAAAAAAAACACAGTAATAACGACTTCGTGACACATGACATGTGACGACTCCTGAAAGGTTGAAGTTCACGTGGGTGTGTCAAAGAAGACGATTATATAATTAAGGCATAACATTTAGCCATTGAAATGGGTGTTCACCTTATAATTACTTATCCATTGATCCACTGGCCCTTTACGTGGCCCCAGGAATAATCATGTCCCTACCTTAAAGATCGAAAAACTCTCAGCTACAAATTTTACACCAGTAATAAAAAAAAAAGTCACGCACTTTTAACACGCAAATTTAATAAATGCGAGAAAGAAAAAAAAAGAGACCATTCGTTAATCGTCCTCGCATAATCTACCTATTTCTGAAACGTGCTACGTCGCAACCTCCGTCATTTTCTACATGGTTGCCATACATAACCTAACATATTACGGATGCCTAAACCCTAAACCGCAAATCATACCACCCGAAAGTGTTATAAAACCAAAGCTTTTGCCCTATGTTACCAAGTACTCACAGGGAGGGGGTCAAGTAAAATTTTCATGGCCCCTGTCTAAACGTTCTCGCGCAACCCAATTATCCCGATGAAAAATCTCTTCCAGTAGGGTAGGTGTCGTACAAGAAGATAGACTGTCCGGTCGAGTCCTCCATCAGACAGTCCTTACATAATGCAGAAAGCTTTACCAGAAAGGACAAGGTATATATATATATATATATATATATATATACACACGCGTCCGTAAGACAGTGGACGGACGTCAACATGAACTTCGAAGACGAAGTCTGGATACGGCATACATACATAAATAGCCTTCGTCAACCAGTTAGCTTCGAAACTTTCGTATAATAATACAAGTAAAAGGAAAATAAGTAACTTTCCCTGTCACCCTTTTATTCCGAACAGAACCGACGGAATACCGATATTCCCGGGTTCTGAAAGAGACGTAAAAAAAAAAATACAACACTACCGACACGGCTCCGTCTCGTTTACCATATTTTTCCAAGAAAGCCATCCGTGCACGTGTTATTCTAGACAATCGAGTGTAGCCACGTCACACCTCGACGAATGACGACGTACAACGCCGTGTTCAGGGACGTTGGGGGGCGGGGGGGGGGGCAAGAATGTGAAAGGGGGGCCCCACCTGATACTAAAGAAGTACGAGATAAGATATCCTCAGGGATGTACACTTAAACATCATCGGATCATATTCCTGAGGTAGGGTCGTGAACCGTGTAACAGTTGTAGAAGGTAAAACAGTGTCGCAGGTTAATTTTCAAAAGTTCTTAATCAGAATCCTCAGAACTTTAAATACCCGAGTATCCCAGGTACTTATTTATCTTGAAATAATTAAATACGACCGAGAGATCCGTACGGTCTGCATTAAATGAGGTGTGATTGGGAATTAGAGGGATAGAGAGGGAAAGTGAGAAAAAAATAATTTAATAAAGGCACAGTCAGTCATTTACCGTACTTACCGACATAATCCCGCGTAGGTTTTCCCGCTTATAATTATTAAATACACAAACGGCACTGTTTAATCGTAGCTTTTCTTATTTCTTTCGCGATAATCCAGCTCACTGTATTCCAACACTGTATCCATCTTGGGTTGGTCGCCACGAGCGCAGAGATGCTGAACGATGCACGACGTAAAACTTGACACTGTTTTGCACACTGTTCACAGTCACCGTTTAAATTCCTTTTCATTCTCTTTGATTTCTGTCTCTGTCCCTCTACGTCTTCCTCTCTTCGTCGCGATCCTGACGCACCACCACCTCGCCCTATCTTTTACCACAATCTTCACTTCACGTTTAAACGGTCTCAATTACCAGCGTTCCTTTTATAAGCGTGTCGATACTGCACACTAAAAGCCAGACCAGCCGCGTAACGGACGGACAGACAGAGATGGATACAGGTAGAAATAGGATAAGGGTTCGCACACACCGAACCGTAGTTACATTGAAGGCAGCTCGAAAGGGTTGAAAAGAAGGAAAAAATTTGGTTCACTGCAGACCGTACAGCAAAAGATGATAATAATAATAATACTGAGCATCAAGACTGACGAATTTCCCTATGGCAACCAAATAGACTGTAATAAAAATTCTCGAGCAGTCTTATTTATTCCCTAGCAATTTACCGTAGCTCGGTGACTCGTCCACTGCTACGTGATAGTTTACCACTAACATTCGTGTACCTGTCACCGGATGTATACATATACAGGGTATATCGCGCAACTGTCTGATGATAAGTATACAGTGTGATAGAGGAGATCATGCTAAGCAAAATGGTTGGGTGGAAAAGTTTGTACGACAAAAATTAACCGAGCTATTAACGATCAAAGCTGGCCAATCACAGACGAGGAATAGATGCATAGAATTATACATAGTGATAATCTGACGGAAATAAAAAACAAGCGTTTGTGGCTTTTGGCCTGCTACAGATTTCTCTTGCAAGCGAGAGGACTGCACAGGCTCTCTCTTCTCAATAGTTATTAATATTAGGAATAACTATTTGCGGATTTATGATAAAGGATGAAAATATTTAATTGGAAAGAGCGTAATGACGATGCATAACTTATGTATTGATTAAACGATTTACGGATCCACTAGGTGATTGTGTAACTTTGACACTACACGCTTCGATTCCACCTATCATAAGTGAAAATAAAGTGTAATAAACCGGAACCGG
Organism: Calameuta pygmaea; assembly: GCA_031762395.1. NCBI lineage: Eukaryota > Metazoa > Arthropoda > Insecta > Hymenoptera > Cephidae > Calameuta > Calameuta pygmaea. Next base: position 52,242 of record JASANN010000516.1, read on the forward strand.
TGTCATACTAGTAATGGCTACTTAAAAACCCGATGCCGTTCTTGCAAGTTCGCAGTTCCTCTCTGTAATCTTTGAAGTCTAAGTATATCTAGGATTAAAGGGAGGAGCACTAAAACTGAAGAGTACAATAAAAACAGCAGAACTGCGAAGAGTACATGACGCACCTTAGGATTATTTTCAACAGTATCCAATATCGATGCCTATCCTGTAAGTGAAGCAAAAGCGACGGAGACGTGAAGAAAAAGTGAAATAAAATCACTTATGATAAATCCGCTAATAGTTATTCATAATATTAATAACTATTGAGAAGAGAGAGCCTGTGCAGGCCAAAAGCCTCGCAGACACGAAGTCACAAGACACGACTAAGAAATCATTTTATTTTTTAAACAGCTCGAAAAAATGCATTAGAGTTACCATCTCTGATAATTCGTTTTGCGCGAGCTGCCTCAGCTTAGCAGTTGACCAGAGGCTCCTCTCTATCAATTGTCTTACGTCCGTGTAACGACAGCATGTGTGCATAGTCCCTAGACTCTTACCACAAACGCTTGCTTTTTATTTCCGTCAGATTATCACTATGTATAATTCTATGTATTGCTCGTCTGTGATTGGCCAGCTTTGATCGCTAATAGCTCGGTTAATTTTTGTCATAAAAACTTTTGCACCCAACCATTTTGCTCAGCATGATCTCCTCTATTACGGTACACCCTGTATGTATATTGTACCACGGCGAGTACACGTCTTATTTGGTAGCAATTGGGTAACCCGGGTTACCAAGTTCGCCATTGGTCATCCACGCCCACTCGTGATACCATATAATGTCTGAAATAGGTCAATGATAATGGAGTACCTACCCGTGTGAGGGAAACCTATGCTGAAGATGCTGTGGCTCGTAGTACTGTGTTGTGAGGGCTCTTTCGTCCAACGTATGTTCCGTGGCATGTGCTTTCGCAGCGGACTTGATGTCCATGAACGCCACCGTCGCTGATGCACCCCCGGTGCTCGTCGTACTCCCAGAACCACTTCCACCCCCAGAACCGGAACCGGAACCGCCCTCGTTACCATCGCCAAGGGTACTTCCGGAACTCCCGTCCACGGGGCACTCTTCGCCCCGTGGCAGCAGCTTGACGCTCTGCACGCGTCCATACCTGGAGCAAATGAAAAATAAAGGGGCTGGGTTTAGTTATTTAAGTTATGGGAGGTAACCGGAGACTCTTTTCTTGAATATTGGTTTATTGAGTTACTAAGAATATCACCACCCTGTAACCGATTTAACTGGGTGATACACATAGGTACCGGAACGAGGTGGCCTGATTCTTTTACCTGATCAGTACCTACGATAATGTTTATTTATACGCGTCAGTGAGGGGTGACGATCGATTCGTGTCCGTCACATATGCGCTGCTGTGACGACAATTTTATTGTGGCCATCATAAGTTTTATATGGGTTAAGGATATCCAGGTGAGCCGTTTCTGCATTCTGTATCGTTTTTAATAACGGATCGTAGGGACTGTTTATATGTTTCATTCGTGGAGCTGTTTTCAGTAAAAATATGACAAAGAGTATAATTCATTTCCGGTAGACGACACATGTACATACATGGGGTATCTCTGAATGCTACAAAAAAAACGGCCAAAAATATCATGGATTTGGATAACGCAACGGCGCGTAACCTCGAGTCGACGCGAAGAAAATGTCAGGCATTTCTTGAGAACGTACGAAGAAGACTTCTTATCGCGTTCATGAGAATCGTGCACAAGACATTGTCTGACGATTATTAACCCAGAGTACAATCAGTCAGGAAAGTATGCGAGAACGGATTGGCAAATATTTCAAGCAGGTACCTCCTCTAACCTGCGTCATCGCCGAAACGAATAACAGACCCGTCGTTAATGGTCAAAACTTCGTCAGCGCTTCGATCCATAAAGATAATAAAAATGCTCGGATGTTTTTGCCGCGAGGCCATGATGACGGGTGCTCGTTCAGCTACGCTATGCCAAGAGAGCTGATACAGAATGTCCAAGAGAGAGAGAGAGAGAGATGGAAAGGAAGGAAGAGAGAGGCACGGTGGGGATTCTTCAGAGAGATACGTATAAACGAGTCTGAGGAGAGGGGAGGGGTGAAGGTAAAGTGACGCGAGTCTATGGGAAGGGATAGCCATGAGGATGCCGAAGAGGGAGTATACTGGTGGTATAACTGCTGAAAACGCAGGTCTCACCAGGTATAGTGGGGGCAACCAGGCAACGCAGCATATAGAATGCATACATACCAAAGCTTCGAGGTCGTATGAGATACTGACACAAAGCTATGGTAGTGTGAGCTTTCCTCGTTCCAATAAGTAAGAGTGGGGGGATAACGTCTTATGCGCAGGCGCGGCGACCTGCCCGGCTTGGGTTTCTCCCGGGGAGTCGCCCGTTTCTACTCGCGCGAGTTGCACGTATCTTCGTTTCGCTCGCCTGCTCTCCTGCTAGAAGATCCAGGACTTTTACATCTGGGAAAAGCTAATTCCTCGTTTTGGATCGTTCCTGAAATACGTGTTCTTTGGTTTCTTTTTTTTTGAGGGGGAGGGGGGGAGAGAATTTCCTGTCGGGAGTACTAGAGATAATCGTCAGTATTGTTACATACGCAGTTATAGAGAGAAAGAGAGAGAGAGAGAGAGAGATATACGCAGGGGTAATACAGGGAGAAGGGAGACAGAGAGAGAAAGAGAGCGAGACGCGACGCCACAGGGCGTCCGGATTCGACGCAGAATTAGAGATAGACCTACGTGGGGAGAGAGAGAGAGAGAGAGAAAGCTTTGAGAATCGAAGGAAGCCTGCCCCCACGGGGTGAAGCCGAGCTTTATCACGCACCTAGCTTTTTCGGATCGATGCCGAACCTGAAACGCAAGCGATCGCTACACGCCATTGCATTTTCATTATAATGGCGCACCAACTACTAACGGAAAAGCTGCTTATATATAGGGCGGGGTTTGCCAAGCAGCACGAACATGAGCGGGTCCGCTCTCTCGCGTCTCGGTCTCGTGATTCTCCTGGTTCCTACCGTCTCGCATCTCCCCAATAGCCGTGTGTGCAATGAGAATCCCGTCGAGGAACGATTATGGTTAAACTGCAGCAATCTAAGAATTGAGAGAGTGAGGTTATGAGTCCGTCCTCTACGATGACATCCGTTCTCTTCTCCGAATTGTCGTCGAAGACGCCATTTACAAAATTCTCCTCGACGCTCACTGAAGGAATCCGTTATTCCGCTCACGTTCCACCAAAAGAATCCTCAAGTAAAACGACCGAGAGGACGACCCTGGTGCATTATATTAGCCAACCTCGGTAGGTAGAGAGAGATCGTCCATTCCGGATGATACATACAGAGCAACCATTAACAATCCATCTCTCTAGTCACTAGGCTAGGTGGGAGAACGAGGCATGGATGAGAGAATCAGAGGACGTTTAATCAGTCGTGATTATTCCTATATCTTGTTCCATCTGCGAAGTAGTGCTCGTGGTGTATGGTATCCTGACCACCAGGAACCACCAGATTGGTTATGCCCAGAGAGCAATACGTCTGTAATCTCTGGTATAAAGGATGTAAAAAGTGAACAGTGACCGAGAGAGGACGGGCCACGTATGTACCTCACGACGCAGGCTTTACTTTGAAACTGCGTAGTGCCTTTGCGTGAGAGTCGAGAATCCGAGAGCTCTGTCCGGCTCGGCTGCGGGAGCCCCTGCTCGCCTGTTCTCGCTCCCTCCCTCCCTCCAACCCTCCCTCTCGCGCTCACGCTCACTATATATATACATATAAATATATGTGTGTATATACTGGGGTACTGTCTCACCCACACGTAATCCTACCAACAGCCTCCACTACCCCACAGTCTCTTTTACCATTCTCTATGTATATCGCTAAAATACATATATACACGAGCACGTAAAGGCGCATGCACACAGTGTACGCCCTTTGCTATCGCTGTGGTTGCTATGTGTGTGCGACTCGTTCACGCACGCGTCGAATGGACGCGACGCCGAAGAATGGCAACTCAGAAGGGGCAGCGCCGGGTACGGAACATCAGACAGAAACTGTTAGCAGAGCGCCCGGAATATAGAGCCAGTAATCTATACACACATCGAGGAATACACACATAGGCCTAGAGTAACATACGTATAATGCAGTCAAGGAAACTGCAAGAGAGATACGAGGATAGGGTCGTGATACGTGGAGAAGGATGCCTCTGGAGTAGAGAGCTGAGGAGCTGTATTATGGTAAGGGGGACAGAGAGTGGGAAAGAGAGGTTAGAGTACAGCAAAGAGAAGGAGAAAAGTGCCACGGTGGCTGGCTGAGTGACTGGCTGGCCAGCGGGCCGCATCGTCGTCAACGACGTCGTCCTCGTCGAGTGACTCCCCACCACTGGTGCTCACGACGACGACGACGATGGCGACGGCGACGACGACAGGAGAGACACCACCACAGGACACGTATAGCTAGCCGAGGAATTTTACTCGATGAAGACTCGCTCTCAGGCTGCATATGACGCACCGTTGACTTATGATGATATCGGCGCTAGCATGGGTCTCCAATAAGCCCGAAGACTCTAGGTCAGATCTCTACGCTTTCCACTTTCGGTAGTCGTTGACTGGCCGCGTACAGCTGATACAGTCGGAGTCACAGTCAGGCTACCCCTGGTACGATTATCGCATCCGCGAGGAGGAACGTGTTACGATTCTGTGCGTTCTAGAGAGCGTGACGTTCATACGCATTATGGTGCTTTCGTATATTTGCTGTATACCGTTTAGTTGTGGCTCAGACGCAGCAAGAGATTCGAACGAGTGACGGAAGTCGCAAGGAATTAACTTTTTGCAAATGGTGGTTACTGGCGGCGGCCGGACAACTGGGAATCGTCCTTCCAGGCTTGAAATGCGAAGTGACCGAGAGATCAATACGCTTGAGAGTCCGTGGGGAGAAAGAGAAAGATAGACGGCATGAGAGAGACACGGAGATAGAGGATCAGCCGGAAACAGAGAGATCGATAGTGCTCCTACTAGGTTGCGAATTCGTATAATGCCTATGTATGTGTATATATGTATATGTATATGTATATATATATATATAACCGAATCCAAAATCAAATGGGAAGAGGTTAGGGTTCCCGGATGATGAAGGTTCCTGGCGTTGAATAAACGCATACCGCGCCAATAGTCCAATAGAGAAGTATGGGTTTGGTGTATAACCTTTTGTTCAGAATCCCCAGGGTCTCCCGGGCGACCTCGTGTGCGTGGCAGCTACGCAGTAGTGGCCGAGGAGTCCGAAATGGCCTATTAGCTCCAGATACGAGACGAGACGAGTGGCGGTGCCGACGGGGATGCCCGTGGGAGGAGTAGAGGAAGGGGATCAAAAGACGCTATCTCGTCGGACGATAAAAGTCGGCTGCTCAGCAGAGGCGTAAAGGCCGCTGCCCAACGAGACTACCAGAAGAACTAGAAGGAGGTACCCGTGAAGAGTAGAAGTATAAGTAGTAGTTGTAGTAGTAGTAGTAATATGGTACTGGTAAAATAGTAATAGAAAGAACAAGAAGAAGAAGCCGCGCACCAGCAACCAGGAATACGAGAGTACTCCCTGCTGTAGCCAATGTAGCTACTAACGTAGAAGAAGACTCAGTGGCTCGACGTGGCAACAGCGCTATGACTCAGCTCTACTCTACCCTCCTTCCTAGCCTTTTACCCCGCAGCTGACGCCCTGTTTCCCACCTCCTGTCCCCGTGGCACTCCGGGTTCTCCTCCTAGCCCCACCAGCCAACCGAATATCCTTCCTCGTGTCCCAGACTCTGCCCGCTTTTCCTCCCAAGCCCTCTACCCTGCGCACCTACTCTCTCTCTCTCTCTATCCCTCTCTCACTCGATCCCTGTCAGAGAGAGTCCCCCCTCCTCCTCCACTGTCAACTCGTTTGTCCCCCAAACCGTCCGACGGCGTCATGCTGCTGCTGCTCGAGACGAGCGTGCAAAGCCGGTGCAAAGTCCCAACGAAGAAAAACAGCAACCCTACTTTGTTCATCCTAGTCAGGACATGGATAGCTGCGAAACGTATGCATGTGCATGCAAACACAGTTTCAGGCATTGTATTTAAGTTTGTCTCTTTCGCAACGACGAGGACGAGTGAATAATAACAACGCCCTTGTGTACTGTAGCTGTAACAGAGAAAGAGAAGGAGACAGCATAGAAGAAAATTAAAAAAAAAAACGTGGAATGTCATGGTGGGAAGTGCTTTACGTTAACGCGATTGCTACTTGACAAACGTGACGCTGGTAACGGCCCTGATACACATATGTATATATATATATATATACGCATATGTGTACCTTGACGATTCGCGGTTCAAGGCGGAAACGGCTACGCTCCAGCTAAACATTCTCTTGATCATATGAGAACGACATATGCCAATGCGCACGCACCATTACGTACATCCGTGTACACGCGGTATTCATATGTACATACACTAGTCTTCTGATAGTTTCGATAGCGTATTGCAGCGTAAGAATTTGAACGTGTAAATTAAGAATGTCGCTCATCGTCTGTCGGACTACGTGCACGCGACGACAGACGATTTTCTTTCATCGGCATAAGAATGGACATTCCCATTGTATTTGCGTTCCTTGTACACATTCAGTCCTCTCGCATTCCCTCTCGGTCTCTTTGACTCTCCTGAAATAATACTGGCATAAAGACGACGACATAAAGACCCGGGTATATTGAGGTGAGACCAAAAAGGAGTAAGGACGGCGGAACGTAACACGAAACAGGAAAAGGACTTCCTGCATTCGAGACGTCCAGGTTCCTGGCTTCAGTCCCAATTCCAAACCTCGGATATCACTTTTCCTATTCTCGCAAGTCGTTGCCGGCTCGTGGAAAAGCAACGACAAAAGAAGTCTTCGCCCTAAATATATCCTTCTGCACGACGTGGCCAGACTTCTGCGGCTGACAATGAACCGGAGAAAATTTTGTGAAAGTATTATTACGATTTGGCAACAGCGCCCGTACACCTGTGCATTAAGTCGAGTTCACAGGGTAACTTGGATCCGCTATTTCCCTTTTAGCTTTTTGCTTGCTTTGGACCTCGCCGTTGTGTTGCTCCCCTGATCCCCCCGTACCTACGCCAGGAGGAGGTTGTACGTATACAGAGCCGCTGGGTCGGCACCTCGTGCAAAACCATCGTGCACTGAACCTATATCGAAGAGCCAATCTCACTCTAACGGGCCATTCGGAAGCGGGAGCCGCTGTCGACTGCACCTTCGTTTTCACGAGATCGTTTTTCGCGATAGGACAAAGAGAAGAAGCTTCCACTGAGGCAACCTTCCTGCTGATAGAGGAACAAGAGTGCAGGAACAAAATTAAATACAAGTTGTAACGGTCGACCGGACTGTCTCTGCAAGCTGTCATAAACCCACAGGAAAATTGTCTCGTGTAAGAATTTTTTAAACGCCCTGTAATCCTGTTTTCCCTTCTCCTTCGTAGAGTCCTGGCGTATCATTAAAAAAAAAAATCCAAGAAGCCATACCTATTATGATAATTAAAGCGAATGACGTCAGCCAGCGTGCTCGCAGTGCTCGACGGGAAAAGTACCGTTACTCTTCGACGCACGTATGAAAACTCAGCTGAAACTTGTCACCGTCGAATTTTCACCAGGCTGTGTTCCTTCTATCCTGATACCACCGTTAGTAATCCAAATTAGGCATACGAGTGTACGTACATGTGAGCTCGTTTACCGATAAGTCTGCCAAGTTAAGAGATTCGACTTGCGTAACGTTATTGGAAGTGGCGCCACGTGTTAGATTGAGAAATAGAAGAAAAAGTGAGGTTATGTTCCAGCTAGCACAAGAGAGTAACGGTAGTTTGGTTATTAAGTACAGACCGCACCTTATATTGGCGTGTTATGCGCAGCCCTCAGACATCCCGAGGAGGTAGACATATCCGAAGCAGGAGCGAAAGCCATTAAACGTCCCACATCGTTCCTGCGCGATCGTCCTAAGCGTCAAGTAAAAATATTCAGAACGTTTTCGATCGGTCATATCGTAGTAAGACAGAAGACGCTTTTACGAGATGACCTTTCTAGAGTACGAGCAGAAGGTTACGAATATCATCAAGAGAATAGCTAGCCGGTACGAATGAGAAAATTGCGAGTAGTAACGAGGCCAGGCACAAGGCGCTGAATAAATCCAGAAGACTGATCTTCCTTACCTACGTATGTAATAACTCCGGGGAGCCCGTACTAAGATACAGCAATGGCGATTCTCCTCGGCTGACGCTCCAAATAAACAACCATTGCTCTTCCTGTATAATATTTTCTGCCTGATCCACTATCTGGGCATTGTTTTTCTTTTTCTCCTATACCACACATCCCGTTCCTCCTATCCTTGTACGGGTATACCCAACTGCGTGCTGCGACCAGGATATTATAACCCACGAGGTAGTCCGCCTATCGAGGAAGGTACACATGCGCGCAGTAAGAAAACTTGAGCCACGTAGTTGACCAGAGTGTATCTACTTCCGGTGGGTATCGTTCGCCTTAGTACGAAAATGGTGTTGTATATGACGCTCGTACGGGAACGGCGCATACAGAAGTAATAAAGACGAATATGTAATACGAGAGTACGCAAGGCAGTTGATGAACCGAATTCAGGACAATGCACGTACGGGGGCTCTGTATAATTTTTATCAAAACTTTGAGACACGTAGTGATTGCGCCGTCGAGGGGAATGTCGCTTGCCTAACGTTGCCGCTCGTCCAGCAATATTTCGACATGGAATTAATTCCTGCCTAGTGTTTTGGCCCGTTTAAAGTTGTGTCTCGTAACGCGAGAGTCTGGACGGCAGGTATTACATATATACATGTATATGTATTACATATACAGATATATTATAGTACACGTATAATGAGGTAAGGTCGACGACCGTTCAGAGACTAGAGACCATGCCTACTACTTTCACGTCTATCACGAATTCTGCGAAATGAAATTCAAACGTTCGCGCGCGAGCTCCTTTATTGCACGACGTATACATATGTGCATGGCGTGTGCGACTGCCGTTGCGTGTATTAGTCACGCACTACGTGCGTATCCTACTCTGTACCCACCTTTTAAAGACTCGTCGACATGACGTATTATGTACCGTTCTACCTTCACCTTGTCCCTCGTTACCCAGAGTCCCTGTTATATACATGAATATATATGTGTACCGGTACTGGCAGACCCCCATTATATCAGACGTTTTGAATTTCGACGAGGTGATAATAATCCAATGACTCTTAACGTATACTTTGAATTACCCATGATGTCATATCAATCGGCTGGATTCCTGCAGGCACGATTAGCCTCGCATCGCGTACACCGTGAGTGTCTAAATGGCAGGCGAATTGTGCTTCTATTCTTTGTGTACGTAGACGCATATTTTAGAGTGTCAGTGAAACTTGACTTTCTAAAATAAATATTTAAAAAGTAGTTCATATCGGCGAGGCTTGAAAGAAAAAAAAAAAGTCCTAATGGAATAATCGCTCCAAATATTTAAGCTTCGCGACCGAAATGGAAGCACTGCTAAATCCTGACAAACGTGCGCTTCTTCCGTCTTGTTTGTCTTTTTAGTACGTAAGGTGGACTCCCACTTTCTTGGCTCATCCCTTCAGGACAGTGTCTGATGTCACTTTCACCACGAGTACCTGAACCCTGACACTGGTCTAAGGTACGAGTGTATCCCTGCGTCCCATACGGTACAGGGTGCACTGCAGGGGCTATATTCCTTACCTGAAACACAAAGAGAAAATCATATTAGAAAGAGATTCGACTGTCCAGGATGGTCGTAAATAAGTCTACGGAATGTCTAAAGTCCAAGGACCGTGAACCTAGTCTCGTCTCTGCCCTCACGACGTAATTCAGTAAGCGCATCCGTGGAACGAGAACCGCAGAGACTCAAGGCGGGCGACGTAACGGTACCTGGGACAGCTTTGCGGACAGGAGGAATGAAATTAAGGAGACAAAAAAAAAGCTTTAAACTCACGACTCGCAAGCACGCAAGCGAGTTCGCTGTACTTTTCCATTTATAGATATACCATACAGCCTGTGTATCTCTCGGAGAGTGAGGTTACGTAACTTCGATGAAGTTTCAAGTTTAGTCTCGTGAAAATGCTCGCTCGCTCTCTCTCTCTCTCTCTCGACTCCCGTGGGGCGTGAAATGCGACAGGTATAGGAGCAGAGTGACAAGTATTTTTAAAAGGTGAACTCTGCTGATTTCGTGGAGAGGGTTTATTAGAATTCCAGAAAAAGAAAAAAAAAAGTAACAAGATAGAACCTCTGTATACGTATGTACGTCAATGACCGGACACGCGATGCCTTTAGGTGTTAAATATTCATACGTGAACTTTTAGCCAGGACTCAGGAAACTTGTAAACTTCTAGTCGGTCGACGTTACGAGAGCGTTCGAGTCTGAAGCTCTGCGCGAGATTTCCCCATCTAGGGTAAGTACTTATGGATTATCGTACTATCTTTTTTGAATTCCATCGATCCCATCGCCGAGACTTCAGGAAAGCACTATGAGAATACGCCTTAACCGTGCAACAGGTGGGTATCAACTGGGCAACAATTGTTTCACTCCTGCCGCGAAGGACTCGTGCACCGCGTAACGACTGAATCTCACATACGACGGACCGACGCTTCTCGAGCGAAGGGTCCTACGCGAGTATCATTAAAACAGACTCGAAAGCGCGAACGCGTGACGCGGATAAATTATCCTCGGAGTAATGCAAAGTAAAGTAAAAGGAGCGACTTGAAGGAAAGGAGTAAAGTATTAAAAAATAAAAAAAATTCAGCACTATGTCAAGGGTCTGAAAACAGGCATCCTCCTACGCAGTATTGCGTACGACGTAGAAACGGGCGAAGCCTGGAATGTTATTCACCGACTCTGAGGGACAAACAGTGAGACGAAGGCTAGGGAAAGAGAAGGTAGAAGGGTAGGACTGAAGGGGGTGTCGCTATATCCTGCCCCGTGTAAAGGGATTGGCGTATAAAAAGGAGCTAAAGCTATGAGAGGTATGACGCCATCGATAGAATATCTTCGGGAGAAAGGAAAGCCGAGAAAGAAGAAATGAGAAGGAGAGAGGCCCGTACACGTACGTATATAATAGAAAGAAAGTAAGGGCGAGAGAGAAGAGACGGTAAAAAGAGCACGAGAGAAAAGCAGGGGTGGTGGCGTAGAATAGTAGGAGGAGGAGGAGGAGGAGGAGGAGGAGGAGGGGTACCCAGGAGGGGGTTTGGACCGGTCGATGTCTCGAGCGAGGGTGGTAGAGCATACCCCATTTACACAGCGCGCACACTCCTGGAGCAGTATATATCCAGGAAAGTGGAGAAAAAAAATTACCTACGCACCGATACGTACTACAGTCCATATACGTACATGACGTATCCTTGCGATAGATGCACGCGTATATCTGTATATTGCAATGAAGGGTCGGAAGGCTCTTCCAAAGCTGATAGGACAGGCATTCAGCGTAAAATAGCAGAGGGCTGTATACAAGTACGCGTAACCTTTAGCATGCTATAGAAATGTATATATATATATATGCATCTACTACGTATTCAGTCCAGCCGACAGAGAACGGCGAGCCAGTCAGTCATGCCAACCCCTCTGTCCAATAGGCAGCCAGGAACGAATGTGGAACGCGCGCTATGTTCGTACGCGTAGGGTTGGTAATAGAATCGAGTCTGGGGAGGTCTGTGCCATTCGACGTTTTATCACGCTTTGTGACGGGTTAGATGGAGGCGAAATGTTGGAGACTTGTACGTGCTTGTCGAGAAGCGCTGTATAGATACTGACTGATTGACTGATTGACCGACTGCCACTGACTATGCACGGCATACAGTCAATATGTACTAATTCATTTATATATGTACTAGCTATAGATAGCGCAGCCGTTCGATGCATTGTTAATGTCCCGAGCATTTATTTATCGTCGGTATATATCTGCCCTTGCAGACTTCAGGGACAGTGGCGCGTAACGTGCATGTCGTCCAGGCGCATCGATAAGAACTGATGGAAAGCCCCGTTTCTATAGGCTGATGCGAAACAGGCGAAGCTACGACGTAGCAATTGACTATGTATAACGATGACTGTGTAATAACGTGATTACGCAGTGCCTGTAGTTTATAGGGTCCCTAGACGGAGAAGGTAGATCTAGTGCAAGAGCATGCCCACGCATAGTGCTCGAGTAGGAATAATTTAACTTGAGCAATAAAAGTCTAGGAGAGGTAAATGAATACGTTATAAGGGTTTCGTGCAGTGGCTTGTATATATGTATATACAAGTATGCCACAGTTGCTCCTATGTTCCACGTACGTATGTAGGTATATAGGCGAAGATCACTGGGTGCTCGGGCGATATTTTGATACGTAAATAAATACAAGGTCGCTCGACGAACGTTCCTGGGGATATACATATATATATATAAAGGGCTTGGAAACTGCTGTGCATAATTGCCAATGGTAAACTATCGTCCATTAGTCGAGTAGAGGCGTGCAGTGAGCGAGCTTCGCGTAGGACGGACAAAATTTACCCAGTCTTGCTTGAGGGTCGGAGGAAGAGGAAGAGGACGAGGGTCCTGATGATGGAAGTGGAGGAGCCGGAGTAAGAAGAGGATAAAAGGTGCTGCTGAAGTGGGAGAAGGGGGTGGAGTAGGTAGCACGAGGACGAGTAGGTATGAGGGGAGCAGCGAGAAGGAAGGGTGAAGGGTCAGAATGGCCAGGAGGGAGGAGGGAGGGGGGATCCTGGAGAAACGGAGAGCGTGTGAGCAAGCAGGGTTCCCACTCGGCAACGCCGCGGTATATCGACCGGCTGTCGGGGCTGCCTGACGGTCTGACGGTTACGACGGCATGACGGTCGCTTCCCTACCTGACTGACTGACTGACTGGCTGGCTCGCTGGCTTGGCAGGCTTACCGAAAAAGAGACTGGTCTCGCGAGCAAGGCCGTGAGTTCCGGACAGCCTTGGGAGACTTTGGATGCTGTCTGTGTTCTCCTGCGTCACGTTGCTTGTCGGGAGCAATGTTATTCTGGAGAAATTTGTATGGCGTTCGGATCCCTGGGGTGTGTATGTAGGTGGCAGTAAGCAGTTGAGAATTGCATTATTTCTCGAGAGGAGCACGGGCAGCTCTGCGAGTCCCACATGCTGATGAGACAAGGAGACTGTGTACAACTGGCTGGTTAAATGAATAAATTGATACGTGGATGTTCGAGAAGCGTATGCTTCTTTGAATGTAAGTAATGGAGGTGGCAGGAGATGCGGTCTAACGATTGGTCGCCAAGGCAACCTTTAGCCCGGGTGCCACGACAACCGAATGGATAGGATGTCGCGTGCCACTATCCTAAGGACATACATAGTGTGTGTGTGTTTATATATATATATATATGTGCTTGTCTATATATAAGTGTACACATAGTCGATACCGTTAGGACGAATAGGAGAAACTTAACGTATTGGGAGCAGGAAGAGCGCGTGCTCGCTAGGAGGAAGTTAGTTTCCTAGGAAATTGTAAGGTTAGATCTCTAGATAGATAGACGAATGGACTGCGTGCGACAAAGAGGGGGGGGGGGGGGAAGAGCGAGAGAAGAGATGATTTTCGGGTACGGCAGGAATACACACGCGATACCCGTGACGGCCCTGAGAGCTCGAGGGACCACAGACGAAGCCGGATGGCGAAGTGGAAGGGTCGAGAATGGATTCGTGGCTCAGAGCCCCACGGCATCCCTCACCACCTCTAGACCAACCAACCCTACTCTGGCCCTTGCAACCCCTCACGAGTTCGACCCAGCCCAACTCCGTAACTTGGAGTGACGGCCCGCCCGGGCGCCCGGCGCACACGGAATTCCCGTTTCTCTCTTTCCCTCTGCTAAATCATCCCCCCCTCCCCTCTCTCTCGCACTCTTCCTCAACCTCCACGTCCTTATCCTCGTCCTCATCCCCGTCCACCAACTCATCCAAGCAACCCTATATAGCATTGCTCATACCTATATAGCTGACATCCAACGAGCCGCAGACTGCTCGACTCTCTCTCTCTCTCTCTTCTCTCCCTCTTTCTCCCACTTACTCTCTTTCTTTCCACCACCTTACTCTCTGCCATCTATATCCATGTGGATACTCGAGTTAAATTTAGGAATTTCCAAGATAAAATCGACCAACCGAAACGAGCTGGACTGTACCGGGGAATCCTGTAGTATCCTACATATGATATATATATATATATGTATATATACATGCAATAGATAAAGCACAATATATATATGACACAGACGATAAACGCTATCTACATTTTTTTAGTATCAACCCCAAGAATCTAGCCTTAGATATACATACGTACATAGTAGATACTATATACAATAATGGCAAAGATTATAATCCTCAAACACTTTTGTAAGACTGGCCCTCTAAGGGATCCCTAACCACGAGGAGTGTAGGTGCACGTGGTAGCTATATCTCTAGGAGACATCTACCATTATTCGTCCGTACAGACGAGAGAGACGCGACTATCAAGAAAGAAGGAACGAAAGAGAGACGAAACAGAGGCTCCTCGTCGAGGCTTAAAGACCAGGCGGCTCGCCATGAGGATGGCGTTCTGCCAAGTCATTCCCATCCGCGTGTCGTCCTACGCCGTGCAGCACGTACGTAACAGCATATGACCACGCACAGTGACTCACGGACCGATCGACCAGCTGGGTTTTATACCTGGTGTACCTGGCACACCGCGGCACCACCGTTTCGTATCTCGGATCCGCTATTTACCTCGCCACTCGACCAAGCTACTCTGCGGAATATACAAGCCCAACGAGTCTCTACCGACGATAACAAAGATAATAGCTCCTTTCCTGGATCATTATTTATTCTCGAGATTATCTCTCGTTCCTTCGCAGGAATCAACAATGCTGGACAAAGAAAGAGAAACGCCACCTTTTTACAGTCACGAGTAGCCACAGCCGCGGGTAAACAAACCAATCATTTGTACGAAGCACTGAGTCATACACTGTGCCCCGTACAGATAATAAACGTAATCCTACGTCCAACCGAAATGTGCCTGCGATCGCATGAGCTTTATGCGAGAAAAAAGTTTCTCTGCTCACGCCCAAAGTACACGTGATACTTTTAAAAGAGTCTCAGATTGTACGGTAGGCGCTCTTTCCCGGTACAATAGCTGGACATTCCAATGTGCATAGATAGTAGCAAAGTCGTACACCTGCCCCTAGTATATCTATATACGCGTTAAAGCTACTCCGCGCTTAAGGCTTCACGCCGCAATCGGTGTCTCGCGCCGCGATACGTGTTCCCAGTGTCTCTGCCTGGCAGGAATATAGTATTCCGTCAGGCAGACAGTCCGCTAAAGCACAGTACGCAAGTACAGTGCACAAATGCCGGCAGCAGTCGAGGGAAGGAGTCACCGGCTGCGTGTGGCAACGTTGCGTCGCGCAGCCGTGCTGTACTGTCCGTTCCGAAATATACGACCCTGCACGTACCGCCGACAGTGTACAGGAAAGAGAGAGAGAGAGAGAGAAGCTGGAGTACAGAACGTGCGCGAGACGCTCTTACTTATGAACTGTATTTCAGAAGAGACACGAACGCCCGGCCGACTTTCCTCTTATTGTCCGTCTCTCTCGCTCCTTTACAAATAACCGGTGCGACGGCGATACCCGAAAATTTCTACCCCGAAGACAAGATATTTTTCTGACGTGGCTATATAGGTACATAACGCTACGGCAGAGACTCCCGATTCGTTCCACATCGAGACACACATTGCGATGCCTCGCAATCTTTGTTTTTGGTAGTTTGCACGAGATATCGTGACGCGAAAACGTTTTGTGGACTCCCGCCAGTTTCATTCACTCGGGCTAGTCTTACGTAACGGACTACACGAGAATACGACACGACGCTGGCAACTACGCGTTGCTGGTGGGTTGTATACGATATAGTTAGAATGGGACGCCTTGAGGTTGCACGACGTTAGATCACAGAGAGAGACATTGGCGTACGTGTCATCTGAACGTATACTACGCGGCTCAAACGTATCGGTCAAAATTGACAGGTTAAAAATTTCTTGTCGAACAACCAATTTTCTTCAATCGTTACAGGGACAGAAGCGAGTAAAGCTTCTTGTGCGTTCGATGGCCCAAGTTACCGATTTTATCGAGCGACGACAGAAGATGAGCTCGAATCTTTATGAGTTATCGACTTTCCTATAGGTTCTGCGAGTGGGACAGAGAGAGAGGGGGTCTTACGTATACTCCTAGCGGTAAGTAAGAGACAGAAATACTTCGGCTCAATTCTTCTCTCAAGTCTCTCTCTCTCTCCAACTCACGGCAGGTACAGCCAGCTTCATAATTTCAAGGATTGACTCGAATCCGACAAACCAGCGATCCTTAAGCGTTTAATTCCCAAAAAATACTCTCAACTCAAAAAAAATCTTTAAGATCGTCCGAATCATCGAAATCCACAAAACGTCAAAAATGATGATCGTGTACATAACCCGACCTAATCGCACGTGCGTATCCACAGATGTGGAACGGTATCCTGTATACAGTGCGAATCTCTTAATTGGCAATGCTAGAGCCTGAATCTTATCTACAGGCTTTTTCATATATCTTCTGGTGCCAAGAGAGAAGGAGAGAAAGACAGAGAGAGCACTGCCAGTGCACCGAGGTCAAGTACGAAAAAGATCTCTTTGTTCGGTACACACACCACAGGATTTATACTGCCATCCGATTACCATACGCTAACCCGATAACGTTGTCTCAGCTATATACATATATATCGTGAGACGAGATATAGTAGGACACACAGTACGCAGAGTGGAAGTACAGCGCAGGATAGGCAAATAAGTATTACGCCTATAAGCCAGTCGGATAGAGAAGATAACGCGGCCAAGAAGTAGCGTTACTGGTAGCAAACTCGGATCTGTGCGAAGTATAAAAAGAATTGCAATGCAGAGGAGGAATGGCAATGCCGTTGTAAGAGCGCAGGAATTCCAAAGGATAGGGCGGTGGTGTTGGCATACCTGGCTATTGAGCTTCCCGTCAACTAGACGTATATAGGTATATATATATATATATTTTTTCCACTCTATTATATACACGCGTACGAGCATAATATAACGGGAGCAGCCTTGCACATACTTTACGTACAACTATATCGATTACGAGGGACTGTCTTACCAGACGTACGTAAATGATACTAGAGCACGGATTCCCTGTGTTCCTTGTAAATGATTACTATTATGATTATAACTCCGCGCCGTATCACTGATTAGAAGAACTAAGTCAGGGAACGATATCGAGATGTTGTAATCGATCCCAGATAGACCGGTATCTGTTACCGGATGTTTCGACGTGGTTTGACGATGGGATCAGGACGGACGCTTTAGCGAGCGTTAAATTGTTGGCGTCATGAGAAAAAATTTGTATACGCCGTAAAAACGAACAAAGATCCACGACAATAGGAATAACTATTGGACGAGTGAAAATTTGAAATACTCGGTCCTTGACGCCGCGCGAATGCGCGTTATACTGATTGTCACGGTGCAACGTCGTAAACGCGTACGGTCGACTTGGAACATGGAGATAAGACGGTACGAGAACTTTGCACGTGGAATATTCTAAGCAGCGGACCTTTGGAATCGACAAAATATTCTGGGGAATGGTAAGCGAGTCGCGGTCGAGTGATAACGCGTGGATGCGTTAAGTGTCCGAGTGACGAGTATGAAATAAATAATTACATACAGCGATTGTACGCAGCGTTTTGTAGGCGTAGTATTGGTGCGTCCGATGCGTAAATACGTGAAACGGTGTGCGTGTGGCTATCCAAGAGTAGGTCTGTTGACAGTGCGTAGTAGTGGCAGTGCTGTTGACCTTGTGTTACCAGCGCGATGGAAAATGAACGTGGCGTTGGTTCCTACGCGCGAATGTAATCCGGGGGGGGTCAGCTGAGTAAGAGCGAGGAGGACGAAATTTTTAAGGATTAATTTCGGCGACTGTAAAAACGAAGATGCTTATGACGGGGACTTTTAATAGATTCGAAAGAAGGCGATGCGGTCATCGAGTAGGTGTGAATTTGTAGCTTGCGTGAAACGAACGGATAGCGAAGTCCACGAGCGATTAAGGGATTTACAGTGAGAAGAGAAGGAATATCGAAACGCCTCGGTCTGTCCTTCTTGATAGCTTAAGTGTGTCATGGCCAGCCGGTAGTCGCTGGTAGAAGTCGGGAGGCGTCGCGTTTAAGCGATACGAGGCGCCCGGCATCGGTTACAGGGAAGGGAAGGGGAGGGGAGAGCCAATGGAGAAGCAGCAAAGATGTGGCCAGGTTCCTCGAGTCCTCTTGGCAGTTACCGAGGAACGTGGGTGTCGCGGGTGGGGGTAGTTATAAGTTCAAAAAAACAAGTTAACCGATAAATAAAAAAAGGGGGGAAAAAGGTACAAAAGGAAGGCAACGAGTAAATACAAGAGCGAGAGAACTGGCACGTAAGTGCGTACAGGTTACATGGAGGCGGATAGGAACGAGACCATTAGACAGTCCCAGTTTCGAGGTGACGAACACGTTTAACCTTTACGAGTCGCAGCGTGGCAATAGGAGCGGCTGAGGTAATGAGAAAGGACGGTTGTCCGGAGAGTCGGTGCTCCGGTGGAAGATGGAGAACGGTCGGTCGACGGTCTCGTCCTGGGTCGTGTACGCCTTGAGTACTGTTGGCGAGGAGTGAGACGGGAGATCCCCTTATGAATATTTATTCCCCGGGTAGCCAGACGGCCGCGTGGCTCCTTCCGTATCTGGACGGTGTTTTGTAGTGGGTAGGCGGATCGGGGCGAAGGAGGTACGTACGTGTGTCGGTATAAATGAGCACATGTATGCGAAGCAGTAGGTACCAACCTGGGCACAGGTAGGTAGCCTGGATAGGTTGGGTAGGCAGGTACAAGACACTGTGGAGTAGTACAGAAGAAGCGAGTGGCTATATGGAGGACGCAGCGAGGAGAAAGAGGAGCGCGAGGTAGGCGTAGGGAAAAAGACGGAGGTGGATCCTGGCTAAGGACGGAGCGAGCGAATGATTTGATTTGTGCGTAAGAAAGTGTGTGGGAGAGAGAGAGAGAGAGAGATAGATTGAGATAGAAGAAGTGATTGGAGTGAGACACAGATGGAAAGCAAAGAGTCGCGGTGAAGGTAGCGTGGCAGGAGTGTCGGCGGAACTGAACTAGTAGAAGAAGAAGAAGAAGAAGAAGAAGAAGAAGAAGAAGAAATGGATGGAAGTGAAGGCGTCGGTGTCGGTGTCGTTGAACTACAAAACAACGACAGCGACCGATCTAAAAACATCGTGAGGATCTCGCGCGGTATCTTCTACTACCTAGACGTGGCCCAGCACCGCCGGCTGGCACCAGGAGGTCCCGCCCAAGAAGCCAAGAGACACGATCGTAATCGATGGAAAGATCCCAGACCGATTTCCCTTGGGTAAACCTGGCCCGGTGAGAATATAAAGAGAGAGATAGACGCGTGCATCTGCATAAGCGAAAGATATATGTATATATATAGAGAGGGGGGAGGGGGGAGAAGAAACGAAAGAGACTTAGACCCCGCAGAGTCCTTGGGGGAGATACTTCACCCTGAGGCAATGCTGGCGCACTGGAAAGGGAAAGAACCGCGAAAAGAGAAAGAGAAAAATAAAAATGAGGGTGCCAATAATGGCAACTCTGTTGTGCGGCACCAAGTGCAACTTCACCTATACAGACGTATATCCGGCGTCCAACGGAAATACTAGGAGCCTGAGTGTTGATACCCCCCCCCCCCCTACTTCCACGACTATTTAACATAAATAGACGCTTTCACAAGAACCTATTTATAGTGGGGATTATTTAAAGTCTGTGTGTACATAAAGTGGTTAGATTGCCTAGCGTCGCGACGCGTCTCCCAATTACTCCTACTCTGAACGTAGGCGTGAACCAAAATGACGTAGCAAAGTTTCTCGCTGCGTACGAAAGCCTTCTTTAGAGAAGCACATGCAGCAGTGGCAATGGCACGAGTGGTATACGAGATCGTACTCCAGGACAGCGTCTACCTGGTGGTAGACACGTTGCGTGCATCCCCCTGAATACTTTCCCTTCGACTGGCTAACAACAACGAAAGAGTAACATGGGAACAAAAGGGTTGCCGTAGTGGCTGAGCCAGTCGAAGGGTCGAGATAGTATCTATCGGTACTGTGGTATCATTACGCATCATGTAACAATATACTATAGCACAGTGCACTATAGAGTATACTACACTGATGGAAGTGAATACTATAGTACATAAGAGCATTATAGAGGCTAGAGTACCGTGCGCGGGTACGAAACAGCACGAGGCAGTACTACAGTGAAACAGTATACATGTACCAGGATCCCTCTGAGCGTCCCTTTCCCCGTACCGTGGCGTACCGACACCCCCGTTCCCTACCGGGGGCGATGTTGCCGGGTGTTACATAATAGCCGCGCGCGGTTGCCAGCTCGAGCCAGAGGCCGCGCGACGTTGCCAAGTCGTACGTTATACACCGAGAAACGAGCCCGAGGAGGTAAAACCAGCCGGCGTGCGTTGAACGTCCCTGCCGCTCTGTTGCTGGTCTTTCGATGATTTCCTTTGTCCCTACTTTTTGGTTCATCCTTCGGCTGCCTTTGGGCTTGTGGTTGTTGCCGTTGCAACGTCTTCGGTATCGCCGAGGCCGTTATTATTCGTTATTTCTTCTTGGTTGCTTTTCGTTATACTTACATACACAGCTGGGCATTCCCCCATACGCCGATATGTACAGATACTCTGTATTTGTATTTAACGAGCACAGCCTATTGGGTTATACATGCTTTGATACTTCTAAGAAACGATGCGATGTACTACGTACACCAGGCTTAGTGTTATCTAAGGGGAAGAACGTAAGGTGGCGAATTCAAGAGGTTTCTTAGGTACGTGACAGGCAATATAGACCCTTGATACGACAAAGTGGGGGGATCGGTTCGGTGTAACGCGACACAATTAGGTCGAGGTAGGGCCCCGTATACCCGGATTCAAGTGTCAAGTAAAGACCCCAAGGGTGCGAGGGTCCTTGGAGAGGTAGAAAATGTGCGTTCAGTGGTTGGCGACGTTGCCGTGTCTCTGCTGGTTAAAGCCTAGGGATATATCGTATTGGCGACGCCTGGCGAAAAATCCATAGATAGAATAGGGGGGTCCAGGGGATCTTCTATTTTGTGCCACTGAATAAGAGCGGGCCTTTTCCTGACAAACAGAGAGGGCTCTTCCCCTGATCCCACTCGTAGCTAGGGTAACGTGGACCAGCCAACGGCACAATTGTCCCTCTGTGTTAAGACAAAAGTGCTCCCCGCCAACGGGAGCTTCTCGGGGTTCAAAGATGAACCGCCATTTCGTTCTTTATTCCTGATCTCAGCGACGTGCATGGCAACCAGGTGTTATTTCCAGCCCGAGCAATAATGCACGTGATGTATATTCTCGTAGCAAATATAAATACATCGCCAGCGACGTGTCATATCCTTCAGACGAAGAAAATAAAATTCTTGCCTAGACCCAACGTACAGTAATGAACGAGGTACACGAGAATGTGGCATGGTTTAGTAGGCATCAATAAAGTAACTTAAAGAAGGCCGATGTGATTACCTCTAAAGAGTAATCGGAAGAAATAAAGGATTCTTGGAAAAAAAAAAAAAGAAATAAATAAATAAAACTGATATCTTCGGCAAAAATCACGCGAGGGAAAAATACTGTCAGGAGGAGACGAGGGCGAGGGGCTGAGGAAAATAACGTATAAGGAAGATCCCTACCTATCCTAGAGCATAAACCATAGATTATGTATAGATATATAGCGAGGCCACTAGTCGTGGCTATATAAAGGGTGATTATAGACCAACACGTAAATGCAACTCTTAGTAGTCACGCGATCACCAGTCTGCGCTCGACCGCAGCCATTTTAAATATTCAGTGCCGTTGTTATCAAACTATCCATCGGCGCGACCTTCCGCGTTCTGATAAAGGAGACGGTGCCGTGGCCTAGGTTCTTTCTCAATACATATATATACACGTATTGCATATCTACACGAACCTCCTATCTCCCTGAGACACTCATAAACACACCCAAAGCATGCATACATACGGAATAACCTAACCTATAAGCATATCGCATATACGCAGTCAGTAACAGAACATAGTCCAACCTCAAGGAGCAGTATAAGCCGAGGACGTTGCACCAGGTCTCTCCGCGGTAACTGTGTACCTTCTAGAGAATAATAAAGAATAAGTCAGCGTTAGAATACCAATCAGAGCGTATAGCCAAGAGGTTTCTTTCGTCACGTGTCCACCAGACACCTTCGTCTTCTCTATGAGGACACGCCGACACGTCGTCTCTATGGGCAGAACGACCTGGACGAGGTAAGAAGAAACGATCGCGGCAGCAGCGCGGAGCTTATGCAGCGAAGGAGAAGTCGATGTTTTCGATACGGCTCGTATCAAGCCACTCAGCCTTCTCTCTATGCCGGGCGTAGGTACTGCCGCTTCTAGAGTATCTCTCCCCTCTCCCTCTCTCGCTCTCTTTTTCTCTGTCGCTCTACAGTGCTACTCTGCAGTGCTATTCCCACCAGAGCACCGTCTTCGTCGGTTCGGCCTCAGTCGGTGAAAGTCAGCCGAGCATGTATACACCCGAGAGGGCCTTCTCCTCCTCCTCTCCTTCCTCTGAATATAGCGGACGCCGACGTCGTATTTTCCGCGTCTCGGCGTACCAACGTACCTACTACGTACATACGTATATCCTGAGCACCATCACCGGCGGGGTTCATCCCGAACCATCCAGAGTCTTCGACATGCTGAAACCTACTCTCACCAATTATACCGTACGTCACTCCGAAAATACGTTTAGCCCCGGCCTCGCTATTACTACGCTACTCGTACTACCACCCGTTTCTAGTACAACGTTAACTTTGAGAATTGCCTAAGAATACATCCTACGTCTGACAGCAAGTACGAACGTGAATTAATGTCTTTGCTTTATCAATATTTCAGCTAAAATTACAAAAACGATCGCTATGAGTATACATGGATCGTCAAGCAAGCAATGACTCGGCCATAGGATCGCAGTAGTCGATTGTAATGGCGTAGGCGTGTTCGCGATGCGTGGTAAATGTCAGAGGGACGACGGACTGCGACGTGCGTGGTGGCGCAAACTACGCGGCGGCAGGGATTTCGGGACGAGAATTGCATTGCAGGCCAACTGCCAGCAGCGCAGCCAACGTTAACGCGGTCGAGGGATTAAGAAATTTCGCAGTATTAGGCTTCGCTGTCTCGTGCGTGGACCTCCTTTCGAATATCCAGTTTACCAAACCGACAACCTCCTCCTCCTCCTCCTCCTCCTCCTTCGTCCTCGTTAACCTCCTCTGGTAGCACTGTTTTACGTACGCGCATCGATAGTGCTTCCAGAAGGTTCTCTCAATCTAGACGCTTGTATATACGCTCCGTCGAATTCCAGTTGTTTACGATCTACCCGTATAATACAATCGGGTTGAGCAGCACACAACAGAAACAGGAGGTTATAATACGCACAATGGCGAGGATGTAGAAGTAACAGAGAACCCAGAGGGTGGAACCGTATGTAATTCGTTCTGCAACGTTGTTTCAGTGGGGAAAAGCCCAGTGAGCAGTGTATATATACAGAAGGGCAAAACAGGGAAGGTATGAAAATGCGTGTGACTGGAGTTTCGAGAGCGGAGGCTTTAGTTTGGCGATGGCATGGAGAGGGAAGAGGGGAGAGGGGATAGGGGATAGGGGAGAGGGGAGAGGGGGAGAAAGAAGAGAAGATCAGGAACGAAGGGAATAGAGAAGGTGACGCTCAAGAGGATGAGTATGAGAGAATGAGGAGGAGGGCAGGAGTTGGTAGGCAAGAGACGACGAAGAGGGAACTACGGTTCAGTGGGAAAGGGAGGCTTTCGGAGGAGGGAGTGAAATGGTGGGACGCGGGGGCGAGAGATGGTGCCGGAGAAGCGGGAGATGGCCGACCGCGCGCGATCAATATACCAAAATACGGCAGGCAACCCACCGTACACGGGAACCCGACACACACGTCCAAGTTGCACGCATATATCAGCCCTATACGGGGTGTAACGGAACACCTGAATATCCTTTGGAATTTCGGATGCTTCTTGGGAAGAGACGTATATCGCGTTTTTATGCAAAAATTATCCGATACCCTCGCCCGTTGTTTTCGCCGACTAGAACGTTTCGGTATTATTATGCATATTTTACCAGGACTGCGCGAGTCATTCAAATTTGTCTGGCAGTTTATTCTAAAAATATCTACCTATCTTTACCAGACACCAAAGAAAAAAAATTTAACCAGCCAAGGATATCCGGACGTTGATCCGGTACACCCTGTATGTAGGGACGCGTGCAGACACGGTACGTACGGATATAGTAGAGGTACGTCCAAAGGAAGATCAAACTCCGAAAAGAAGAGAGTATAGTACGTTGTATACGTGACGATGATATATATATAACAGTTAGTTATAGGTGGTGACGGAATCGAGGATTTCGACGTTGCTATAATGATATCGGGTTGGCCGGCAGGAAACTCCCAAAAAGGCGAAGCACAGTTAACCGCATTTAACCACAGTTAACTGATGCTACTGACAGGACCAATGTGTGTGTACATATATATATATATAAACAAGCGATGTACATATATATATATAGGTATATACAGAGAGACAGGTAAGATTCGGATCAGCTCCTGCGACCTCACTCATGTCGCTCGCTCGTCTCTCTCTACCTTGAACGTGATGCTTTTAGGGCCTTTCTTTTTGTCCCTCATAAAAATGCTATCACGTATCCACACGTGCGCATCCGTACATACATACGTTGTAGGTAATTTCGAAGTACATACATCAGGCGTGTCTCGCGATCATCGAGAGTAGCTCTCTAGGGGGGTTGGGCGGCGTATGGTAAGAGCATGGAAACCCTTGGGAGTGGTATATTCCAAGTCCTCGGGTGACGTTCCTTTGTTTTCGAACGGGACAGCCAAAAACTAGGATCGATAAATAGACAAAAAGATACGAGAGAGAGAGAGAGAGAAGGAGCGAGAATGGAAATAAGCTTAGTGAAAAGGATGAAGGGAGCAGAGTATCAAGAGCAGCAGCGGCAGCAGGAAACGCGTACAAGGGGGTACTACCTACTATAGTGGGCCACTCTATTTTTATAGCCCGTTCAAATATGCCGCGCTGCAACACGAAACACACTTTTGAGACGAGGACCAGCGGACCTGAATCTTCATTCTGCCGACGGGCTTTGTTCGCGCCTCTATGCCGAGGGCGTATCTACAAGATATCAGAAATGCATGACATACGCGAGTACTAAAGGACAACACGGTAGAGTGAGAAGTGAGAAAATAGATGGGAAGAAAGAAAAGCCCAGGAACATGGCACATGGGTAACGGCGTCAGAGTATCGTGTCCGAGGGGTAAAAAAAAAGAATTGCAAAGAGTAAAAAAAAAACATTATCTGCGTAACCTACGTTTAAAAATCATGGTGGCTATTAACGGAGGGCATCCGATATTCGCTTATATTTCTAGCGGCGGGGTCACGGCTTCCAGCCGAGAGATAAACACGGGCAAGGAGGGCAAGCTGAACGGCCGCCATCTTGAGACGAACCTTAAAGAGACGTACAGAGAGAAAGAGAAAGAGACTAGCAGTGCGAAAGTTAGTTTGAAGCGGGCTGTTAACGCGAAAGAGATACAAGAGTGTCTACGCGATTGAGAATTCTATGTGGAACGTGGAGGCAAAGAAGAGAGAGCGAGAGGGAGAGAAAGAGAAGCTACACGATTCGAAGGGAACGTCGTCGTAACGTAAGGTCTCGCGCGTATCGACGCCCGTTTAATATCGCCAGCTGGCACGTGAAACGGGAATGTACTGCTGGCAACGTGAACGGTGCGCGTCTGTGTTCAAGTGGGAAAATTTATTGCGGAGACGACCGCCACTACAGTCGGTTATGAAAACATCGACCTCCCCCTCCCGTCCCCCCCAATTATTCTAACATCGGCTACAATGCACAATGCGCGGCGAATGTTGCAGCGTCGCGAAGCCACCGCCGCCGTCGCCCACAGTCAGGACGATTCCCTTCGGCCTATCTCTCTTTCTCTTTCTCTCTCACTCTCCCGCCGCCACCATCATTAACCTCTCGCTCGCTCTCGCACAGCCCAGGAAACGTTACCGCTTCCTTCGTTCTTCCTGGGGACTCTCTTCCCCTTGCTTCCCCCCTTCGGCCGACCACCCTTCGTCCTTTCCTCGATTCTTATTTTCCTTCGGATTTTCATCTACCGCGTTGTCGCTCTTGGGTAGAAACGAAAATCGCCAGACTTAATATAGTTCTGCCTCTCGCTGTTTAATCAAGACCCCGAAGATAACCTTCCGGGCTTAGGATCGGTCATTGGGAAGATCCAAGCTGTCCGACTTGGAAATAATGGCTTCAGCCGAGGGAGACTATAACCCTTCTCTCTTTCTCTCTCTCTCTCTCTGTCTTGTCTCTTTCTCTCTTCTTCCTTCCTACACTGTCTGCTTGTTTCTCTTTGGTTTCTCGCTCTCCTTCGTCGCTATCTCCCGTTTGAATTTAATTAAACTGGACTAAATCCCGCATTGCCACCTACGCTGTCCACGCCTTGCTGCTTTCGAATACCCTGTGGTGTCAGAGTACGAAACCGTCGAATGAAGCAACCAGATGGTTATTTTCACAATGAGACACAAGGTATCCACGAAATATCGCCTAGGGTAACTCTACGAGTGTGACGTTACATTATGACTCTAATGGCGCCCGTATTAGATTGTCATAGGAGAGATTTTACGGAATTTCCTACCGTCTTGTAACGAGATCCCCAGGTTGAGCGACCCTGGACTCGCGTCACCGTTAGTCTCCTGTCTCTACCTCGCTCTCGTTCCCTCTCCCTTCCTCCCGCAGCAATTTAAGCTCTCTCCTTCTTTCTCTCCCAAGAACGTTTCTCCAGCACCCTCTACCCCCGACAGTGCTCCAATCTTCTTCCGGATAGCTTTCGGATACAGAATGGCTCGCACGTCCTCCAATGTTAATGGATACGTGGTCGTTGCGGAAATGGCGAGGACTTGAAGCAAGCAGAATGGATCTTCGGGAAAAAGATGTTCAATCGTGAATAGGAAAGAGTCGAGTGAACGTGACTGCAAGATAAAGAAGGAAAGACAGACCGAGATGTCTGTACTGCAAAGAAAGAGAGAAAGAGCTATCCTCCTACATTGGCATTTCAAAGTCAGGAAGAGAATGGCGCCGCGGAATGAGCTTCACTGGCGAACAATAACTTCGTGCCGCCACGAGCTCTCAAAATGGCTGTCCTCAGCTATTATTACTTCGGGAAAAAACAAATGACGGCGCACTCACGCTACGAGCGCCATCCAAGGCTCGCGATCTTCTCACTCTTTTTTTTTTTCTTCTCCTACTCTCTTTGCTTCGTCGTCGTGGAGGGATTCCCTTTTTCCAAAGTATCCATAGAACCTAACCTACAGTCGCTAACCTCGAGGAGAACGACCGATCGTGAGTACGACTTAAATTTGACTCGGAGTCTGGAATTCTCTCTTTATCGTAATCGGGACGATAAGGATGACTTTTCGCGTTATTTGCCACCGAAAAACAATATTGCAACCAACTCCGACTTATTTATCTTCGGCAAATATCAGAAATACCACTACATATTTGCGAGTGAAGTCTGTACACGCAGACAGATGAGACAGTGCATTGAGCTTATCGTGCTTTGAGTACAGCGCAAAAGTTGTGCAAGTAAAATTCTCTAGGAATTTATCGGTATTTCTATGACAAGTGTTGTGCCACAGTCGTGAAGAAGGCAGCGACGTTTATAACGATACTCTAGAATAGCACAGTGAAGCCTCTGTAGGTCGTTATACGTGATTCGAACATAAACGACAGACTTTATATTGCTTTGCTAAGCCTAACCTAACCACTTGGAACACTTGAGACGTTATTAATAAATTCATTATCATTTAGTAGTATAGGCAATTCACATGAAATATCTAAGAGCAAAGCGTGTTACTCGTCCCGGTATCCAGATTGTAAGAACAAGAGAATGAGTTAAGGTAGAGGATATTTAACCGTCATAACGAGTTAGAGGATAGTATTGGGACGAAGAGCCACGTTAGGATATTAGGAGAGAGGAAGCTTGAAAACGTTGGCATGTTGTAGAACGTCACTGCAAGGAGAGGAAGGAGTGGGTTCGTACGTACAGCAAATCGGGTAGGTAGGTAGGTAGGTAGGTAGGTAGGCAGGCAGGCAGGCAGGTAGGTAGGAGGGGAACTAGACAGACAGTCGTTTATAGTTATCCAGTTATCTTTTAAGAGAAGCAATAAAACAGAAAGCATGAATAATAAAAGAACCAAGAAGTAATAAACTTGGGACACTCGTGCCTGTAATACCAACTCACCGTTTGAAATGCTCTCTTATGCGATCCTCACGGATGTTTTCCGGCAGATTTCCAACCCACAGGTGACGTGTCTCTCTAACCATTTTGCTCCGAACTCTTCATTTGGGATCGGATGTTGTGGTATCGTTTGGCGGCACTGTACAACGACACACAACTCGCCCAATCGCACACCACCACCACCGATATATTATAGGTACGAAAGAGCCACGGCCAGGCTCTCCAGGTATAAAAGGCCAGCCAAGACGTGGGAAAATCGCACGCTCCTGGATATACGAGAGATACTCTATCTCTCCCTTGCTTTATATCTTACACACATACTCACTCTGTCTCTCTCTCTCTCTCTCTCTCTTTCTCCTCTCTCTCGCTCACAAGTTGACAAAACCAAGAGAGAGAGTCGACCAAGAAGACACGCACGCACTTATATGACAGAGGGACAGGAGAAGAGCGACGTAGGGAAGAGAACAGAGATAGAGTGTGTGTGCTCGTGTGCGTTCCCCTGCGTGTACGTGTAAGGTGTTACAAGACTGTATGAGAGGGAGTCAGGATGAGGAAGAAAAAAAAGAGCCACCGCGGGGTTATCCAGTGACGCGTATAAGGTTAAGAGAGAGAGAGGAGACGATGATTTTAGGCCCACTCGCGTATACAATATATAGCCGTACCACTCACTGACTCGTTGACAAGTAATAATAATGAGAATAATAACCAACAATATATATAATAATCACGCACTAGTCACTAGCCGGAAGATGGTGACCCCGAGCACAGGGGTTGCAGGAGGGACGCGTAACGATTGCGGGTAGGAAGTGACGAGGGCGAAGAAGAAGTGCTTCCCGATAAAACTGCGGCACGTCTGAGTAGCCGTAGTAGTATACACCACTGGCAGAGTGTAGCTCGCCCGTAGCCGAAGAACACCACATCGTACACACGTATCCGAAGAATGGGCAAATTCACACGTTACACCAGAAGCTGAAGCAGCGCCGGCAACGGGAGCAGCACCGGACACCAAACGACAGGATAGGAACGATCCATCCCGTTAACGCGTTCAAACATATCACTCACGATTTTTCAATTTATTATTATATAATACGTATTATTAACGAAGCACTGTTAAACTCCCTCGACTCTCCCTGTTACTCGTCTAGGATTCACTGTAAAACCAGCTAGGGCTTTCTACGGATCGACACAACAGGCTTTATTTTTAAGAACTTTTTATATTATAACGATGCGACGCGGCCGCCGCCGCCGTCGTCGTCGTCGTTTTTACCCGTTTTTATATATGTATATATATAATTTCACTGAGCTTCAACGCTCTTTTTGTAACTAGGGGAGACACACGGCGGTTCACATCACACTCGTTAATCACTGTGCCAAAGGTGCTACACACCCGTGTCGTTTGAGTAGTCAACTACTAACTAGCCGAATGTTAGGTTAAAACGTATATCTCTCTTTAGCTCGACACATATAGATAACTGTGTGTGTGTGTTTGTGTGTGTGTGCGTGTGTGTGCTTGTGATGTGTATATATATATATTCACTATATATGTATATATATATACACGCGTGTATAGATTTGTTGGGTGTAATCGCTTATTGCGCGCGTATACGCCGTACGTACCCGCTCGTTCACTTGGGCATGTACACGGACGGAGCTAAACTTTGCTCCTTCTCACTGCACTACACTACACGGAGTGACGTCACCGTGGCGGGAGCGTAGTGTGGCTCGCTGGCTAGGTCGAGACGTGGTGGGGATACGCTGTAGGGGAACAGAACGAGTCTACACCGAAGCGGCTCGCGATCACGATCGGCTGTTCGGTTTTATTCGTGGTGGGGATACAACGTGGACTGGTGGAATCGAAGCAAGGACAGGTGGGGATCTCGGTAGGCCCCGGTGTATGATGGTGGGGATAACGGGTCGAACGAGCTAACCCGAGAGACGCGGCATGCCGCGCCCCACCAGGCCACTATCTACCTACTCTTACTTCTATCCCCACCAGGAATATAACCACCACCATGTTATCCTTATACTCCTCGTCGTGCCACTGCACACCAGGCTGCCTCTTGCCTTGCTTTTCTTTGGACTCCGACGATGCTTAGAATCGTGGCTCATTTGCTTCTCTGGATATCATCCCGGGGACTCTTCTTCGGCTTTTGTCGATTTTCTTCATTCAGCTGATTATCTATACTGGCTGTGCTTCATCGAGAATTGCCTTAGGGATATGGAATATTATTGCTCTCTCGTTTGATGGGAATTAACCTGGTTACATATGTGGAACCTCGTGCTGGGGGGGGGGGGGCATCATCTTGTACGTTTTATGGATGTGATGGATATCTGTTATTTATGAGAGGGAAGAATATTAACGTTTGTGTTGTACTACGTGTCGCACTGTGATGGGAATTTCGAGGAGAGTAGCACTTATAGGATTTTAATATTTCAGTGTCCCCCCCTCACTCTTTCTCTCTCTCTCTCTCTATGTTACTACCCTTGAAATATCCGGCTCCTCGTAGAAGGGCGTTTCACCTTCCTCAGAGTACGTGGGACCTTTTCGAGAAAGTAGTACGCATCCTCGTTTCATAATTCGTACTGCAAACACGTAACGGTACGCTTATAGACGACGTACACTCGTGAATGCCGTAGTGCGCACGGCACGATTGGCAAAATCAACACCCCGACTCCGCTATCATGCAACGTTGAGCTCCTGTTTTCTTCAGCTACGGGCCATCCTCCACCACGTATTCCCAGGACATTCTCGCATCCTCGATTCCTCCTGGTGTCATCCAAGGTAACGACGGCATCCTCGAGCCTCGAGGAAACTCGGCATATCCAGTTTTCCACATGATAACGCTCATAGAGCCGGATGTTACTGAATTGTGGCAAGAAGACCAAACGGCAATATGGCGGCGGCTTGTGGCGTCATGACTCGTTCTATGTGTAGGTGGCGCCATCTGTTGACGGGCAATACGGTTTACTCCGTTAGTAATTGACCGACGTACAAAAATCATAGACTATCTGTACGAATAGATTCGTATGGAAATGGAGGCACGAGATGTAGGATTGAAAATTTTATGTGTATATATATATATGGAAATATATTATTGCTAAATGCTTCATTGAGACTACTGTATGACAGCTGTCAAACTCTTAACTGTTGCGTATTATATCAGGCAGCAAGATATATACTGTATATATATATGGCTACCATGAATTATTGATCGCTTCTTATCAACCTCTCAGTGCCATCTGTTACCAATACTACCTAATTGGATATTGAGATAGCAAAATTCAAAATTTATTAGCAGCACTCATTGTTTTCGTAATCACTATACTTCCAGCATATGATTAATAATGTTCTCCATGCTGTCTGTTGTTTCTTATGAAGGAAAATGGCCTTAAATGTTATTTTTTATCTTATAGGTACTTTCTAGGATTCGTCTGTCACCCTTCCGGTATCGATCCATTTGTTTATTCCGCTGGTTACGATTATTGCCAAGTTACCACAGCGAGTATTATTCCAAAATCTGGTCGTTCATATCATAATAGGGAGAACAGAATGGCAGAGTGGAAGAAATTTTCTCAGGACGATTTCGACGAAATGGAGGAACCGTCCGTGATCTCAATGGATCCCAATGAGCGCAAACTCGCCCGCAGGCTTCGGATTCAAAGACGCCTCGAGGCCTTAAAGAAGTAAGTTTGTATTTAATCAATGAAGAAATATTAAAGACACACATATATAATAAATCATATACCTACAGACATGAGGGTCCGGAAGAGGAGGAAGTAATTGAGAAGACGTCAACGGAGAGACAAATTCTAGCCAGCGCTGAATTATTAGAAAAATTAATACTAGAAGGAAACGAAGTTGTAAGAATGATAATTTAAATTCGAATTTATACTAATTAGAAGCAAATTCTAGAGACCCTTATTTATAGGTTTCAAATGTCCGAGTTGCCAACGATGCCCGTGAGGTGCAACGACGAAAGGAGGAAAAAGAAATTCGTCGTAAATTATTATCACGCCTCGAAGAGGAGTCGGAAAAGAGTGTGCGAAAGTACAAACAGATTAGTAGCAAGTGGCCAGAAATTTTGGGATCCAATGATCCTCTGGACATTCATAACGAGATGGAAGCTCAGAATGCTGAGTGTCTTCAAGTATTCGAATCGAAAAATTGTCTGATAGCTGAATTAAAACAGGAACTAGCGAATGCTGACGCTAAATTTTTCGAAGATCAAGAGAAGCAGAATGACGATATTAATTTATTAATTGAAAGAATTGACAATCAAGTCTGTACGAATGGCTTAACGAGGTCTTTTACTTAATTAATAGGTGATTCTAATTTCTGATTTTTTCTAGGTCAATACTATGGCCAAGGTTTATCAGAGAGAACTCATTCTAATACAAAATGCAATAGACACAGAGCGCAAAGTCCTTCTGAAAGTAGTTTCCAAAAAATGGGACGGACTATTCAGACAGAGAAACGAAGATGAGATAAATGGAATTGAAGAGAGAAAAGAAATAATGAAAGAATATGAAAAGGAGATGAAGAGAGTCGTGATCGAGCACCAAGAGGAAACCAGAGCTCAAAAGATCTGGCTAGAGACGCAGTACGAAAAATTGCAACAGGACGTTCAGCACATAAAATTTCTCTGTATGATGAACATAGAAAAGTTAGATTACAGCTATGCTGTATTGAAACGTAGAGAAGACGAGAACATCATAATAAAGGGCCAACAGAAGCGCAGAATCAATAAGTAAGTCTTTATTGACAAATTGATAATTTAATTTTTAATAACTTTTTTTCACAAAATTCTTTTTAACTCACTACCCAGGCTCCAGGACGTCATCAATGGGCTAAAGAAGAATTATGCAGAGCTCGAGGAGAATACCAAAATGGATGTACAAAAATTAACAGAGCAGGTGATGAAGGCTCACAAAAATATTTTGGAACTGGAAAGGAAGTCTGATCATTTTACTCAGATAAACGAGAAGCAGTATTTGCAAATTTGGGACATGAATGCCAAAAAGGCCGAAGGACTAGTAGAGAAAGTTCGTTAACCAAAAAATTTTAAGAGCCATAAAATTCCAACTCTGTATTCTTATGACTTTTTTTTCTTCTTTTCTTTCTATATAGATTCTTACCGTGGATAGAATTATTCATGAACAAGCACTGGGTCTGGAATGGGAACCCCCGGACGAGCCATTACTAAAGAAAGAGGATCTACAATCCTATCGCAGCGCGACTTCTGCGATTGAACAAAGTAAACAAACAAAATGTTAAAGCGAGACACGCGAATTGACATAGCTGTAGGCAATAAGTATCCCGTAAATGTATGTGTCTTGCTTTTAGAAATGGCAGAGACTAAGGAAACCATGAAAGTCTGCGAGCCGTTCAAAGTGGCAACGACCCTTCAGGACTTAAAAATGGAAAGACAGTTGCTGAATCGCATTGTCACACAAATATCAGATAAATCTGGTTTTCTAATAGAAGAAAAGTTACGTGGATTATTACAAGAATACACACGTAACGATCAAACCATTATCACCCTTGGAAATGTCTTTCGA
This sequence comes from Calameuta pygmaea, assembly GCA_031762395.1. Taxonomy (NCBI): domain Eukaryota; kingdom Metazoa; phylum Arthropoda; class Insecta; order Hymenoptera; family Cephidae; genus Calameuta; species Calameuta pygmaea. The sequence goes on from JASANN010000516.1 coordinate 86,305, forward strand.
GTAATTCTAGATTCCTCTTGAAGACTACCTTTCTTAAATACATGAATTATTTTCAATAAAATTCTTTACAGGCACTGGATATGAAGTCTGAAGAAGAAGTGGATTTGCTATTGAATTTTTGTCTGCCCTATGCCTACTGTCCTACATGCCATAATAAGCAGGAACTCCCATTTAAGGATGATGGACCATCCGATGAGGCACTTGAGCTGGCCATGTGCCTGAATGAGTAAGTTCAAGTATTTTTAAATAATTAAAAAATATCGTATACCGTATAATAATCTAGATATGTCTTTCCTGCAGGAATACTTGCTCTGCCACGTCTGAGGACAACAAGGAATTAAGTGTCGATAGCGAAGATAACCCAGAACCACGAGAAAGTAATGAATCTTCCTCTACTTCTGGTGAAGCAACGTCACAGGAATTTCAAAGCAGCTCGTCGGCTGTACCAAGAATAGAAGAAATTGCATTGATAAAGGATGCTGGAACTAATGAATTAAGGCAGAGAGAGGTCACTTGTAAGAAGGGTCACCTCCTGGACATTCACCCAGCATATGTAATGAAGGCACTCAAAGAATTCGTAGCCAAGTATCACGTCATTAGACGTGGTGAAGCAGCACCGTCGTTCCAGACAAGATTAGCCCAGGAGAAACTGACAATATCCCGCAATCTTACTGTAGAAGATGTTACCGAATTTTGGCGACGTTATAGAGATATTTTCTCCGCAAAGAAGGAAAAGCTTTGGGACGGTCTTCTGATAGGACTTCACAAGTACCACGAGATCCTGAAGGAGAGGCACAGACTCAACCTGGAGACGGAGCGTCTGCGAAGACAGAACGCCGAACTTCGTCGGCTCCTGGAAATATATATGCTAAAGGTAATATAATGCACATACAGGAGCAAATTGTATAAGATGTTCTAATAAAATATGTCCTGAATAAATTTCAGCCTGGACACGGTTTAGCACCAATGGAAACAAGATCAACCAACAGTTAGGATTAAGAAAAAAACAAAGATAAAATTTTCCCTGAAAAACATTTTTACATTTTTGGTACGGAGTAACACCACAATTAGATTTCCTACATCCTGTGGCTTTACGTGAGAGCAGTGTTATCTTCTTATCAGACATTTTATTACATATACACAGTGCATATTTTTTCAATGAAAAATTACATGTATTGCACAGCACGTAAGAAATGTATCCATCTCTCAACAATTTATGTTCTGCATTATCAATGTCTGTGATAAATGGCCCTGGAAGGATGAATCATAAGAATAAAGAAAAAGTGCAACAAAGCCATCACCCTATCTCTACATATAATTCACATAACCACCAGTAACGAAATTACTAGCTAGTGACTGTATATGAGACATTTTGCTGTTATCCATCTTAGTCCTCTTCCAATAAGGAAAGAATCTTTTCTTCCTTTGATTCTTAGCAGCAGCCGTACCATTAGCTTTGTCGATGTGCTTTCTCGAAGCTACGTGCTAGAAAGTTGTAATCATGCGCGTTATTTTCTTGTATCAGGTGGAGGATACAGAATTTGAATATAGAGATGAGTAAGAAGATGCTGTACTGACAAAACATCACGATTAAACACTGAGAAGATAATTCTTGTTGTATGTACCACGTCGTATTGCGCCTGGGAGTTGAAAAACTTGTTACAAATATCGCAAGAGTAGGCGAATCCCGTTGTGGATGCAGCCAACTCTAAATTCCCTGTAGATGACGGTGATCTTGCCGTCGTAGTTGTTGTCGTGGTGCCAAGTTGAACGACATCCTTGCCGATCCAGCCACCTAAGCATCAATGTGCGATCAACACTATCTATCTATCACAACCGCAAGTTGCGGTACTTTGTGATAATAAATCAGCTTGAGCACTACATTCATGCTACGAAAACGACAAGATTGAGATACTTTAAAAGAAAGTGATGACAGTTGTAAGGACAGGATAGGTGGAGGACTAATGACTGGAAATGGATGGCAGATGCGTTAGAGAAAAAAAAAATCAAGCATGGAAATTTTTTGAATAACAAACGATATTTAACAGTCATTTTTCCTGGTTATTTTTCAGTTTGTCTTGTTTTGATCTTTAGTTTTATTTTTTTATTTGTAACAAAATATTTACCAAGCACACTGTCAGAGAGCAAAGAGCACGACTTGCCGTTGTATTACACTTCGGGCAGTTTCTCTTGTGATATATGGATGAAAGTAATCATGTGATTATACGTATTATATTCTTCATTTTAATTAATTAATTTCAACAAATTAACGTGTGATATATAATTCGTTAGTACTTACATATTAAAATACCAACGAACAAAAATTGCACAATTATCAGTCTTAGAAAAATAAATAGTAATAAATAGTAACAAATAATTATAGATTATCATTATGTAGTTTGAATACAAGTGGCATGCAATGTAAATGGTGCTAAGCGATAATATTGGCGCTACTCGCATGAAAATTAAGGCTGTTGCCGCATTTCTTTACAGAATGTAAAGATGAAAGACAAAAGTCAGCAAAAAAACGAAGCATGCAAAAGTAAATAGGATCAAGCAGTAAACAACTACAACTGCATGTTTTTGCGTTAACTTTTCCAAAGGCATGGTTCGTCTACACCTAAAAGCATACGGTACTGAACTTTTTACTGCATGCTGCTTATTACCTTTCATAGCTTTTTTCTTGTGACGATTTCCTAAAAAGATAAATAATTATCTATCTGGTTGTGTTTTGCATAAAATGTTTATATACATACAAGTATAAATAAATCTTACCATTTAAATGTGTTTGTAATTGCTGTATCGAGTTCAAGCAAACATTACAAACATTACACTTAAGCCCATTCGTCTCCTCATCTTTTGTAAAGGCAACTTTAGTTTCTTCGAGTGTTGCCATAATAGTTTTTGATCTAATCTAATGAATGTACAAAGTCAAGATTAATATAAAAAAATCTAAGATTCTTAAAAAGTAAATTATAAACAGAAACATACCTGTTTGGCATGACGAGCACCTTGTAAATGTGCATCCAAGACAGTTTGACTTGTGAATGAAATATCACAATCCTCACAGCGTACATGTGGTTTCTTTGTGGGTAAATTTCCCATTATATTGTCAACGACTGCTTTTGTTACTGGGTCATTTATGGTTGGAGCTATAACACTTCCCGCTGGATCAGCCATTTCTATGTGAAGAGGAGAAATAAGTAGTCAATTAGTAACTAAAATCAAGCGACTATTTTTTGTATTGAATTTACTTACCCTTGTCAGATCTCTTACGAGTTTTTGATTACACAGGAATAAATATACAATAAATTATTGAGCAGTCCTTTTCGTGCTACTCCGTTTGAACTCGTATCTGAAAGTCGTATTACGCTGAAGAGATACACAGGAAAACCGGGCCGTATTTAGTGCCCATTAATAAGATGACATATAACGTACCTCATGACATTGTTATTGGGATAACATTCCTACTGGACAAGTTAATACAATATTTTTTCTATACTTACGAAATTGCCGCAAAACCAAAACAACAATCTCAATATGAACAGAGACTAGTACTAAACAGTAAAGCCTCTAATTCCCATTTAAGGAAGGTCGTTTAAGATGCAAGTAATAAGAAAATAAAGACGTATAACAGTATTAACAGTATAAATTATTTATTATAAAATAATTTTACCTGGCTGATTATTCTTAAGTATACAATGATCTCTTTGTGCTGTCAGGAGACGTTGAATCTTTCAACGCCGACTAGTTAACCGTATGACATTAGACTCTACCACATATACAAATCGTAAGAGAATCGACAATCATCGGGTATTGTCGGAAAAGATCGGAAGCTTTATATCCGTCTCTCTCAAGTTGACGATTCGTGGGAGTGCTCGTGGAGTTGGGCATGGATGGAATGATGAGGAAGATAGGGAATTCCCCTAGAAATCTTGACTTAAAAGATATGCATTAAATTAGTGTTTGATTTAGTGAAAAATGATAGATTTTTTGAACGGCATTAAGGATCTCTTAAGGAAGAAGCTGAAAGAAACGTGAGTACCGAGTATTAATTGTGAGAAAAGAGGAGAGCGTCCATCGGAAGCATTAAGGTCCGTTCGAAGAAGCGTCCGTCGCTACGTGAGGCATTGGCAGCCATCGTTTGGAGTCGATGGTAACTTCGTAGCTTAAGCTCGTGGGCCAATTAGAAGTCTCGGTGCATACCGTCAATCAGTAGTTTTATATATGTATACTGGCTGCCGAGAGAAATATAGTAGCAGCCATCTTATATTTTGTGTTGGAGAAAAACACTATTTAAACAAATGTTCCGCGATACACCGTGAGAGCGATCGGCGTGAGGCGTGCGCTAGATGAGGCGTAGCTTTTTTAACACTAGCCTGGACCACTACGATAGCAAAGGTTAGTCCGACGGCGTTTCCTTTGGCCCAGCATCTTACGGCCCCCACCGTGAGCCGCGCACGGCGATCCGGTTTTAGCGTCGAGATATTCCGCCGCTTCTCTTGTCGCTCTTGTAAAAATAGAGTGGCCCGTCGCGCGACACAGGCCATGGCCCGTTCCGCGACTCCCATCCGGGAAAAAGCGCGCCGCGGCTGGCTGCTCGCGGAAAAGTTATGCAATCAGCTGATCGGGCAGCTCACTTCTGTCACTTGTCAAAAATAAATGTCAAACGCGATAAAACGTCTAACCTGATGTATAGACACTCGATTGCTTTGCCGTGGTTGTGCTTGGTGCAACCTGCCGTGTCTCGTCTTCACGTAGGCCGCAATATCACGGGATACCGTGCGTAATTCAGTCCGCTCGTATAATGCAGGTGGATTGGTACGCAGGATATGAGCAGCTTGTCAAGCGCAACCTGACTCTGCTCCCTCATCAGCAAGCCGCGCAGCAACAGGAACAGCAGCAGCTGGCCCAGCCGCAGCAGGCCGACATCATGACGTCCATGTTCGAGCAACAGATCAAGAGCGAGCCAATGGGTTTTTACTCAGTAGCCTCAAGTCGCTCTGATGGTTCCAACTCCATGGTGAACCTCTCTGATGATCGAGAGGACCTTTCGCAGCAGGAGGGTCATCTACAGCCACAGCAGCAGCAGGGAATGCAGCCTCATCAGCAGCAAGCGCAGCAGCAAAACCAGCAGCAGACTCAAAGTCAGCAGCAAGGTCAGAATGTACAGCAGACTACGCCAACACGTCAGTCTACGGGGCAGCAGACAGTAAAAGAGGGCTCACGCTCTAAGCCGCAGGCTTGTAAAGTCTGTGGAAAGGTACTGTCCTCCGCATCATCATACTATGTTCACATGAAGCTGCACTCTGGCAACAAGCCATACCATTGTACGGTCTGTGAGGCAAGCTTCTGTCGCAAGCCATATCTGGAAGTTCACATGCGAACGCATACTGGTGAACGACCGTTCCAGTGCGAGCTGTGCTTGAAAAGATTCACGCAGAAGAGTAGCTTGAACACCCACAAGCGTGTGCACACAGGTGAGCGACCGTACGCTTGTGACATATGTCAAAAGCGTTTTGCTGTCAAGAGCTACGTAACTGCACATCGTTGGAGCCATGTCGCAGAGAAACCTCTGGTCTGCGACAGATGTTCCCTGACCTTCACCTCCAAGAGCCAGTTTGCGATTCACATTCGCACGCACACTGCAAGCACCACTTATGAGTGCAACATCTGCGGCCGTACCTTCGTGCGGGACAGCTATCTTATACGACACCAGAACCGGGTCCATCGTGACATGAATCAGGCAAGTTCCAATCACAATCCAGCAACTCCTCAGAGTACTGGTGGCGGTACGCCAGGCACCGGCTTCGAGAGTCCTGTGTGCGACCTGCGCTATAGCGAGGGTCCCTCGTCTCTCGATGGCCTTGGTGGCGGCAAGGGCGGCATCGCCGCTGAAATCGCCAGCCTCGCCAAGCAGAACAGTCTACAACTTCCTCTTCCTCTGCTACATCCGCAGACTACCAACTAGTGTTTAGACGGGAGCGTCTCTCAGTCCCTACACCAGTTACACCAGTCTTCGCAGCAAGTAGTATGTCCCACCTCGGCTTCGACAACGTCGCCGTACACACTTAACTCACCCGTGTCGCACGAGCAGCACGCCACTACCGCCGTCACCACCTCCATAAGGCAAAGTGTCTACCAAACGACAGGGTCTGCTACCCTCGACAGCCCCGAGTCCCATCTCTATCCGCATGTGCCATCAGCGGAGTCCTCGGGTTCTCATCACCTTCATAACCACCACCACCATCATCACCAGCATCAATTGCATCGCAGCATAGCGCCGCCAGGACTTCACCCTGCTCTTTACTTCTACGCTCAGTACACCAATGGAAACTCTTCGCTATCCTATTCTGAGTATATGCAGCGCAACAATTAACGCTAGGGTATAAAGGACAGACAAACTTTACCTACTAGATTCAAAACACACAAACACACACACACACACACACACACCCATGCCTCACAATAACGCGATAATACGTGTCGTTGGTGTATTTTCTTTTTCATTCTTCACCACATTCGGTATACTCTTCCATGCTCATCATTTCTTTATCATTATCCCATATAGTTATCTTACCTCAGTCGTTCTTCCTAATCGCATATATATACGGTGGCATTCAAATTATTGCTCTGACTGAAGTTGGCTTTGCTATGAAAATTGTATAAACAGACTAACTTCAGTTGATGCAGTAGTCTTGAATAATTTCATATATGTGCATGCATATATCCATAATTTTTATTTAATCCTTCACGAATGATCGATCACTCGATCAATTGATTCTTCCAGTTCTTTTCTTTAGTTCCCTTTCGTTCCCTTCGTCTTTTCTTTTCCCTCGCACTCTCGATGCAAGTCATAATACGGCCACGTGATCAATCGTATCTTCTCAACGGGTTCTTCTCCCATTCATTGTAAAACAGCAGCACCAGTTTTCTTTTGATACATTCTCCTTTTAATTCAAATCGTGTTCAGCAATCAATGCACGAGGCCATGCGAGCATCACGCCCTATTTATATTATATTTTTAAAGGAGTTTAGTCACTTGGATCTGTGATATAGATAGTAATTATTCTCTACAACGTTTAAAAGAAAAGATTTTTAAAAAAATAATGATTATTGATTTATGATTTTTCAATATCAAACGACAACAAAAGTATGGAGTAAAAGAACAAAAAAGCAATTTCACTTGAACGATGTACGTAGCTACAACATTATTGAATTTATTGACGAGTATCTTTGGTCTCTACCGAAGGTGTTTGGTAGACACTCTATTACTAACGCTACTATTGCTACTATTACTATTACTAATCTACTACTACTACTACTACTACTACTATTACCATACAACAACTATTATTACTATTACCATAGTGTACTGCAAGTACTACTAGTACTATACTATTAACTATTTAACTCTACTGTTACCACCCACTACCCGTTACTATTATTCAATGCTACTAACCACGATAAACACCAACACCAACGTCACTATTCACTATTCACTGTCACAGTCGTTACTGTAATCAGTATCGTCACACTCCTCCTCTTCGACGCTCACTACTATACATTATATAGCTGACAAAAATTACTACTATTAGTAACCAAAAAAAAAACCCCCCACAGAAACACATTAATTTTCATCTATTCATCTATACTATGCGACCAGCTCCAAGCTAACTCGGTCCAAATTCCTGGACAATACCAGAAGTGACACACAAGTAACGTTACAGAGCTGATGATTTCAATTTTTCTTTTCTTATATGCTTTAAATAATTCTTTCTTTCTTTCTCTTATCCAGAAATACCGCGTCTCTCGCACCACCTTTCAAATATTTCTCTTCTCAAGTCTTCTCTCTCATCTCTTCTCTCTGTAATCCTCTTTTACTCTTAATCACCGCAATCCGTTTCATCGCTGCTGTGTCCACCACCGAGTATCGCATTGAGAATTAACGATAAATAGACACATATATATTATATATATGTATCTATCACGTCTGTATATATCATATATATGTATGCGCCTGTCACGAGATTTTATAGCTAGGTACATTCTATTATGCAGCTTCAAAAAAAATCTGTTCCATAGGTGTACTTACTTTTCACATATCGAAAACTGTACTCTGTATACAGACTTGTATATAATATCTATTACTAGAGTGTAATAGCAGGGCTGTTATTTTGAACACTACTAGAATTAGTTTTAGCGTTACTAACATAACATAACACGTGTACGCGCGTATTATAGATGCATGCAGAGACGCGCACGTATATGCATACGTATACATATATATATATATATATATGTATATATACATATAACAGATGTACACCAAGAACACACTGACACTCGCTCGCGTAGGACACTGAATAAACGAACTAGGGGAGAAATTAAAAGTTATGAAAAAGAGAAACATATTGCTGTATGGAAGGATCCGCAAAATGGGATTAACCATGACACAAGAACGTAACCATAATATGTATACATATTATTAACGCGGTTAAGTAAAAGAAGGAATAAAAAAAATGCGAGGTAGACCATGGGTAAATTTTTGGTAGTGAGTCAACTTACGAGGGACTCGTTAATTATTTGTTCATACGCGATTCGACTAAGCTATAAATATATATATATATATATACACATACATACATAACATAAATACAAAGTATAAATATAAATTTGTATTAGCGTGCCTGAAACCGTTAGGTCTGTTTTTTTTTTCGGTAATTTAGTTGCAAAAATAATGAAAACTGCGTGCGTATGCCTGGGGCTTTGAATTCCATGGGAGAATGGAGTCATCTGGGAAGACTGATTATCATAAAGGGTTCTAGGGGGTTGTAACTAAACTATAAAAAAAAAATAGAAGCAAAAATGATTAATTAAAAAGGATTAAGTAAACGATGAGAAATGAATAAAAAAAAAACGCAAATGATCGCCAACGCGTTGGGAGGAGGCGGGGGTGAAATTTGCGTTAAAAAAAATAAGACGGACCCGCGTTCGACGAAAATTCGCAAAACGATAACGATATAACTAGTGGGATGGTGTAATGAAAACGATATAAAAAAAATAAGAAACCGAAAATAATAATAATGACGAAAAAAAAAATGATCTTTATATTGGCTAGTCATTGTGCAAGCTCTACGAGGTAATGTACTACTATGCTGTGATTAAAGCCTCTGAGGACATGCTCACGCAGCTCCTAATTAGTAATATACAAATTGTAACCTACGACTTATAATTAGGTAGCTTGTAGGATTACCTTTAAAAAAATGTAGTATGGAGGGGGAAATTCTGTTCTTTTTTTTAAAATCTCTCTCTCTTCCGTTTTGGAAATTTCCACTTGAACATTCTTCGGATCGCGGACTCGATTCGGCTCCTCTGCTTTATTTTTTCTTCCTTTTCTTAGTTATTTTTTCTTCCTCCTTTATCTCGTCTCGCAGCTTTTATTTTTTCTCCTTGTTTTATCTCGCGCTCGCTTCTCGTCATGAGTTTTTAGATTAAGCGATTTTTTTTTTTTTCTTAATAAATGGTGCGAGGTTACTCCTTCGCTTCACTCGCGGGGACACTTGTATTTGAGTTATTTTTTTTGTTCAATTTCTTTTTTTTACGTCCAACCACGACGAGGCTCCTTTTTGACGACGTCCCGGGAAAAAAATGGATTTTACTCGGCTTTTTTATATGAAAACATGTATTTTTCATATGTAGAACGATTATAATAGGAAGGTCCATTTCTTGTAAAGAGCACAATTGGACCAAAGTAGGTGGCGATAGCTGGCGCGTAAATCCTTGGGGGTGGATTTTCTCGAATGAATGTGCGAATGATGAGAGTAGCATGGGGAATGAGGAATTAAATGATTATAATTTAAAAGAAGGAGAAAAATACACAAGAGCATACTAATTGATAAATGAAAAATAAAAGTGGTACGATGGGCTTGCAAAGCCCGTCGAGATGGTGCGATGAATAATAATTTCGAGATATGGTGTTTTGCGTTATCAAGATTACGTGGAATCGCGCTCCATGGAGAAATAACGTATGAATTATTTATTTTCGTCGATTGTGAATATCGTCTTGATGAATTTGATCGGACTTTTGCCGATGTCGTTTTATTTTATCGTGTCGATTGTGCGACGGCCCTTATTAAAACGTGTTACGCCGACGCTTTAGTGCTTTTATGAGCGTTACAAGAGTGGACGGTGACTAAAGGGGATTAACCAGTGACAGACAATTGAGTGAAGTGAGAATGGATGAGGTGAAGAGTGATAGGGCAAAGGTCGCGAGGCGTTGTTAAAATTAAAAAAAAAGAGTGGAAGAGAAGAAAAAAAAATTTTGGGAAAAAAGTTAAGGGCCAAGAGAATCTCTGTAGCCACTGAGAGCGAAGCTTGTACATAGTATAAGAATACGAAAATAAAGTGAATTATTGTAAAAGGTCTACGTAGGATATTGTAATACGCATTGCCATTCGAGTCAACAATAACTCAGTATGTATTAACTATAGTAGTCCAAGGCACTAAACGCAGGAATGTACCATCGAGAGAGAGAGAGAGAGAGAAAAAGAGAGAGAAAGTGGTAAAAAAATATGCGAATTTTATTATTATCAAACTTCATCGAATCGCAGATAAACAATGAAAATATCGAGTACTTCGATCTTAGACGCGAAGGTAAAAATTCTTAAAATACAAAGGGAAAGAGAGACACGAATTCTTTAAGTGTCCCTAAACGACATTAGTACTTTGCTTTAGTCTTTGTCTTAGCGCTTTTTAATTTACTTGCCTTTTCGGAAGATGTTAACTTGATCTTTCAGCACAAAAACACTCACACACTTGCCTTTTCTCCTTTATCAAATAAAATATCTTTGTTTCTCTTCCCAAGAAGAAGGAAACTGTGCTTCTTCGTAAAGCGCCTTTAGATGGAGATCCTCTCCGTAATGTCTCTCACTTTGTTAAAAAAAAAAGGATCATTCTGGTAATACATTAAGAAGGGGGAGTGGGGGGGGGGGAGGTTAATACTTATTGTAATTGCATCACCACTAATTTTTTTTAAAGCTCATTCACAATAATTAGTCAAACGAGTGAAACACACTCGCGTAGTTTGCGGCCATAGCGAAGGATATAATCGAAAGAACGATTGAATGAATGATCTTTTATCTACGATAAATGAGAGAGAGAATAAAATAAGATAAATTATCTCATTGCATCTAGCAATATTCGTATATGCGTGCCTCCTTGTCCTTAGCGAGAACAACGTCACGATTACGAGTAGCCTAAACATTTAATTGAAACGCTAGATAGGAAGGATGCGACATACCAGTTTTAAATAATGTCAAAAAATAAGAGAATGATGTAAACAAGAACGCGCACGCGTGTGTGTGTGTGTGAGAGAGAGAGAGAGAGAGAGAGAGAGAGAGAGAGAGAGAGAGAGAGAGAGAGAGAGAATACAGCTAAATGAGTCCACGCGCGTGAAAAGCGCTTGATTGTAATTAAGTTCGAAATAAATTTTAAGACGGGCAGACGAAGTGTACGTACGTGGGTGATGCCATCCGGATTGAAATAGGTTGCAAGAATGTCACTTGTTTTTTTTTTCATTCTAATCTTTTTCTTTTCCGTAAAAAAACAAACACGAAATCCGTATCCATCTTAGCGAGTACATATGTGTGTGTGTGTGTATATATATATATGTTCAAAAAATATATATATATCACACGTGTATACATATATATATATATATGGTATATATCGGGCATATATATATATATATATATATATACAGAGCTAAATTAGAAAAATAAGGATGCTAAGAGGAGGCGACGAGTGATTTTTTATCTTTTTTTTTCATAAGTCCCCACGATAACCCCCCCCCCCCTCCCCCTCCCGATGAAAGCGAAATTTGTCTAAAGGAGAAGGAAGAGGAGGAAGCACGAACAAAAAAAGAGAAATAAAAGGAAAAAAGGAAATAATCGCGTCGCTCGACATCGCGCCCGCAAAACACGTTTTTCGCTTGTTTAGCAGAGTACAATGCCATTTATTTTTGTAATACGTTTACGTAGTATAGTTGTTATTTTTATAGAGCTTTACCGTGCTACTGTAATGGAGTCTTTATAGGCCTGCGTAGGGTAGACGTTAACACGTTATACGAGATATACATATATAACGTCGGGGTGCCATGTTGAGGTCGCATAATTCTCAATGAAGCAACGTCGTAACGCAGTGACGTACATAACGGCTGAGATACACATACGCGAAAGGAGAGAGTGAGAGCGAGAGAGAGAGAGAGCTAAAATTGAAAAAAATATTCATACGGAACAATAAAACGAGAGAGACAAACATTACGCATAAGGAGGACCTAGGACACGGGAAACACAGAACACAGACAGGAAATAATAATAATAAGTAATGTAAACTTACGTTACTATTATATGTAACGACATGAAACAAGCCACGAATAATCGGGATTTACCCATAACCGAGCATGTAATAGCAGTAATGAACACGTTAGTACTCTATTAAAGGAAAAAAAAATACGGCGAGTAAGTCGAAAATAATAACGACAATGAATAAAAAGTAGTTAGATAGGTATATATATATATATATATATAAAGGTCACGCGATGTGTATGTACCTATATATATATTAAGGAAACGCGAAGTACACTTTTGTAATAGCAGTTTAAAAGAAAAGAAAAAAAAATGTAATGAAGCGACGCTTGACATAGAATTCACAAACATATCCTGGCTAACACATCCTTTACGTACATACTGCATACCTAGTTATATACATGTTATACATAGGTATTTTATGTGTAAACGATTAATATTAAAAACAAATATTATTACTGAGACTATAGGTACATATTATAACGATGGTACAACTAAGGCAAGTATGTACTGTACATAGCTGTCACTTATACAAACCCTTATCCGGTTGTCTGAACGCTCCCAACTTTGCCCGCCTCCCCACTCCCCCCTCAGCCACTCTTCTTCCTTGCAGTACGATTTTCTTGATCCCTCCATCCCCCAGCTCTCCATAGCCATCGACCCTCTCGACTCTAATTACCTTATCAGTAACGATTATATATACATACACCCTCCCATTATATTACTGAACATTAACCATTGTTGTACTAATTATTGATTAATTATTGAATTAATTAATTATTATTACATTATTACAATATAATAATGCTACGTATACTTTTAATTAGTCTACTAAGCTTTACCATTATGGAAGTACCCTCACTTTTAGCACCTTTCAGAGAAATCTTATTCTTCAAATTGGATTCTACCTCAATTTTATGATAAAAATGATATACTGTACGGTGTATTCTTTATCGCAAAAAGTGTTTTGGAAAGGAACGCGCGAACAATATGGATCGAGACGCGATGCACGAGAGAACAATAACGAAGACGAGAAAGAATTGTGAAATAAATTTAAAAAATGAAAAATGATGTGGGTGAAAAAAAAACGTGCTACACGGAGAGGGAAAAAAGGTGGAAAAAGAAAAAAAAGGCGTTTTAAGGGAGAAAACGAAGAAGAAGATAAAAGATAAAGGAATCTATTCTTTCGGATATTAGCGAATTGTTGACCTGCAGCGACCTCATCCTGTGATAATTATAAAGAATATTATTTAAATTAAGATTCGTTGTATTAAGTAGATTCGGTAGCGACGAGCATCTTGCGATGGACTTTTTTTCTGTTGGATGTATATAACGGTATATGTCATGTGTCAATCTCACTGTTAAAGCGAATTGAGAAAAGACGGGACTGCGCGACGTCCTTGCTTGATGCTTGTAAATGTCTTTTTGTTTTCAAGTCGAAAGTCCTGGCTCATTACAGCTTTCCTTTTTATTTTATTTTACTTTTTGTCCACTTAAATGGACGTCTTTTGGGTTCTCGCTATTGACAGCTCTTACAATACTGACAACTAACAACGTGGATGGATCATAAAATGATCACGGATGCTAGTTGTTAAAGGGCCGTACGTTTTATAAGGTCCAATGATATTTTTCAGTATATTACATTGTGATGTTAGGTTTAAGCCGTGGACCTATTTGGTAGGGAGATGATGTTCGACGAGGAGGATGAGGTAGGAGCTACACCGAGGTCGTTGTAGACAGACTTAAACGCTAGCGTGAGGGATCACTTTCACATTTTTTTAGGCCACCTAAACGAACATAATTATCTCGATTAAATAAAAAAAAAAAATTACAAAAAAATAAACACCCGCATAATTGTCTCTGGATGGTCAAACAGGATAAGAGATATAACTGAGAGCTGTACATTCTCAACGGGAAAGCAAGCTACAATGTAGTTTGTTCGTAATGTCATGAATAAACGAGAACATTTGTGTAATAAAGTAGATATCCATGGACAAAAGATCGTTTGTTTTATTGTGCTAATGAGAAGGGTGAAAAGAGTTAAGAATTTTGATACAGACAATTTCTTTGTACAATAATTGTTTTGTATCTCTATTCCATTTCTACATCTACTATTGCGTCCTCCACTATTATTTCTGAGGCCGCCGGTACTTGGATCATTGGAAGCGGATCCGGAGACTTTGCAAAAGTATTACTCGACGTGTGTTCCTTCAGGTACTCACCACCCTTCTCCTCGTATTCCTTTCTACTCACCAGGTACTCTGAGAGGTTACCACTCAGTCCAAAATCCCTGGCACCGTACCACGCATCAAGACTAGTGTTCTTGGCTATGTTCAATTGGAAGCTGGACATAAATGGTCTTATCTCACGAAGCTCACGCGTTAATCTCTCCAAAAGACCTGGGAAGGATGCTGGTCCACCGGTCAGGAACACGTTTCCCACTAGACGCATTTGCTCCTCTGTCGAGTAACGTTTCAGCACGTATTCTATTGTCTCAGCTATGCCTGCCTCCACAGAACCGATCATGGATGGTTGGAATAAAAGCTCAGGAGCCCTTAAACGTTCTAGTCCTACGTGGAGTTGGTGAGTTTCACCGGGTATCAATGGAACTGATGAACCCGCACCGTCGAATTCAGGATCATGATGACGCAGGACATCTTCCAATTCCAGCAGTTTTTCTTGCTCTAATTCTGAATCGGAATCGCCTCCTTCCTAAATGTCAAAGTCATTACGTTAATTTGGATTCATTTACCAAAAAAATTATAAATATATCTATACTTACTCGGTTTATCACTTTGTACACGTCCCAATCTTCATCTCTCATACCGAAATCATCATCACGCTTCTCCTTTCTGGCTAGTTGACTTATTATTCGCATCCTTTCTTGTGCAGCGGCTGTTCTTCGCTTTGCCATATCTTGTCTGCGCTGCCTTTTGGCTAAACGCTTGTCCAAGATCTCTTGTCTATGATTTATATTAATTATTTTATATTTTTTGATAAGCGATGATACGTCGGAGTAATTAATATATTATACCTCTTTTTACGGACACCGGCGATCCATTCGTCAAAGTCCTGTTGATCCTTGGGTTGTAGACTTGACTTGATCTTTGGTTTTTGATCTTCGATTACGATATTTTCCTCCTGCGAATTCGCAGCTACTATTTTTTGTCTGGTACGCTCAATTTTTGCTTGAAGATTATTTATCATTTTTATCAGATCCGCCTCATTTGCAAGGGAGTAACTTTTTAGCGCTTGATAAAATTCTTCTGTTTCACCCTCCTCAAGGAGATCCTGAACGGCTAACAGTTGATTCAATTGCTCCTCATCTTCTGCAAGCTGTGAACAGTCGGTCAATAACGAATGGACCTATTGGAAAACTTATAAAAATATTTACTCTTTCTTCTCGTTTTCTAGCATTAATCTCCATAAGTCGGCGGGCCAATTCGCGTTTCCTCTCTTTTTGCTGCTCGACAGATAATCCTGGTGTACTAGTTGGAGCAACATAAGGCAACTGAACCCTTAAAACATTCATATCATAATGATCTGGGTCAGCCCATTTAGAAATCTCATCCTGATAATCCAAAGCGATTGCAGAATGTTCATGAATCAATTCCTAGAAGGACATAAAGTAAATTTTATTCCGCCAATGTAAGAATATATTCTTGCAGTGTTGTGCACTTTATGGAATACTGACTTCAGCACGACTTGGTGTGATGGCATTTACATGAACTGGATATTTCAATTGAAGCAATCTGTGCATGTAGGATATTATATGGTATCCACCAACGTTAATTCTTCTGGCATTGACAGGATCCACTTTGCCATCGAGTACTGGTATTACATGAGTTGTGTGATATCCAATGCTAACAATAAGACCATCTGAGGCACAATTATTGTGTTGATAAGAGAATAGACAATCTACACCATATGCTATTGCAGGTATATTATAACATTCAAAGAGAAGCTCTGCCATTACTGAAAATTAATTTAATTAATTTTTTATAAGTGATTAAAATTTTCTTTAAAATCTGAAGCATACAATTTCTTGAATAATTAGGATTGAGAAATGCTTCTGTTAAGATTATAGGATGATCCACTGATCCCTCTGTAGCAATACCCATATGCATAAATGTGTAATCAAATATCTGCTCTTGTGCTTCAAAGTGCGTTACAACATTTCTGTCAAATTGTGTTTTCAATTGAAATCGTACTGCTTCAATATTTGCAATATCATTTCCAACTTGTAGCTCTCCATCTTTCTTGCCACGCTCCTTTCTTGGTTTTGCTATAAGATTTTTAAATATCAACTGAGGTTCCTTTTCAGTGGCCCAGCCGACTCTACAATTATAGGATCCTATAGGATAGAACATAGTTGTTAATTAAATCTTATTCACGATTATAAAACTAAATCTGGGAGTTAATATATATATAAAGGTTAGAGACATACCATTATCAATTACCAAGGGTGTTGATTCGGTTTTTACTTTTTCAGAATATGTGTGAATAATGTCTGCCACAGCTTTGACATCTTTTAATTCAAGTATATCCATTATGTACGAATCAAGAGCCTTTGTTGCCTTTCTTATAAAGCCTTTCTTTGGAGTAGCATCTGCACGGATTCTAAAGTACGCCCTTGTTGTTTACGCCGTTTTGATCTAGCGTATAGTGGCATATATCATAGTGTAACAGGGAGATATCGCGCTTAGTTGATTGGCTCGTTTTCACCCACTAGCTCATTTTAACCCCACTATTTTCCGTGTCAATGATGGCGCAGCTTCAAAAGTAAAGTTTTGAGCCGCTTGGAGGTAATTAAATATAATGTGTAGTAAAGAAATTTCTTTGAAGCTTTAATTAATGATATATAAAAATATTAAAAAATATAATAACAGAATAAAAGCCAAGGTAGTCATAAAAGGAACTGACAATAGTGTGTTTGATGATACATGTAAATTCTTATTGCAGTGTTATACTCCGTTTCGTGCACGTGTTTCAAATCTGTCGTACAGTAATTGTGTAAATAATTTAATTAAAAAATGTCCGTTGAGCCAAGTTTGAGTAACACAACTCCAGATTTTGGAGTTCCTCGTGAGAAGCAAAATCTGGTAATAATTTAAAATTTACTTTTATCATATCGCATCTGTAATATGAACATGTAACCTAGCTTGGTATCTGGAATTTCAGCTCTTGGAAAGTCTAGGAAGTCCACATGTTGATTCCTTCAATTATATGCTGGAGGATGGCTTACAAGAATCTATAAAGGAAATGGTACCAGTATACTTGACACTTCCAAATGATGATAAAGTAGTATTGTGGATAGAAGATGCAAGTATTAATCATCCCAGTGTACCCAGCGGTACAATTGGAATTAGAAACCATAAGGTATATCCTACAGAATGTCGGCAGAGAGGCGCTACATATAAAGGAAAGCTAAATGTAAAAATTGGCTGGTCAATTAATGGACATCAGCAAGAAAGTATTGATAAGGATATGGGAGATGTTCCTATTATGATCAAGGTAGCCACTTTTCTTGGAATATTTTATGGTATGAATATACTTTATGACAATATTTACAGTCTAATAGATGTCATTTGACTGCGATGAGTCCTAAGGAATTAATTGCTCATGGTGAACATGAGGACGAATGGGGTGGATATTTTATTATAAAAGGACATGAAAGACTCATCAGAATGTTACTGATGACTCGAAGAAACTATCCAATAGCGATCAAACGATCCAATTGGAAGCAACGAGGATCTCAATTTAGTGATTTAGGTCTTCTCCTCAGAAGTGTTAGGGATGATAACACTTCTTCGGTAAACTAAACCTTCAGGATAATCATCAACATTAAGCTTTATCTGGATTTAATTTTTTTTTCTGATTCTACAGAATAATACTTTGCACTATGTAATGGATGGCTCTGCAAAATTAATGTTCTCACATAGAAAAGTGCTCTACTATGTTCCTCTGATTCTTATGTTGAAATGTCTCATTAAAGTATCTGACAAATATATCTTCAGTCAGTTAATATCCGGATGCGAGGATGATCTTCGTTACAAGGGATGCATCCTAAATATGTTGCGTGCAATACATGAAAAAGATCTGCATACTCATGAAGATTGCAAAGCATATATCGGAAAAATGTTCAGAGTAAAGTTCTTTGAGTTACCACAGGAGCTTACAAATTCTCAAATTTGTGACTTCATTATTAAGTATGAAACTTTAAAATGAAATATATTTTCTTGACCAATAAGTTCTATATCATAACTACATTTCCAGACACTGTGTAGCCATTCACCTGGACGATCCTGAGGACAAATTTAACCTGCTAGTCTTCATGACACAAAAACTATTTGCATTAGCCCACAACAAATGTCTTACTGAGGGTGCCGATGCAGTTATGATGCAGGAGTGCCTCTTGGGTGGTCATTTATACTTACAAGTACTGAAAGAAAAAATGTACTCCTGGCTTATGAATCTTCGGACGGGCATTATAAAACGCATGAGAAAGACTGTTATCAATTACAATCTAACATTCGGTAAGCATTTCGTCCAGGAGTGTCAAAGATATAAAAATTGTTGTTATTTCCAATTCGGTAACCTGATTAAAAATTGGCCAACAGGTGAAGTGTTAACCGCAATGAAAAATTGTGGCTCATTCGAATTCCAGATGGAAAATTTTCTTGCCACGGGAAATATAAAGTCTAACACGGGTCTAGGTTTAATGCAAACCTCAGGACTCTCCATCGTCGCTGAGAATATTAACAGAATGAGATACATGAGTCACTTCCGTGCCATTCATAGAGGATCCTTCTTCCAGGAGATGAGGACTACAGAAGCTAGACAATTATTACCTGATGCCTGGGGTAATTTTTAAATTTAGTGAAATATTTTCCAAATTATCTATATTTCTTACATGAAAGTTTAATCGAATTTAGGATTTATCTGTCCTGTGCATACACCCGATGGCGCACCCTGTGGTCTTCTCAATCATCTAACTATGAACTGTATTGTAACAAAGCATCCAGATCCAAAATTGAAATCCAATATACTGACAGTTTTACTGGATTTGGGAATGTTACCTTTCGGAGTTGCTTTAAAAACCGAAAATGCATATACTGTGATGTTGGATGGAAAGATTATAGGCAAAATTGAGCATAACATAATAGGCAGGCTGGCTGATAGGCTGCGACTTCTAAAAATCAGTGGAAAAACTGTAAATCTTTTAATAGTCATATTTAAAAAGCATATGCTTTTAATTATTTTATAGAAATATTTACATTGCAGATACCTTCTACCATGGAAATAGTTTTGGTGCCTAAGAAAAATGTAACCTCCCAATATCCTGGGCTTTTTTTATTTACTGGTCCCACGCGTATGATGAGACCTGTATTAAATCTGGCTGTTAAAAAAATTGAATACATTGGTACTTTTGAACAAATTTATATGAACATTTGTGTTACACCAGAAGAAGCATACGATGGCGTAAGCATTGCTTAATTACAATTAAAATAGTATTATTGACCAAATATCTAAAATTATGGTATTGTATTCTTTTATGTAGTTAACTACTCATCAGGAATTATCAAAAACAAGTTTCCTCAGTAATCTAGCCTGTCTTATTCCAATGCCTGACTGCAATCAGAGTCCCCGGAACATGTACCAGTGTCAGGTATGTTTTTATAAATTAATTAATAATCAAAATGTAATATATTATTTATTTCAAGATGGGTAAACAAACAATGGGCACTCCTTGTCATACGTGGCAACTACGATCAGAAACAAAATTGTACAGGTTGCAAACACCTGCTACACCTTTATTCAGACCAGTCCACCATGACAATATAAATTTGGATAATTTTGCAATGGGAACAAATGCTATAGTGGCTGTTATTTCATACACAGTACGTAATATAAGTTTAATTATTCCTTCAATGAAATTATTTATTATTATAAGAATTTCTTAGGGTTACGACATGGAGGACGCTATGATAATAAATAAATCTGCGGACGAGCGAGGCTTTGCGCATGGAATGATTTATAAATCTGAATTCGTAGACGTGAGAGGTAAAAAGAGCTTTTTTGAACGAGATCCTGAAAAAGTGCATCTGGCTGAAAAATTGGATGGCGATGGTTTACCTCATCCTGGATCTATTTTAAAAAATGGCGAGCCTTATTACAGGTACTTAGCACTATTTAGAAGTTTAGGATGTGTTTTATTATAAATATTAATTTATTTTCCAGTTACTATGATGCGGAACAGTCTCATTATGTCGTAGGAACATATCGTGGAAAGGAAAGCGCGTACGTTGATAACGTAAGGCTATGTGGAACTTTCCAGCAACATACACCTAGAAGAGCCTGTATAACATTGCGCATACCTGTAAGTACACTATAATAATAATAATGTAATATATTGAAACCTCCATTAAATTCTTAAAACTTGCAGCGTAATCCAAGCGTCGGCGACAAATTCGCATCTCGTGCTGGTCAGAAAGGTATTTGTTCCCAAAAATGGCCAGCTGAAGATTTACCCTTCACAGAAACCGGCCTAATACCGGATATCGTATTCAATCCTCATGGATTCCCTAGTCGAATGACAATTGGTAAGTCTAATTAAAAGACAGGAAATGTTATTTTTGACAAGTGGAATAACTACGTCATTAAATCCGTTTACAGCTATGATGATCGAAGTAATGGCCGGCAAGTCAGCAGCACTGCACGGCCTTGTCCATGATGCGACTCCATTTAGATTTTCTGAAGAAGATACGGCTGTAGAATATTTTGGTAAATTACTTGAACAGGGTGGATACAATTATTATGGCACAGAGAAAATGTATTCAGGTTTGGATGGTCGCGAAATGAAAGCTGATATATTCTTTGGTGTTGTTCATTATCAAAGACTACGTCATATGGTATCAGACAAGTGGCAAGTAAGAAGTACAGGACCTATTGACGTGTTGACTAGACAACCGATAAAGGGTCGCCGAAGAGGAGGTGGTGTACGATTTGGAGAGATGGAACGTGACTCCTTGATATCGCACGGCTGTTCCTTCCTGTTACAGGACAGACTTTTCCACTGTTCTGACAAGACTACGGTGAGTGTACGAAATGTAAATTTTACAGAAAATATTAAAATGCGGTAAAAAAAATAATGCTCACTATCAATTTGAAGGCCCTGGTCTGTCAAAAATGTGGAACGTTATTGGGACCGGTAATAGAATTATTGGTAAATAAGGCCGGAATGGGTGAGAAGAGGATGAGATGTCGTCTCTGTGGTGACGACGGTATTGTCGGCGAAATTGATATTCCTTACATATTCCGTTACCTGGTGACACAGCTGACTTCGTGCAACATAAACATCAAACTGACCTTCACGAAGAAATAGTTATTGTACAGAAGATATACGTGACTGGACATCTTCGTTTTTTATAACCTTTATTTACCTGTTACACACAGTTAATTGAAAAATAAAACCGCCGAAATTTAACCTGTTATGCTATTTTATTTCTTTTTTTTTCTCAATGTTGCTTTACAATTGAATCCTTCATGTTCTACCTACAGGAGCGTAATTACATTACACAATCACCATTTGCGTTACATCACTAGCCAAATAGATGTGTATATATATATATATACATACATATATATGTATATTTATAACTAGATTATTTACGCGTATGTACATAACAATTGTTTTAATACTTTTTTTCGAAATAACATCGAATATCAGAAGTGAATGAATTGCTTAATTTTATTTTTTTAATTCGCTTGTAACGTTAGAAATGTATATGATAACGACAGACCGGCTAATTTGTATGGACTGACAATTTGTTTCTTTAACATTCCGGGTAGTCATTGTGCTTTTTATACACTAATCTTGTAATACTATATCGTTTACCTTTGATCGTAAAATCTTTCATGTAGATATATTCGTATGATGGCGCGAAAAGAAAATAGTTGACAAATAAAATGGAATGTAGTCGTCGAATTAAATCGAATAATTTGGCAAGGCCTGACGATTTTTTATTATGGATATATGGGTTTCGCGCAAAGATAAACGATATAAATAAATAAGCTTTCGGAGAGTACCAGTCAGGAAACATTTTCAGGGTAACTCAGGGTGGAGACGTCGATCGTGCTAGTATCGGTAATCTATGCTTTGGCAGGAACTTGCGACCCTGGTGCACCAGGAGCACTAGTCTGTTCCTTCTCTAGCTGCTTGCCAAGATATTCCCTGTTTAGAAATGACACAATGAGACAATTTAATTTTACAAGTATATACTATTGTTTCTATATATGAATTTTGATTTTGTCGTCACGTACCAGTTGTGCACCATTAGTTTCTGTACAGCGATAAGTGCCTCGTATCGTACATTGGGATCCTCGTGGCCAAGAAGCTGCATAACACGTTGTTTTCCACCCAGTTGTTCAATAATACTACAAAAACATAAGAGTTTGTAGAGGCGATATGGTTATAAGTAAAGAAAAATTAATGTAAAACATACTGCTTGCCACGGGGATAGTGTCTGACATATTCTCCAATGTCGAAACTGGCGACACTCAGGACCAAAGCATCCTTACTAGTCTCGAGGAGATGGACCAGGATACGCAGAAGTTCGTAATTCTTTTCGTTAAGACGACTAGCATTTTCACGCCAGAATTTCCCAGATTTATGAACGGGAGTCCATTCAAGTCGTCCTGACTTTACCTCGGTTGAATACTCGTCAAAGGAACTCAAATCCTGTACGGATGCCTGAAGCTTATCGTTCAGGAACTCGATGTCCTCGGTTATATCCTCATCGTCGAGTTTGCGTTGTTCCAGTATGGAAATTTGCTTCATTACTTTGCACTGTACCATGGCGATGCAGTGCTCCTTGGCAACTTGGCCATCCTCGACCTTCTCAATCAGATTCTGGAATGCAAGGACATGCACATCGTTACACTCCAATATGATCTTTTGAAGAACATCGCATGGTAAATATTCTAATTCATAAAATTGCTCTCACCCTGAAGACAGCGAGGATGATGCGAGTAACTTTCTCTTTGACAGAGTCGCTCAGGATGTCAGCAAGAATGGGAATAACGTTGAACCTGAGAAATATTTGAATATAAATATATTCCTAATATCATTCATAGATTAGTAAATCCAAGGTAATCCGTACTTATTCATCTTCTCAGCGAGCAAAGGATTGAACGTCAGGACCCATAAACAGAAGATCAGTTGATATTGCACTTGGAAGTTGACTCTTCCTGACAGGACACTCAGCAGGGTGGAGATACCGTCCACAGATACAAAAGCAAAACGGTACTCGTCGATGCGCAGCATCATTTGCAGGCATCTCGCTACTGATTGGATGTACTCGTTATTCTGTACCAGAAATTTAAATAATAAAATACCAGTAGTTCACACAGATTCCTCGACATTCTCTATTGGGCACGTGATATTGTGAGTGATAATTTATAAGAAGATAATCAATGTACCTGTAAAAAGGACATTACACTCCATTCCAGTAATTAGACAAAAAATATATAGAGAATAAACATGCCACTTATCTCCTACATAAATATTTCTTGTATATCTAAAGTACTAATATATCGTCGTGCACAATTTGTAAAAGTGTTAAGTGACTACTAGAAAATAAGTTTATAGCATATTTTGTGATACCAGCGTTCGCGGCACTGGTTCAGTAAACCTTTTCACAGTTTCTATAACTTTAAACTTGAATCAATTAACCCAAAACCGGTTTGACAGTCTTGATACAATGAAGACATATGAAATGAATAATTTTATAAGAGGGATTACAGATGTTATGATGAGTTGTTACAAAACCAACCGGGTTGAGCAATTCGCGCAGCTCATTGGCCTCCCCGGACTCGTCGGGTGTGATGTCCTGCACTATCTCCGCATGCAAGCTTGCCTCTTGTAGGGCCTCAAACTAAAAACCCATTCGATTGATCCTCTGGGATTGAACTTAAATGATCTCGAAAAAAAAAGTTTTTCATTTCCCTTTTATCTAAACCCACAACCTCGCATAGAAGCAACATTGATATGCTCCGTCGTTGTATTTTTTAACAGAATATTTCAGAACATTCAGACTACGCTCAGGAACATGAACCTGGTGCAGCCAACCAGTTGGCATGAATTAAGAATATTAGTGCATTCAAAAATCTTTTTTTTTTTTAATTGATGGATAGTATTAATGATTGTTTATCAACTCAACTGTCTTGGTATTTTGTAGGAGGTGTAAGCTAAAGCACTTGGTACAATTATGCAAAAGCAAAGGACAAGCTATAGAAGCATGCAAAAGGAAGCATAATGACTATTCGGTTAGACTACAACTAATACTAATGTTAATTGAATACAGTATGAAAACTACAATCCTGAAACATAAGAATGGATTAATACTGAATCCAACGTGAATCAGCTTATCTTATGTGCCTTGTATAGAAAAAAAAACTGAGAGAAATAAAGAGATACCTATTGATAAATGAGATAACTCAATATCTTGTCTTTCATGTATGCAACATACATTAATATCGGTGGTACTTACGTGAAGTTTCAATTGATCCTTAAGCCAAGTCAGATAGAACTGAAGGTCAGTTTTCTCCATGAGTTCATGACTCCAACATGCTAACTTTGCGATGATACGCGAAGTCATGTTCATTATAAAACCATCCTGACGGTTCAGCAGGTTCAGGAATGGTCCCCAGACGGACTCACGTTTACGAGAAGAATGTTCGCGGAAAATTTCCACGCGGCTACGATCCTCCTATTAATTAAATATTTTGATATGTCTACATATATACCATATGTATAATATATATTTTATACAAGGTGATTCACAGTTTGCTCTTTCCAGGTGGTGTGTTTGACATGGATATTCTATTATAGGAAATTTATCGAAAGATACAATGTCTCCATCAATATCATAAATAATGTTATCCGCGAATTAGTCAATGTTTTTTTGCCAATCTATAAATCTAAAGACGGAAAGGTAATCCAATGAGCTTAATACCTGTAACATGTCATCTATCATGGTCAGGATGTATTGAATCGTCTGGTCCTTAGAAACATGACCCAACAAGTTTAAGAAGGTTTTAGCAGCTTGATTGGGATTTTCTTTCAATTTAGCTTCACGTGTAGCAGTATCACTGGTATCGAAGGCCACAATGAAGTCATAATCTTCCTTAGAAATCATTTGAGACCTAATATCAAAATAAAAGAGGTAAACGGACAAAATCTTCAATATCATATCAAAAGATGATTGCAAATTCTCACTGGAGGTATGATTGCCAATTAATTCTCTGATTCCTAATATCAGCAGCTTGCTGTTGCAGAATACTAGTAGCAGCAAGCATATCTAAAATGTGAAAAATGACATAATCAGTCAATAATACAAATACGTCAAGTGCACATCAACTAATTGTAAGAATGATTCTTATAGAAATTTAAAGTGTCTGTAAAACACAATCTTGTAAAAGCAAAAAATGCTCGTGACAAAATTGCGATAGTGGGAGGGGCTCTATATTGTAACAAGTATATCAGGTGTATATAATTACCTATTTTCTCATCCGGCAAGGCCGGAATGATATCTTTTATGGCTGTACGGTCCGCCATAATTATTATTTACTGCTAACTCCTTTTCTTTTTTAACAATTTACCGCCCTAACAGGCGTCTCTTGAATTTTCAACGAAAATCAGGGCACTGCTTTACTCCGTTTCTTCTGCGCTTTTAACACTGCTCAGCTGCTCAATCACGAGATCGACGATTGGCCGTTGCCAACGTAGAGAGTGGCTCACCAGATGATACCAATAATAGCTGATCACTTAAAAAATTCCCTGTTCGAAAAATTTTTAGACTAAACAAAAGTTGTTGAGAGTAAATAAGAATTCAGTTTAGTTATTATACAACAATATTGTTCAATAAGGGAAGAAGTAAACAAGGAATACAAGTTTTCTTGTATTTAGTCTCGTTAGGATAAAGTCACGAATTATAATAAGTAAAAATACATATTTTCACAGAATATTATTAATATTTTAATTTAACATTAATGTTTGCAATTACAACCATAAATTTATAGGTTTGATCACTGTTGATTAGCGGTGAATAATTTTAGGAGAAAGTAATGCTAAAGCTTATAAATTATTGTATAATAATTTTGTATTAGTATTACTCTGGTATAATAGTTTTATATAAAATTTTAGAATGAATTTAAGAGATCCAAAAAAGAAGAAACGCGTACGAAAACAAATGCTTGACCCATTCCCTATAGCTTTGGGTAAACCTAATGAATGGATTGTATATACTGCGTACTTAAGCTCCATGGGAACTTACATTGTACAGCCTGATGAAGTGGAAGCTGTTCATTCAATGGTAAAATTTTTATACAGAAGTTAAGATAATGTTATATTCTGATTATTATTTATTTTCTTCAGGGATTTTTTGGAAAAGGATCTCTGTCTAAAAGTTATCCTTCATTTGGAAGAACACGATATGGAGTTCCACCAATTGTTAGAAATAGACAATGGTGTCGCAGGCAAAAATGGCTAAAGGAGGTAAAGAAATTTGACACAGAATCATTGCTCAAAGAAGGAACAGTTAATTGGGACAATGAAAATATTGAATCCGATTCTGATCTATATGAAGTCTCAAATAAAATTCCAAAAAAAGATGACACTGCAAAAGCATCAGACAAAAGTAATGACCTAAATAAGGAAAACCTTGATATTTATATTGAAGGATCTGTAGAAGAAGACAAATCTGTAAGTGACATTATTGAAATTACTGAGATCAAAAGAGACAAAATCTCAAATAGCTCTAATAGAAATGATGCAAATCCTGATGAACATTCATCTGAAAATCTTGTAACAATCTCAGATACTAACATAGATGAAGTAGTGTTGGATTCTACAGAAGAAGAAGATGTCTGTGAAATTGTGTCTAAGGACCTGGAAATTGTTTCTGGAGAAAATGATTTCTTTAACATTGAGCACGAGGTTCTTAACCCAATCAAAAATGAACCTAATATAAGTGAGAGTGTACTAGTTCTACCAGACAGTGATTCGGATGTAGAAGATTACTTAAATAAAGTAAAGCCAAGAATACAGAACGAGGGCTTTCCTGTACGTGAGACATTACACTTAACATTTCAAGAAACTTTTTTCTTAATGTTTGGTCTTGGTTGTTTGCAAGTAATTGATTTTGATGGTAACTTCCTAAGTATCAAAAATGCTTGGAATTACTTTTGCAAAGAACAAACTGACTTTGTCCAGAAATATGTTGTCTATCATTACTTCAGGAGCAAAGGCTGGGTAGTAAAATCAGGCTTAAAGTATGGTGGTGACTTCTGTAAGTATTTTCAACCAAATGCAATTGACTCTTTTTTACTACAATTTTTCTTTTTCCCATACATTTAATGTTACAGTGCTATACAAGCAAGGGCCACCGTTCTATCATGCCTCATATATTGTAATACTTGAAGTGTTAGATGCAGATACATTGATCAGAAACGAGAAGAAAACAATGCGCAGCATGACATGGAATAATTTGTTTGGATTGCATAGATTATCAGACACAGCAGCAAAGGTAAATCATAATAAAGAAATCAGAAAGATACTTTTTAACCACTGAAATATATTTCTTAAATTTCACATTGAATTTCAAATATTTATATGTTCATGTAGGAGATATTATTTGCACAAGTTCTTTGGCCATCTACCATTCCAAAAGACTCTAGTTTGACAACACCAGAAATGTTGTCAGAATTTACTGTACGAGAAGTACTTTGGAGAAGATGGATTTCAAAACAGAATCGTGATATGACTTTGTTGGAGGAGGAAGATGAGGATTCAGTATGAGTGATGTTACACAAAGGTTGTTGAATAATTATTTCCTGCATAACAAACAGCCCTGTACTTTGTAAATTATATGATTAATAATAACATTTTATTGTATATTCAACACTTGTTTATTGACATCATTTTTCTCCCTTCTAATACATATGTACATTACAATGGATATAAGATTCGTGTTTACCAATAAACTCACAATTATATATACTGATTGAAATTGTAAAGAAATGCACTGTTGCTGAAGTCTATGTACGAAAGTAGATGAGTGCTTATTCTATCCTTTAACGAAATTCTAATGAGTGAACTATAATTAAAATTTGCTTACTAATGAGATGATTGATATCGTAAAGATTTCTTTTTCTTTTGTGGTATTCCAGTTCTCCTGTATTCGCTTCTCTCTTGTAAATATTGCTCTTTACATTCCTCCTTGAAGTTTTCATCAGTGTACCACCGCTCAAGACATCCTTTAAGAGCAGTGTTCTCTTTTCTACATTTAAATACCATGAAAACACTACTTTCCTTACAGCATTCTGTGAAATCTGTAAAAAAAAAAAAATTAATCAAGTCTATACATAATAAATAAAAAAAGAAGTGTATCAAACGCATAATTACTTTTGACTTCCTCAACACATTTTTCCTCTCTGGCTCTGTCTCTCATTTTTTTAGGAATAAGAACTTCCATTTCGACTTTCCTGAGAAACTTGTCATCGGGATCCCCTGCAGATATTCATAGTATCAAAAAGTTAGCGCCACAAAATAAACGTCCGGTAGTTGTTAACATTAACCTATTCACAACTGAATCACAAACTATATGTATTACTGCATTAAAGCGTAATAATTTAGGACATGAATTGTAATAGTTAATATTGACTGTCATATAAGAAATATTTACCGATCCCATGAGGTCCACCACCGAGTTTTGGGGAAAGAACTCCATACCGCGTATTCCTCTGATCTTCGGCCATTCTTCTTGTTCAACAACGTGCCATTTTGATTACCCGTGATACCCCGCGCTCGTGAGTTTGCATATTTGAGATTGTCATTGCCTTCCTGAGAGGAATGTTTCTTTCGTTTACTCTCGCTAAGATAATCAAGTGATAATAATCGCAGTGCACCTACGGGCTTATATTTATTAAGTAGGTAAGAAATAACTTCAGAGACAGAACGTTTTCTTCCGGTCTAATAGCAAGTGTCCCGTCACTGGACATTTTAACCTTAAGCGTCATTTGGAGTCTCATGCTTAATAAGCCTGTAGTGTAGTTTTAATATTATACGATAGTGCTTTTGTCTGAAACTTGATTAACATATTTTTTTGCAGGAAAATTTGATCTTGATCGTAAAGTAAAATGGACAGACTATTAAGATTAGGAGGCGGTATGCCCGGACTTAATCAAGCGCCTCCGCTATCCGATACACCCGCCGTTGATACTGCTGAACAAGTAATAATTTCTTTGATATATTTGTAGCTTAATATTGTACATTTTTATGGTATCTAATTATTATCCTTTATTAGGTTTATATATCCTCGTTGGCCCTTTTGAAAATGCTTAAACATGGAAGAGCTGGTGTTCCGATGGAAGTTATGGGACTAATGCTGGGTGAATTTGTAGATGATTACACAGTGCGTGTCATTGATGTATTTGCGATGCCTCAAACTGGAACTGTAAGAACTATTTCATCTATCTATCTTCTTTAACGTAGTTGTTTTCTTATTAACATGCCTAATATATTATTATGCAGGGTGTCAGTGTAGAAGCAGTGGATCCAGTATTTCAGGCAAAGATGTTGGATATGTTAAAGCAAACTGGTCGACCAGAAATGGTTGTGGGTTGGTACCATTCCCATCCAGGCTTTGGTTGTTGGTTGTCTGGTGTGGATATCAATACTCAACAATCCTTCGAAGCTCTTAGTGAAAGGGCTGTTGCTGTTGTCATTGACCCGATTCAGTCAGTTAAGGGCAAAGTGGTTATCGATGCATTTAGATTAATCAATCCCAACATGATGGTAAGCTTTTCTCAAAGTTAAAATGCTTTTACAGTCAAGTACCATATACATAATATCATTGTTTTATGACAGGTTCTAGGTCAAGAGCCTAGACAAACCACATCGAACTTAGGGCATCTGCATAAACCCTCTGTTCAGGCACTGATCCATGGTCTTAATCGTCATTACTATAGCATAAGTATTAACTATCGTAAGAACGAACTCGAGCAGAAGATGCTACTTAATTTGCATAAAAAGACCTGGATGGATGGTCTCACTCTTGCTGAATATTCAGAACACAGTAGACTGAATGAAAGTATTGTTTCTGACATGCTTGAATTAGCCAAGAACTACAACAAGGTGAGCATTTTTATAATTAAAAAATTTACTTATAGTTTTGCATATCCATATTTTTTAATATTGTAGGCACTTGAGGATGAAGAAAAAATGACACCTGAACAGCTAGCCATAAAGAACGTAGGTAAACAAGACCCAAAACGGCATCTCGAAGAGAAAGTAGACACCCTTATGTCCACAAATATCGTCCAGTGTTTGGGAGCCATGCTCGACACCGTTGTCTTCAAATAACCGTATCTCAATGCACCAATTGCAATATGACATTTACGAAAAATACACGTCTTTATAAAATAACACATCAGGTCCACCTATTTGACCCCTGATCCACCAAAATCTGAAGATAAACCGATTAAATAAGAAACAAGTTGTAATGTCCGTTTTCTAACTTTTTATTCAAAATAGTAAATTATCTTTAAAATCCTAATGCATTCGCCACTTGTACATCATACACATTTGACCGTACCGAACTACTTGTTCCACTACTGTACTACAGTATGTACGTCTTATGAATATCTCTATAAAATCAAGTAGTAAAATAGCATCGACTTTATTGTCGACGTATCTCATATGACTGGGATGCACGTAAGGTTACGAGAATCATAGCACTGTGGAATATTTCACTGTATTTCTTCATGGATTACTGGATATGTGATCTATAAGGATCGAGGTATGTATGCGGAAATTAGTCTTGGGACAAGATAGTAAATATGTTTTTATAACAATTTAAATGCACCAGGTTGCCCCGTAGCAGTTCTTGTGCTCAGGTCAATTGACGGATCAACACGGCTCATATAGATTTATGTACACTACACGATAATGAATGAACGATTGTTCGATCATTTTTTACCATGTTTCTTATACCCATGTATCAGTGCAATATCTATACACATTCTAGTTGTACAAATATTTGCAATCATACTGATATTTTACCGTTACTCAGATACAATGAGAAATGCATGATTAAATGGAATCATACGAACTTGCACAAAGAGACTTGGTGGTAAAGAGCGATACTGTTTGCTTTTTCTATTTGTCTCTCCTCCTCTCTTAAACCCGGCCCTGGCGTTAGTTCCATGTAAGTGTCTGTCTTATTGTTTAAAAAAAAACCACTTTATAACCAACTTAAAAGTAACACAGATGTCTAGCCGGTATATTCTTTCATTTGGAAAATGGACTTAGGCCGTTGACGATTCTTCTTCCTTGTTCTTCTTCTTCTTCTTCTTTTTCTGTTCTTTCGCTGGTGACTCCTAAAAAAGGTTTATATTATTTAAAAGATTTTTATTTTACTATTTCCATTGAAAAATAATACTGACAGCTGTTTCTCCTGTGGGTGCTGCAGCCTCACTGTTCTCAGCTTCCTGCTTTTCCCTCTTCTTCTTTTCTTTTTTCTCCTTTTTCTTCTCCTTGGACGATGGCGTATCTACTTCTGTCTTTACTTCATCTTTTACTGCCACTAGTGGTTCGGCGGTTGAGGTCATTGACACGTCGGCTGTTCCACTCGTGTTTTGTGTTTCCTCCCATTTGCGTTTCTTAGTGCTATTATCTGTCACTCCATTTTCTTCGGTCTAAAAATAATAATAAATTACAAATTGTACTAGAGAAGGAATATAACAGTACAGTAGGATGAGATTGATACCTTGACGACATCAGAATAGTCTACGTAACTTGAGAGCCAATCAGCTGGTGTATTTTCATTTGGTTTTCCATGTTTATCTAATTTTCCTTCGACTATCAAACGTTTCTTAATCGATGCTTTCGGTCCAAGGCCCCATTTTCTTGGATATGCATCTCGTTCCATTATGACACGCTTGATTTTGGCAGCCACGCCATGATCGCACGCCGTAAGGGTAGGTGAAGTCATCATTGCTGTACCTAAACAATAAGATTAATAATATTAGTAATTACTGAATTAGTAATTAATGATAATAGTAATGATTCTTAGGGTGTTAAATTATTTGTATTGATGGTTAATGGCTGAATTAGTTACCTAGTGCAATAGCCTCTCCTTTGCTAGTTACAATTACAATCTCCTGGTTCAATTCGATTCCATCATCATACATTAGAATACCTGGTACCATTATCTTGGCTCCATAACAAATTGCATTGACCTGTGGCAATACATTGATTCAATAAATAAGAACCTTTAGATAGACATTGCAAATGGATTGATTATGATAATACATACAGCACTATCTTTCACTATGATTCTTTTGTGTCCAACCAGAAGTGCTTCCAAAGGTTTGATCACTCTTCGAAGGTAGGATTCATCCCCATGATTTTCATATAACCATTGAGCATCCAGAATATCGTGCATGGTTACCATTCCGTCCTTCTCGGACTGAATACCAGAACGGTTTCTGCGCAGCTCTTGCATCTGACATCCTGTGCCTAAGAAGAGACCAAGGTGAACGCATATCGTTCTAACGTAAGAGCCAGCTTCACATTTAACGTGGAAAATTCCCATATTGCGTTCCGAGTCGTAATCCAAGAAGTGACTGTCGTACACTGTTCTGACACGCAATTGTCGTTTCACTGCTGATATCAAGGGTGGTCTTTGAAACAGAGCACCACGTAATCTCTCTAAAGCTTGATTTATCTGAAGAATGAATATAACACAATGATATGCTATTTATATATCAGATTTCTCCTAACGTTCCTGGCTTACCTTTTGCAAATTATCTACTGCAGAATGAAGTTTGAATACCGCTATATACTCTTTGCCAGCAGATTGCTGAGATTTTGCCAATCTGGTTGCTCTGTCTATGCAGACTATTAGACAGCCTGACACCTTAGGATCTAATGTGCCAGAGTGTCCAGTTTTTTCGACCTTCAGGATCCTTTTTATCCAGGCAACGACTTCATGACTTGAAGGATTCGATGGCTTATCCAAATTTATGCAACCTGATTTTACATACTCCGATATAGTACGATGCAGTGGTGTTGTCCCACTTGTGAGTGGAGTAAAGTGTTTTGTACGTGTGAGCATTTTATCGAAATTCTAAAAGAGAAATAATTTACTTTGCACTTTCTCGTTATACTTAAAAAGTGGTTCATTCACAAAAGCAGTACCTTGAATAACAGTGGCCAATCCTTACAATCCAGTTTGACAATTTCATCGGATGGTTCTACATGGCACTTCATAGCGACCTGAATTTCCCCAAGGGATTTCTTTTTATTTTTCTTCTTTGCTTTCTCTGCGAACATAAAATTTTCCATTCTAACCTGTCACATATAACTTTGATTTAAGCAGTACATAGACGCAAATCTATGCTAGAACAAAAGAAGCATAAACGGTAACAAGTGTAACATCATAAATTATTATTATTCTATAGTATTTCTATCAGAAATTTGTTCAAGAATCTTTCGGCAGCACGTGTGTACTCCAATTGGAATCCATGCGGCTTAAATCTTAAAAACTTTTTTCCTGAGATAAAATACAAACTGCGAATACCTATTGGTATTCAGAAACTGTATCTGGACATAAGGTATAATCCTGAACCTTGTAATTAGTTAATATTTACCTATTTCCGCCATTGTAAAGTCGATTACAAACACTGTACAAAACACGTGCAAGAACGATGGCGAGTTTATCGAGCAACGGGTTTCTCCAGTAAAGACAACAGCACAACAGTAAAATGGGCACGGTTGTAGCCTTACTGCAGTAGCGCCTCCACGCGCCGTGGACAGTCGTGGGATAAGATTCTGTGAAGTAAAATGGCGAATTTCTCAACTTAGTAGCTGGTCCTGACGTTTGACATAAATGCCGATAAATGCATTCAGCGTAGTCCAGTGTTAGTTTAGCAAAGAACAATTTTTTAAAAATATATATATTTATATACTGCTCATCGTATCCTCGAATTCCTGTTGGTATGTTGAATGAATCACTCGAATTGATTATTTTAAGCGTCTTTGTACTACAATGTTCAGTAAATACATCTTGTGCAAAAAGTTACGCTTAAAGTTAGATGTATTTCTATGGCCAAAATAATGTGTATATTGTTTTTTACTTGAAATTGTTCTTCCTGAAGATATTATGTAGAATGTAATTTTCATAGTTTCAATATATTTTCTATAGGAGTATTGCTTGAATTTCCAGTTCATTGAACCTTATTGTCATAATCCTGGATCCTTATACAAGTGTCAGCGCTCGGATGTAGGATGTTGGTTGATAGAAAAAATACAAATTTTTTTTCCCATCAACGGAAATCCTGCATCCGAGCACTGGCGTCTGTATGAGAATCTAGCCTAAGTTTTTTTGCAATGTTATCAAACATAATCACTGTTATTACTTATAAATTTGATTTATATAGCACTTTAAACGAACAAGGATAGGTGGCTGTATTATAAACGAGATGCATCAACCTTCTATTGTGACCATATCATCAGACGAAGATGAAGAACTTGTTTATGAGGTATTACTCGACTCTTTTTATTTGACAAATGTTTAATAGCAATTATATTTCTCATTGAGCTAATACGGCAATGGAATATATTGCATTTATTTAATAATTCCCTGTTTATTATTATGCCTTCAAACAACACTAATAATTATTAACAAGCATTACTTGTTTCATATTTCTTAAAATTCACTTGTGATACCAGATTCCCTTGAAAATGTTTCAGAATGCTAAGGTGTCATCTGAATCGGTCAAAGACGAGATAGTCTTAGATGATGACGAGGAGGCCTGTTCAGATTCTCAGAAAAGGAAAGCATGTGATCCAATTGATATCTCTACAGCAACAAAGAACAAACAACCTGGAAAGAGAATTAAACTATCCACCAACATTGATGATGTCAAAAATGCTAATGATACTTTGAAGTTAGATGCGGTCAAAGATATAACAGACACCTGCAGCTTGGAAAAGTCGCAGTTGCAGAATGATGACAAGTCTATAAACACAAATAATTCTGACAAAGAAAAGACAAATAATAATACAGAAAAGTCATGTAATGGTCTAGTAAAACCACAATTAATTATCAAAAAGAGAATACCATTAGTGAATGTGTCTGCACTGGAAGGTGATGCATTTGCAATGCTTGTTCATCAGTGTTTGCAAAAAGATACATCTTCCGACATGAAAAAGATACTAAAAAGCCTACAAAAACACTATGATCGGTTAGATCCAGATTATGCCAACTCGGAGGATTTCATTACATTTCTGACTGAAACCAGAAATAATATTTCAAAAAATCAAGAGGGTATGTTTGGAAATCTTCTCGAAGTGAAGAATACAATTATTCATAGGCGTAAGAAAAGCACCTTATGTGATGGGACCAACCAAAATAGCTCAAAGACATCTGTAAATAATGGCAAACCAATGAAAGTGGGCGACCTAACCCAAGCGGATGAAGATGAGGAGCGTTACAAAGAATTAAGAATCAGAAAAATCGAGCACAAAATGTCGATTTGTAATAAGCGAATAAAAGAGTTGGAACAAGCGGAAGTGGATTTCGACAATGAATCGAATAGCGATTACATAATTCTACAGAGGTACAAAGAGAGAATGGTGGAACTCTATGCCAAATATTGTTCAATAACTGGTGACAATGTGGACGCAGGTCGTGCCTATCTCCGTCCAAAACATCTATCTGTAACGAATATTATGTCCCTGGACCAGGCTATAACAAGTTTTGTGAATTCAAAAATTTCAAAAATTACGAAAAATTGTAAAGAACGTACCAAGCACACAGCATTGACAAATGCCCTTATATTCCCAAATTACAAGGATATTCTTCAGTGTGTTGAAAAGTGTAATACGGATAAGAAGTTAGGCATGAGCGAGGAGGAAAAACAGAAAATTGGTGAGTAAATAATAATAATCCTATAATACTTAATAATTTATTTATCGTTATACATTGACAGTACACAAAGTGGTATGTAGTCTGCATTTCATTGTTTTATTTCTGTTTCTTTTATGTCTTACAGCAAAGAAGGCATTCACCGATATCGGTATGTACTTGCAGCGCGTGCGGCAGAACGACTTTTGGGATACATTTTCTCTCCACCTGGAGAACGAAGACGAGGATCCGGCTGTTACAAACAAGGAACTCTCTAAAAAGTTGCAAATGAACCAACGTTCTGGAGAGAAGAAATTAGCAGAAGTGATCGATCATTTTGCAGAAATACAAGAAAAAGATCATCTTCGTCGAAAAGAAAAAGGCCTGGATAAAAATGCAGATGAGAGTGATAAATCTGAGGATTGTAATTCAGTGGACGAAGATAATGAGGATGACGACAATGATGATAACGAGAGTGACGAGGATGAAGAAGAAGACGACGACGAAAAAGAGAACAATAAATCACAAGATAATAATAATGCTGATAACGATGACAGTCCGGATACTGAAACGGAGGAAGACCAGGATGATAAAACTGACAAGGATGAAATAAGGCAAACCAACATGATTAATAAAAAAAAATCAATAAAAGAAAGTGATAATGATATTTTAAAGGAAGAGGATAGCATAGCAGCGGCAAGCAAAACGGAAACTAGTGAATCGCATGAGAAGGAAGATAATAATCAACGGAAAGTAGTAGAAGAGTTGAACGAAGTAAAAGCGACGAATGTTGAAGGTTGGTGAGTTGAGAGAGTTGTGTACGTGGTTTCCGGTGGAGAAACAAAAATGCTTACTATATTTGCGTGTGCCTATATGTTTTGTAGCTTGCATGGTGGATTTAACAGAGAGTAACGACCTTTCTATCCAAGAGGAAGAGAAGCCTTTGTTACGGGTGAGATCTTTTGCAAAACCACCATGTTCCTGGAAGTACAGCATGGAACAGATGCCTAAGAAACTGAGTGCGAACCTAGTACCGCTCGTGATAATCAACAATGAGACCCGTGGTGGAAGTCAGAAACTGACAATAGGTCAGTCGAAAAAAATGAATCCTGCTCAATGATGCGAACGTCATTTTTGCATCATATGACTGATCCGTTACGGTCACAGGACTAATAAAAACAATGGTACGGAGTTGACTGTATGTATTGTTATTGAATTATTCAATAAAAACGTAAATGTATGTGAAGTCTGATGATTATTTGGCTATGGTTCATGTCTATTCACCTAACTCACCTAATCTATAATTAATATCGAAACGGTATGGTACTTGTAGTTTTGGTAAATTATCCAGTTTAAGCGTTGTAGATGAACACGTTGTACCTTTACATTTCAGAACGATTGTATATAGGCGTAAAGATTCGTCTCAAAAAGATAGTGAAGTTCAATTTCACTTTGAAGAATTCCCACCCAGGGAATAAAATGGCAATGTATAAGTGTAATCATTACACTAAAAAAACATATGCATATCATCCTTGATGAATGAGTCAACAGTTGGAAAAGATTTGCTAAGGTTGTTCTGAAATTGTTAAAAACCAACTTCGTCCGAAGCTAAAACACTCACGAAAGAAGAGAAAGCATCAAGAAGTCTCCAATGCAGCAGAGTAAAGTGCAGATAATGAAACATTTGCAGAAGACAGTATACTGGTTCAGAATCTGGGCCATCCTCTTGCAAGCAACACCAAAGGAAATATCAGTTAGCTAACTCAATAATGAGGCTCGGTGACACAACGTCTACAACGGAGATATTAAACTTGCAAAAATTTCTTATCAGAGCTATCTACGCTTCTGGGATTCCCCTAAACATGCTAAGCAATATACACTGGAAGAAACCTTTTTCTTCTACGGGTCCAGCTTTTCCACTGCCTTCAAGACATCAAGTTTTCAGCAAGTTTATTCATGACACTTATGAAGATGTCGACATAAATGGGAATTTTTAAATTGTAAATACTAATTCTCTTGGAATTTAATGCGACAATTGGACGAATATCTGTAATGAAAGGATAATGAATTTTATTATCACTACTTCAGAGCCAGTAGTTTTTAAATCCATACCAACAGGCACTAATTCAGAAAACAGACCCAGCATTGCTCGTAGAATGAAGGAAGTCATTGAAGCCATAGGACTTTCAGAAGTGCTGGCTGTGTGCACAAATAACGCTTCAGCTATGAAAGGCGCTTGGTATTTATCGGAGTATCTCAATCTTCTAATTGAATGCATAATATCTCTAAACACGATTGGCGCACTTTATATTAGTGTTAATAAAAATAGAAGAGATCAAAATATCCCACATTCAATCAGCAAATTTTACTGCGATCCAAAAATGAGATACAAATAAACAATCTACGACAGTCAAATTGGTAGAAAAATCTTATACTTGTAAACAAATGATAAAAAATATCATTTCTTCATAAATAAACATAAATAATGCATATTTAATTAGTTTTTAAATTGTTATTAGTCAGAGAGAACCGGAGATTATAGACAAAAATGGAATTTCTTATAATTCTTCCACCATTTATTAAGATATAATAAGACATATTACTTCTTGATACAGATTAAGCCAATGTAAAAACAAATAAGTCTTTTCTTGTAATATTAATTTTATGTACTCACATTCAATTCAATCATTTAAATAAAAATTTTTAAGTACATAATGTCAAATTTTTCAGACATTTCCGACGGACAGATTGGATAACAACTAAGTGTCAACGAACAAATATTGTTATACAGATCCACAAAACATGAAGTAGATTAATTAACAAAGAAACAGAACCTAATTAAATACATAAAGAACAATTAACTATTGATTGGCAATTCTATACAATTTAAAAAGTCAAGTGAGTTAATAAATCAATAAACAAATAAGTGGCACAAACATCTATATAGTATATTGTATAGTAATAATGTTGCAAATGATGGAGTATGCTACACGTCTTTGCAGAAGTAAGACTTAATGTTGTATTTATCTTGTAAATAAATGATTTTCTAGTAATAGTTATTTTTGCATATACATATAAAAGTTTCCAGTATATTTAGGAAATTACCAAATAGAGTTTTAAAGTGCCGAACATATATTTTCCATTCTGTGCTTGCCTGAAGACAGGGGAACTGTCGGAAGTTAACAATCAAACATTTGAATATTCTTGATAAGCAATTTGTTTAGAATGAAATTATTGTCCACAAGTTTCTCCATTATATCATAATGATCAACGCTGTTTCTCACAAGAATGTATTCGACGTTATCCACAAATTCCACCAGTTTCTAGAGAGAAGTGGAAAAAAAATTAATAACATTCAATTTATCTAGGAACTCTTAAAATGGCCATGTCTGTCACATCATGATAAAACATACCTGAGTGTAATTACAAGATTCTTGTACAAATATTGGAGAATCACATTCTCCAACTGTGACAATAACTTTAATATTCAAAATGGTACCCTTTCTATTACTTGTACCAAAACTGAGAAGTTTTGCTTCATTCCTAAGACAAAACAAAATTGTATGACCCATACTGATACACGTAGGATAGGAATACAAGATGTACTTACCCAGTGAGTTTTAAGGCATTATTATAACTTGTTGTCAATAGTGGTTCTATATTGTAAATACCAGAAATTAACACTATACCCTTTAACAATGGTAAGTATCCCTTTTGCTCTATGAATGTCATCCATTCTGGATCGTGAAGCAAACTAGCTGCCAAGTGAGCTCCAGCGCTATGCCCTCCTACCCAGACTGACCTAAAAAAATATGGTTTTTTTTTTCACAAAATTCTATCAAACATATATGTATATACCTAGACTGGCCTAACAAAATATGTTTTCTTTTTTCACAAAATTCTATTATATATAAATGTATATACAGTATCCGTACTTAGATCCCCATTCAAGTGCCAACTTCAGTATCTTCTCAGTCAAGGATTTAACTTGTAGTAAAATTTCTGCTATTGTGACTACAAATAGATTAATACATTGGTATAGATCAAATAATCATTCATACGTTATAAAACTATATTTATTGTTTCAATCTATCGTTACCAGCAGGACATAAATCATATCCACCAAGAATGACCTTAATACCCTGAGACACAAAAGTTTTTGCTGGAAAGCCAGAAACATCTTTACAACTTTCCTGCCAATAACCACCATGGAAGAACAATAGCACAGGAGCGTCTAAAATATCAATATCATCAATCTACTATCCTTATCAGTTCTAAGATACTACAAGATAATAATACCTTTTGGCAAGTCAGTACCATAGATATCATACTTATTACGTTCGGAAGGACCATAAGATATGTCAATCTCACAACTGGTATCAGAGCGTGCCAGTTTGGTCACTAGAAGATAATATTTTATCAATAACTATAATTAAAATGTTATCAACAAGATGAAAGGCATAATTAAAATAACATACTGTTACTGGCATTCTTAAAAAATTCAGTCTGTACTCCTAAAGAGTCAAATCTACGACTCCATTGA
The DNA here is from genome assembly GCA_031762395.1 of Calameuta pygmaea. Lineage (NCBI taxonomy): Eukaryota > Metazoa > Arthropoda > Insecta > Hymenoptera > Cephidae > Calameuta > Calameuta pygmaea. Next base: position 127,188 of record JASANN010000516.1, read on the forward strand.
CTAGGACTATACAATTTCTCATGTTCCTGAAAATGTGATACATAAGTCTTAAAAATTCTATGAACAGATCTAAAATATATTATCATATCATTAACGTAATAAACACTCACGTTTATCGACATCTTCTACAACCTAATGTTATCTTTCTCTTCTAATCCTTATGTACGTGTGACTCGCACGGATGGTGGTTTCTGAATCAGATCAAATCTGATAGATGAACTCCACTCTGATGATCTTAGCCATTCTACTTATATATAGTATATACTAGACACTAAGGTTACCTTGTACCTTACCCCTTTCATAATTGCTCTTGAACATTTTTTCGTTAAAGGCGATTAGATTACTATTAAAAAATGCCATACTTGTATTTTCTTCTAAGAAAACTTTTAAATAAAAACGCGCTATTAGAAAAATCAACGTAGCGCCGTCACAAAAATCATGACGAACGCTATATGCATGTGCACTTCTTCCACTACCTATTTCTAAGTAGCTGCTAATTTTCGTAATACAAGAAAATATTTTTGCGAGGTAATGTGCGTCAAATAAGAAACTTACATTGTCAAAGATTTCCATCGTTTATTAAGTTCATTAGTAAACTCAGTAGTTTTAAGTCAAGTATTTATTCTCGTATTTAACGTCGTCCATGTGCCACAAATTGTTCAACAATGAATAGCGTACTGGATTTTACTTGAATGAAACAAGCATTAAGACGAGCTACGGTGTCTTGCAGAAATCTGGGTACAATGGATAAAATGTAATGTTACCGTTCATATATTCCTAAAGAACGCAAACTGTTCTGTCCATTAAACAACTTATGCAACGCAGCACATATGGCTTTTAAATTAAAGGAAATAAAAACAAAAAAGTATGAAAGGTCCGAAAATTCCTTCGTAAGTCTGCATACAGCTGATACGTCCAGTACTTATGTTAAATACATTATTAATATTTAGTTGGCTATCCTTTGGCATCAATTACGGCTTCATGTGCTTGACGTATGTGAGTATTTTACTAATTTTCGAGTTAAGTCTGGGTTAATATTTCTCCATTCCTGGTGCAATAAATCTTTTAACTGGGTTTCGTTGTTGATATCTTGTTTCCTTAATTTATTTTTAATTACTGTTCACAAATTTTCTATCAGATTGAGATCAATGGACTAAATTATAATAAAATAATTATTAATAATATCTCAATAGATAATTAACTAAATAATTCCTCTCCTTTCACTCTCTAAACTAATTTTTTCCCGTTAATACCAAAAATATAAAATTTACCTTTAGCTGAAAATAATGCCTTCGACCAAAAATTGAAATCTTTGGCGTTGAAGGAAAAAAAAAAGTTTGGTGATAATTTTTATATTATCTACTGCATTGTCATATTCGAATTGCGAATATTATAATCTAAGCACTTGCATGGCGAGTGGAAGTGGCAATAAATATTTCTTGAAGAAATCTCATCGTGGGATTGGCCGCTGATGTAAAGGGTCAAGTCTGACTATGACGTCGTGCAAATGAAGCACTGGCTGCAACAGCGCTGCTATGTGATAATTACTTGGATCTAGTAGCGTTCTAAAACTGTTTACGCTTTTCTGGCTCAAGGGTAGAGACGTAAAAGTGGTTGAATAAGATAAAACAGCACGACGCGTTTACAATACAATAAAATGTGGTATCTGCTTTACTTAGTTGTGCAGGCATGTGTATATTGTGATTGCATATCAGTTATTTTTACCAGATATCATGAAACGATTAGCGTATCATCATTCGATAAAACTATAAAATTGTAACGGAAAACTGTGCCTTTTGCCTCTTATGCGGAGAAGAATTAAAATTTTACTTCCCTATAACCTTATGTGGGTGAGAGGAAGAACACAGTGAATTAGAAAAAAAAAAGGAAACGTCTCCGGTGAGAACACATAAATTATAAGCTTGATAATCAACAGGTTTCTTATATGAAGAGTGTGAAAAGAACTCCTGAGGATGGTATAGTAAAAGCCTCTGGGAATCGGAAGTGTTCGGCAATGTTCGGCTTCATAAATTCACATGTACTTAACGATGAAGAGGGTCCTGTCGATTTTTGGTATAATCTATTCTATACTAAAGGCAGAGAGAAAGAGATAGGACGAGAGGACTCAGGGTTCCTGATTCTTCTGAACATCCCACTAAATTCCTTAAAGGTACCTAAATCGCCTCCAGGGTGTCCTGATCAAACAGACTTAACTCGAGACCCGAGTAAAGGCTATTTACCTCAGGCACGTAGTAAGAAGAAAATTTATGATTTATGTTTTAAGAAAGTAACGTTAAATTGCAAGGGACAAGAATGCATTTCTGAAAAATTAACGTCTCCACATTGTCACGTACGCTTCCTTGAATGAGTTTCTTACCAAATGTTACATTTACCGGGTATTATCAGTTCTTTTCGTAATCAGAATCAAACGCAATAAAGGAAACCCCTCCTCTTTAACTTCCTTGCCAAATGTCACATAAACCTAAAGAGAAATTTATATATAAATAAAAACGTTCATTCATAAAGCGCTTTATATCACAGTGGCTTGCATGATAATCTGGTCTAGATATAATATAATATGTAGCAGCAGAAATGTGGGCTAGATTGAATCCAAATATAGTCATTAACCATAATAGGTATATTAAGATAAAGCATGAAGAGAAATCCAGTTGTACCGAAAGAAGTTGAGAGCAGCTTCTGTGCACTCTGCCGTTCATTATAATAATCCGGTTTACATGAAGCCCAAGCGGCCGGTTATAGCCAGTCAGCTAACCGAGAAAAGAGTCATGAGAACCCTCGAAGAGGAGTAGGAAGAGTATGCACGTGATGAGAACCAACATCTGTAGAAATCGCACCCTGGAATACCTAGGGGCCCCAAAGAGAGGCTGCGTGACTGGAGTTAAACCAGAAAAACCGGCCCAAGAAGGCCCCTTTCGTCGCCGTCGCTGCTAACCTTACGCCAGCAGGGACTCACAGTCATTTATATAGCTATATGCACAGACACACACATATATAAATGTATGCATATGTGTACACAACGAACTAACTCACATGTATATAACATATTCCGGCCTCCCACCGACAATCCGTAGAAGAATCGCCACGTTGGCACTGTCGCCGGTACGTTACAGGCTGCAGGTGACAATCGCCCTGAGCGTTTTAGTCGCTTCATTGAAATTCCTATGGTGGTTCTTAATAAAGTTATCTTGCCAGCAGAGTCATATAATATAACCAAAAGTCAGATTTTCCATCCATGCAGTGGAGACGTTAAGGCTATACACTATACATCGTGTACCTCTTCTGGGTGTATGATGGTTTTGACCCTGGATCAAGGACAGGCTCTTGCTGCAGCTCACGTGACGGCATTGGGGATTCGCCATTGGTGGTAGTATCTGAGATATATATATATACTTGGGAAATGTGACGGCTGTAAAAATAGAGCGTTGTACGTTTCATTTTCAACGTTCAGTAGCCACGCGGACTTCAGTGGTAGGGAGGAAGACGCCGGGAGCATAGACGCTACCGTGGGTTAATTTATTTAACCCGCGAGCTGAGCTCGCCACCAATTAGTCTTAGGTATCTGTTGTAATACGAGGTCCTGGATATTGCTAAAGCCATCCATGTGACCTTATATTGTATAATATAATTTATGTACAGATATCTTGGAAACCGCAACGATTCCAAAAGGATTGCAGTGGATTCAGAAAGTAATACTACTTCTTTTTCTTTACCACGGCGAAATATGAGTAAGCGTCAATGCGTGACAGCAGCATTATATACATGTACAGCGTGTGCTTGCCTTTGTTCCTCTAGATGCTTTTACGACAGTGCAACTTGGGGAGTGCAGCTGTGCTGCAGCTGCACGAGGCAGGACTTATCGATCCGTCGACCATCGTGTATGACGAGGGAGAGATGAGAATGACTGAAGTAGAAGAGAAAAAAATTAATTTCACCCGATCCTGCCAGGATTCGAACCTGGAATCTTCTGATCCGTAGTCAGACGCGTTATCCGTTGCGCCACAGGACCACGTTCTACAGACTTGCACTTATGTAATTTCTGCGAAGCCTTGTATCTACTATGACCTTTATTCGGAATGGAGCAATTATGGACGTACATCAGGATGTGACGTAGTGCTACAATGAATCCTATTCCCAAGAATTGTATAGACTTGTGTTACTGGGAAATCTGAATAATTCGTCCCTCTATATATTATACAGCGTTATAAAATATTTGATGTTATATCATGGTAACCATAGTGCAGTACTTTCTCATATTGAGAACCACACGGCGCCATGGAATAGAATTGGTTGTATCTCATATCGCAGGTAAAAGTACAGTTAATGCTACGACTGCGGCATGATAATGTAACGGGTGACCGGTTGTATGTACATACAAGCTTCCAGTATCCGATGGTCAAGTCTTTGTATTCAATGTATAGATTGTATGTCACTCTGTAGTCACTATGGTTTCATTGGGACAACGTCCGTTGAAGTATATAAAAGCATTTATACCTATATAAACCTAGAAAAAGAGGTTATGTAAACGTATTTAGATAATCACAATGCTGATTGGCAGATGGAAAAGCATTGATGGCTATGTAATCTAGATGAATAGTGTGTAGTTAGAGCGGTTGTGTAGGACTAACCGTACCTTTAGATTACCACGAAAAACCGTTAATTTGAAATGAAATTCCAGGTGAAAATTAGAAACGATTTTCTATAGAATTCTATGTACAAGACTGTGGTATGATACTGACTGTTTGACTCGTGGGTAGACAGCTAGTCAGAATGACTGTATAACACCGTCTAAAAAGGAACTGACATTAATTTATTGTCAAAATTGTTCCTATAACAAAAGTCTCATTCTTTCCTTATAACATTTTAGAGGTGATAATATCCGGTATTTGTACTGTGAGACATTATGGCATGATAAGAGACATTGTTTACAGTGGTTCTCTTTCCATTGAATTTTTGTAAATCAACACCTGCGAAGGCATTTGTATTACAGACAGTCATATCTTTAAATATTTAGAATTTTTGCACGTCCCTGCATAAAACAGCTTGCGCCTTTAGTACTTGGCTACGCCATTGGCATCTTCCATGGAAGACAATCAAAGAACATCAAATGCAATGTGCGCTCCTGAGAAATACAACCTCGTAAAGAAAAGTCCCGTGTTCTCATGAAGATCTACATACATATATGATTATAATAAAAAACTGAATCTCAACATTCTTTGCGATAACCACAACATTCGTCCTGACCACTATCGTCTTGAAATTAACTGGAATTCGGTTAGTCGCATAAAGAAATATTCAATTATGGATGCGTCATAGAGCGGGGATATCCAGGGTTACACCAGGTCTAAGCGATTGTTGGTCGTCTACGTCGATTGGGAAAAGGTAAGAAAATATGAAGGATCAGGTAAACACCCTGCTTATGGAAAAGGTGGGCCAGTGTAAGGTTGAATGTACGTAGGTCTAAAGCGTCGGTTTCCATGGTAACAGAAAGTTTGGGGACCGTCGCGCATGCGCTTACCTGTCCCTCTAGTGGAAGGCCCATACGATTGCGCTGGTGTCCAGTAGTGGGGAACTTCGGTGGGGCAACATAGGAAGAACTCTTCGTGAGGGAAGCCTAGAGTGGGGGTTATGAACGTTCGGCAGTCTTCGGTCCCCGACGCTAAGAGCGAATAGAGAGTACGCCGAACTCGTGTGTCGTGTAGTCTGCCATTACGTGCTAGTGAACGATATATAATAGTGCAGTGTTTGTTGTGTTGTTTGCCGGTGGTTGCAAACCAGGAATTTACTATACGTGTTACCTTACGTTTATTTCGTCTTTCGTATACAGACAGTGATTGTGATACAGAAACGCCAACATGTTTGACGTCTTCGGATCTGTTAAGGGGTTACTCAAAATTGACTCTGTCTGTATAGACAACAATGTGTTCAGATTGCATTATAAGGCTACGGTTATTATACTGATAGCCTTTAGTCTTTTGGTTACGTCTAGACAATACATAGGAGACCCTATAGATTGTATTGTGGATGAGATACCGCTGCATGTGATGGACACGTACTGCTGGATTTACTCGACGTTCACTATACCAAATCGTGTTGGAATCGTTGGCAAGGATGTTGTCCAGCCTGGTGTTGCATCCCACGTAGAAGGACAGGATGAAGTAAAGTACCATAAATATTACCAGTGGGTATGCTTTATGCTGTTCTTCCAAGCGATACTTTTCTACGTGCCACGCTACCTGTGGAAGACCTGGGAAGGCGGTAGGATCAAAATGCTTGTGTTGGACTTGAATTCCCCTGTGGTCAATGAGGATTGTAAGATGGATCGTAAGAAACTGCTGGTGGACTACTTCGCGACGAATCTTCACACGCAAAATTTCTATGCATTCCGATTCTTCCTCTGTGAGGTTCTCAACTTTATTAATGTCGTAGGACAGATATATTTCATGGATTTCTTCCTGGGCGGTGAATTCACTACCTACGGCCCGGACGTTGTGAGATTTACTGAAATGGAACCCGAGGAGAGGGTTGATCCAATGTCTCGTGTCTTCCCTAAGGTGACAAAGTGCACCTTTCACAAATATGGTGCTTCCGGTACAGTGCAGAAATTCGACGGTCTCTGCGTATTGCCGCTTAACATCGTCAACGAGAAGATCTACGTCTTCCTCTGGTTCTGGTTCATCATCCTCGCCATCCTTAGCGGTTTGAGCCTGGCATATCGTGCTGCTGTGGTGGCAGGACCTAAACTTCGTCTTGTACTTCTTCGTGCCCGATCTCGCCTCTCGCCACATGAACAGATAAAAGCCATCTCGGATAAGTGCCAGATCGGCGACTGGTTCGTCCTGTATCAATTGGGCAAGAATATCGACCCCCTCATCTACAAGGAGCTGGTGGCCGACTTAGCGAAAAAGATAGAAGGAAAGGAAAACGTCTAGATCTTCGTTGGACTCACGAACGTTAGCAGCAGCATTGTCGATCCTTGTTCATATTGGATCGGTTCGATTGGGGTCCCCAAACGAAGCCCAGGATCTGAATCTTATGAAGGAGAGAGAAGAGACCTCCTACCACCGTCTTCAATGTTAAATTAAAGCCTATAATTGATCTATAGAATATTCTATATCGTCCCATCCGTCCATCCATTCCACTGAAACTTTCTTTGTCTCCCAACAGAGGGTGTTCGACGGAGCACCTTCGACGATCACATGTTAGATTTAAAGAGCAGTCCTGGGCCGAGAATTCGGTAGACTCTAATTGTGATAATCGAGGGACCGTCCTTTCGTTGCGATTACTCTCCCTTGTAAACTCCGTTCCGAATATACATAGTTTTGTTTTTGTTTTCGAGATACCTCTTTGTACAACGGCCGTTGCAGCAAGGAGTAAAAAAAAACGGAGACGTCGTCCCTCCAGTAGCATTACCTTTATCCTACCAATTACTTCGCTATTGCAGTAGTATATATATATATGTATTCTTACATATATACGTGCATATAAATATAGTTTTAGATATACAAAAGGAATATACATCTATGTGTATATATATGCATATCCGTCTATATACACATATACATGTATCAAAGCGTCGAGTATTTTCATTCCACGAGAAAAAAAAGGGGGCCAAATAGAAAGTAAAAGAGGAGAAAGAGTGCTCGCGTCATTGCCTTATGATTTTTTGTATTGCCCATTGACTATTGTTTCTCGTGAAATTTTTTTTTTCCCCTTTAATTTTTTCACTTCCTTTTTACCTTTGCCATAATTTTGGCGGGAACCTTGAAAGCGTTCGTTGTCTCAGGCTACGCGCCTAGTAATATGATTTTTATTTTTTATTTTCTTAGCCCTCGTATCATTGTTTTTCTTTTCTTTCTTTATATTGAAAACGATGCTTCTCAATAACCCGTTACTCACTAACCACCGGGCTTCCTGGTTTCTTTCTTGTATTTTGCTTTTCTCTCCTCGCGTTTTAATACGACCACGATAATATTATCATTTAATGCGCTATCGCACATATTTCCACGTTGGTTAACTATTTGCTAGTAAAAGGATATATAAAATTTGTAGAAAGAATGAAAAAGACAACACTATATATAAATAGTCAATTGTATATCTCTCTTGAGAAGCGATGCTCAAGTTAAGACTGCCAAGAAATCGATGCACTCCATTCATCGTTCGATTCCACGTTCCCCTTTATTAATTTGCTTTCTGCGTTTGTATCTCAAAAATAATTTCCTCTTAGTCTCCCTGTCAGTGCGATTCATTTAAATTTAGCGGCGCTTGCGCAACGCTCCTTTTTTTTTCTTTTTAATTTAACAAACTCGCGAGACTCGGATTATTTGTCTTACGTGCGATTTAAGTATTTTTCATTTATTCTCCAGTGCTTTCCTTCACTTCTGACCGATGCCAATCAGCCATGGTAGACGAGTACCACTTTTCTCTGACGTTCGCGACGAACGTCAGAAAGAAAGGAACGTGAAAATCACAAATACTAGACTAGTGAAACGGAACAAATTTGAAATTAACAACATTGTTTCTCCACTAATATTTAGAGAGCGGAGCATAAAGATACGGAATTTCATGTTTGTGCTTTGTTCAAGATGGGAGTAAATAATAAAAAATAAAAAAATGAAAAGGAGAGTTACGGTAGACCATAGGCATAAAGAGAGAAGAAAAGTGCCTGCACAATTAATGCAAAAGGATTCTCGGTTGATTATGATAAAGCAAAATGGCATCTGTACCCGTGACGACATAGTTCCTCATGGTGGTGCGAGCGACTAGCCTTTACTTTGTATTTACATTATTATTGTTCTTATTCTTTTCTTTGTACGCTTTTTTTTGCTCCTTTCGATCTTCGTTCTTCCTCTACGCAGGAACATCGTCCGCGAATCCTATGCGTACCGCCAATCTAGAGATAAGATTCCGATAGATTATATTACGATTAACGGTTATGACGATTGTCCGGATGAGCGGAGGGAACAGTGATAGACGATGACAATAGCTTATAAACGATATTGAAATATTGTAAGGATAAATTGCAATAATAAAGGAGAACATATATATATATATATATATATATATATATATATGTAGACTAAAGAAATATATATATATATAATTATTATAAATACGCACAATATCTCCTGTGTAGGAATTAATTTTACTTATGTAATATTAGTAATGATATATAATAGATTAGAGTAGTTAATCACGATGGCCGCAATTCCTTGCACCCATGTGTTGCGCCCTGAACGTATTAGTGGAATCAAATTTGCTGATCGTTTTAATTAACTGCCGATTACGTTACTCGAGGAATTAATTACCCTGGGCTTTGAGGGGAGATTGAGAAAAAAAAATCATCATTCCAAAAGGACACAGAGACATTTCACTAGATTGGCCAGTGCCTCCGGGGGGAATGTTTTTTTTTTTTCTCTTTAGGAACATTTTCTCCTGGTCACGATAATCTATGAGAATGGATCTATGATCCGGGATAGGATCTACAGCTATACCGTAAACGGTCTGTATAGGCCAGGTTAAGCCTGTCTCTCTTGGTTGTAATAGTACCAAGTCAGTTTCACAATAGGCAGACCCGAGGCGTGAGTAAAGTTTCCGCGAACGCCATTTTGTCATATCGGTATTACGAATCGAATCGGTATTCGTGAATAATGCTAACTCACGGAACTGTAAAGTGTGAAGATTTCGTGGTTTAAGGAGCCTGGGCCTTGAATGCATTTGCGGATTTTTATACTTTCAGAATATGACCAGCGAGTCGTTTGGTTCCTGTGCGGCCATTTTCTGCTTTCTCGAGAAAAAAAAAAATTTAAGCTTTTTTCAATCTCGTGATAACATTACGGGCATATAGTATGCTTCGGGTTTCTCGTTCTCTTTGTTCTTATACTACTGTCTACGTCTACAATGTTAAGAACAATATCTATAGGTACAGTCGCTCACAAAAATAATGAACCACGCTCCTTTAGTAATTTCTTCATAGGATAAAGTGTACAGATAAGCCGTTGCCGGAGATTCAGTAGTGACTAACGTAGGAAGGAATATAATAATAAAATTCTTAAACGACAATAAAAAAAAATTAAGAAATCTACAATAAGTTCTTCGACTTCACATTATTTATATCCCATCTTTTTTTTATTACCACAGCGAGCATATCTTATCGTTTCTCGTAAACTAACCTAAGTTTATATCTTTTTCACTATTTTTAACACTTAGTAATGTACACTATCCAATATAGAAATTAATTACCTAGTTACATAGACCATATAAGGACCTGCCTTATGTAAACGTACCAACATTAGATTACGTTATAAATTAATCGAATTCCTAAGAAAACTTAAGAAAAATTCTTTCTTCTAGTTACACACTCTTGAAATACCTTGCTCTTCAAATATCCTTTACGTTACCCGTTCGATGTTATCTACTATCAGCTACTAGAGTAGCGCATTCAACAGTAACAAAAGATCTAATAGCAGCACTAGTGTAATATCAAAGAAATACGAGTAGAGTAGAATTGAATAGAAAAGCGTAACTATAATATACTATAGTATGTGTACACGTATAGTATGGCAATACCAGTAGGAATGTCCTTATAGGTTACACGCTTCTTGGTGCACTGTTCAAAAGTAAACTGTTGCTCTAGTTTCACGAAGCAGCTGCTGCCGTCTTAATTTCATGATTACGAAATACACAACCCGGGGCTGATTACCCAGTTACGTAGATGAAATGGGTGCTAGTCCTCATCTATAATGGCGAATAGTCAGTCAGGGTTTGACCTTCAATCTAGGAGAAATTACATACAGGGACCCTGCTCGTAACGGATTAACTTATAAATATAGTATGTTATAGATAACTAGACGAGTTTGTCCTCTGGTTTAAATACAGCATATATATGGTATATATACGGTTATAATAGAGTAGCCCCTTTCTGCATATGCATACACTATATACTGGAGCTGACAAGGACTGAAGTTGCAGCACCGAAGCTCGTTAAATGATTGAAGCTTGACGATTGGCGATTGCCGTGAATATTTTCTCTAATTTTCATGCCTTACATATATATATATATGTACATAACTCTACATACGGAGAAGTATGTTAATCCATTTATGCACGTGAGCGGTCATAGGGATTATTATCTTATAGAATCCCAACCTTATAGTATCTTGATGACGTATCCTTCTATCTCTTTGTTTATCTTGTATTGTATTATTAGAATCCGATAAATCTAATCAGTTTCATATGTCAATATATACATATATATAGAGAAGTGTCATTTTTTGTGGTTATGACAATGGATTCTGTTGCTGTTCCCAGAAAATATAGCACGACAGTAACCGTCAACAGGTATCGGGGACTTTCTGTAGGTAGAAAAATGGTTATGGAATTTTAATGGACGGAGTCGCTTTACTTGCTGTGATAATAGTATGGTACTTATCCCAGACAACGTACGCGTTCAAAAGTCATCTTTAAGATGTCTTGAAGGAAACTTCTGTGCCATTAGACAGTTGAACGACGACTTTTGGACATTATGCGTCGTGTGGGATACCTGCGGTATGGATTCCTAGAGGTTATGTCTGAACGGCTCCTTTGGGAGACTCGGGGAGACCCCTGACGGCTGAAGAGAACCAAAGCGACGAAAGATGGACGACGCGAGACAAGACGTGACTTGTAAGGCTCGTGAAGGGGGCAACGGCCGGTCACCGTACTTGCTGTCCAATAGACGGTGCCCTCCTGACTTATTCCTCTGATTGTAACCATATTGTTTCTTGGCAGTTTGTAATCCTGAGAGATTGATAAATTATTATTTTTTTTTTATTACGAGGGTTGGTACCTTCGTAATCTCTATTTGAAAACGAATAAATAATCTTGGAATAGCGTTGACGTTCGCTAAGCTGATTAATTTTGACAGTCTTATTTTTTTTTTAAAACAAACATAAATCAGGTGAGGCTTGACTGGCTGTCAATGACGCAACACGAGATAGATGTAGATTTCAAGGAGCGAGGAGTCAGTTTATTATTTCTGCGGATAAGTTGGACCTTATCTTACCCTTATCTGACTGACTGACTGACTTTCCGAGACTGACAATATTGTCCCCTCTATAAGAATTATACGTACGTGTATGTTTATCTTTATAATATGTACAGCCCACATTGGCGCGCCGCGATAAGACAAAAAAGATTTTTTAACCTCGCATTCAGTGACGACTCGATCATCGTTTAACAAAGATCGAGACAGTTTAACGTACTTCTCGAAGTTCGTCAGCAACATCATTCCGTTCGTCGAACTGTTCCTGTCCAGCGAACCGTGACCTGCCGGACAGTTCGCTAGTACCGAAGGTCAATCTGTATCTAGTAATCTGTCAAATTCACTAGACATTTTATCTGGGAATATTCAGTGTCGAAATTAATAAAAAATATATATCATGGGCGCCACTACTGTTCTGGCCACATTTTCCGTGTTAAAAAACCACGTGAAGTTGAAAGTCAATCAGGATGCCGTGTCCATTGATAATATTGGTAAATAAAATATATCACCTGTAATAATTACTTTTATTCCTTATTCACGATACATATTGAAATTTTAGTTTTTCGTCTCCACTACAGAGCTACTTTTATCGCCCTTCTCGCCGCCTCTCTTCTCGTCAGCTCCAGAGAATTTTTTGGTGAGCATATCAGGTAAGACTTGCTCATTGACGTGTCATATAGTGCCTGTATCGATATTAAGATTTTTATTGATTGACAAATGCATCGTATATATCTCTAACGTAGATGTATAGCCGATACGTCTGTGGCGCCTCACGTTATAGATACCTTCTGCTTCTTTATGTCGACGTTCACAGTGGTGAGTTAAAATAAGGTTCAAGACTGTTTTCAACCGGTCTAAAAGTTATGCTAGAATGAATTAAATAATATATTCTTATTAGGTGAAACATATGAATGCATCTGTCCTGGAGCAAGGGAGGATACCACATCCTGGAATAGGACCGGTCAATGATGACGATCCTATAGTCCATCACGCATACTATCAATGGGTGCCATTTGTATTGTTTTTCCAAGCAATATTATTCTACCTGCCTCATGCTATATGGAAAAATCTAGAAGGTAGATTAAGACAAAACTTTTTTTTTTTTCTGAAATATTTATTACTTTTCTATCTTTGCTTATTCTCCTACTCAAGATGACCGCCTGAGCGTACTTGTGTCAGGACTGCACGTGGCCTCGTTGGCTCTGGGTGAGAAAGAAACTGTAGTGAACGACACTCTGACGATACCGTCGAAGGATTTTCGTGAGGAAAGAATTTCGCAAATTCGTAAAGCGTTTATAAATCGATTACATATCAATAAACCCTGGGCCTATTATCTTGGCTTGTGCGAACTTTTGAACTTTGTTAACGTCATGATGCAGATATATATAACTGATAGATTCTTAGGTGGGACCTTTTTGGGTCTTGCCAACACTATTACCGATGGTAGTTATACAGATCAAATGGATCCTTTGGACGTCGTTTTTCCAAAAGTTACCAAGTGCACGTTTCACAAGTATGGTGCTTCCGGTTCGATGCAGAAACATGATGCCCTGTGTGTTATGGCGTTGAATGTTATAAATGAAAAAATTTATACTTTCCTTTGGTTCTGGTTCCTGATACTGGCTATAATAACCAGCCTCGGATTACTGTGGCGAATTCTTACAATGTTTTTACACGCCAGGTAGGTTTATGATGGGGGTAATAACATTTCGTTGATGTTACTCTGAAAATGTAAAAGTAATTTTTTTTTCTTTTCTTTTCTCTCAATTCTCAGGAGCGATGTTTTCAACAGAATCGTCTTCTCCATGGCTTCGCCTGGAAAGTACAATCCATGGACAGTTCTTAGAGTGACAAATCACTATTCCTTTGGGGACTGGCTCTTCATTTATTACATTGCCAAAAATTTGGATAACTACGTCTTCAAGGATCTGTTCGAACATCTGGCAAGGGATTTGGAAAACAGACGAAGGTCAAGCTACACTCTTTATCCAAAATTTGAAGAGGAGCCCCTGACGATGGACGCGTAAAACTATTTTTCACGAAAGTCACAACTTGAAGATGCTTGTTTCAAGTAAACGTCTAATCCCTCTACATGAAAATTAGTATTCCCCACTTTTTCTATCTGATCATATAGAAAGTTTGTATTAGACGTCGAAGACTGAATGGATTTTCTAACCCGTGTTCAGGATCCTTAGGACAGTTATGATTGTTAGATAAAACGAAGGGGGTCCATGATAGGGAAAGGGGAGCCTTGGTCACACTATGCACGTACACGTATTTAAGAGTACAAGAACGAGGCTGATTGTGACAAGTAGGAGGATAAAGAAAGTCCAGGTTAAGAAGAAAAAAAAAAGAGAAAAGCAGAAAGTCGGTACCAGATATAAAAAAAAATGAGGGCAGCTGTATTGGAATTTGCACTTATTTATTTGTCAATTAATTAAGATACTGTATTCCCTCGCAATGTGCGGCAATTGAGTTTCTGAAAATCGTGCGAATAGCAAAGCCACGACTAATTAGACTCCAATCACGTAAGTGCTAAGAGCGAATGAATTTTTTTGGACATTTTCAACCGCGAATGGCCACAACGATACAAGTAAGAATAAATCATTAAAAAAAAATCAAAGGATTACTGTACACTTAATCATCAATAAGGAATCAATTCACTACAATTTTCGACAATCGACTGTACAACCGTCGATAGAATAATAGGGAAATCGAAGACAGGACTAACGATTTCTAAATTTACTATTGTCCTCGTTCCGTTTATCCGCGTGAGGAATAAATCGTCAGAGCGTATCGGTACAGCGAGAACCGGCAGACATTACGCGAGCCTGGGGTAAACAGGCGTGAACGTATCTGTTACGTATGACGACACGAGCATCTGTGAAAGTAAAAAAGAACAGAAAGATGGTCACACATTTACATTTGTTATACTGAAAATCCTGGGCCTTGTGACGCGAATAGAAGCATGAAGAGTAAAATGAAGTTTACGAGTCGGTAAGGTCTGCTTGAAATCTGGAAGACAGCTGGTTCCTTATACGTAGCGCACGTCAGACCCTTGTGGCTCTTGGAAATGTCCTTTTTCCACTTGGGGAACGGGTTCCCCTTTTTCTCCGTCTTATGGGACCTACGTGATCCATGGCACGTCTTACCGTACCATGGGATCCTGGGCTATGGGACCAGACGTTGGTATACTTGGGTACTTGCACGGGGCACAGAGTATACTCATTTAGTCGGATCGGTATCGGCTGTTCTGTACCCTCTTGGACAGGTAAAGAGGTTTACGACATTGCCTAGAAAAAAGAGCGTTGAGAACCGCCTTAAGAAATAACGAATGGGAAAGGCGCAAGGGTACTTCGAGTTAGTCTCGTGTATATAAGTGCAATTGGGTAGAGGGGGGGCCCCTAATACTAGGTATACACAAAGGGCCTTACGGCTAACATAAGACAAACCTGCAGTGTCGACATGCGACATACATTCGTCATAATTGACACGATTGACCCACAGTGGTGCTCAGGGTAGCAGACGAGTGATCCTTAAGCACTGGAGTCTTAGTGGATTCAGCATTGAAAGGAGAAATCTTGAAAAGCATGTTCGACTCTTGCTACTGAGCCATGCCGTTTTGAAGGTCGCGTAATTTGATTTAACACAGTACCCGTCGAAGGTCCATAAAACATTTTAAATTGGAGCCACGACCGATCCGTGTCCGAAAATTGCTTTACAATTGTTACGGACTAGACTTTCAAGAAAAAATTCAACGAACCGACCAGTCATAGTGACTTACTAAAAAAAAAAAACCTAATATCTTTGAAAATACAGATAAAAATAATTTTCTGGGTTCTTAAAATATTTTTGACGTGGCGTGTACATCCAACATACTCTAATTAGCCTTAAGCGGTACGTAAGTAGTCGTTTGCGTCGACAGGGGACGTTTCTCTCTTTCTCTGTTAACCTCCGTCTCTCTTACTCTTACTGATGTTCACCCAAACTCTAGAGCAAATAACAGAACAACTGTGTATAGTTAATTTGCATAGCAGAGGATTAAAGATTAATTTTTCTAGTGTCTATTAATAGTTAATTCTTTGGATGAAGCCGTTCAATATGATATGTATACATACTTACGCGTCCGGATGGGAGACATCAGGTTGCATACGATTGCATCATATTGCACATGCGCCAAGGCAAAGAGGGGCTAGACGCTATGAAAAAGAAACATCATATGCATACCACGTGCGTACAAGAGTAAGTGTGGCGTGTAGCACGCATTATTATTTTATGTACAGATAGAATCCGTAATAGAAAGAATACGGGTTCATGTGTATTAAGTTATGTGTGTGTGTATATAATATATATATATATTAACTATGTATCATTCTTAAAGCGTACAGAGAGACAAGAAGCATACAGCAAGAAAAATATAGAAAGCACGTTTACCCGGCGTCTAAAAACCGATTTGGCGCTCCTTCCACCCGGGCCACGTAACTTTACGTACGTTTACTCAGCGTATCGTGACTTCCAGGTGGATAAAGAAACGTCATACTTTTTTCGTTTTCCTCACCGAATTAACAGCGTGATAAATCGAGGAAGGCAAGATTTTGTTTCTTCGGTGGTACGTACCAGGGACAATGGATATTTTTTTACATACACTTCAATGTACGACAGCAAATGATGTACGGGTAAGCGTTTCTAATATCGGCATGAGATTAGCATTAGTTCGTCTTTGTAAAAAAAAAATTCTTATTGTCAGTCAAAAATAATGTTCAATGACACTTTAAGAAAAAGTGACTCTTATCTTCATGCTACTTGATTGAATACCAAGGCCACCGACATGACGATTTTAATAGGGAATAGTGATTACCATATATACCTGTGTATGTATATAAAAGTATAGACGGAGTGGCCACTAGAATTCTTAGGTTAGAATGGCGTCCCTCTTTGCGCAGCGGAACAGTTGCATTGCCTGGAACGGATAGATTGTTACAATGTAATGCACAAGAAGATCAGTAAAGCAGCTCTGTCATGATAAAAAGTCAAGGAAAAAGGTGAAAGCCGGTGATACGATCCAGGTTATTTTACTATAGTATCTTCGGTAAAGAGTATTTACAGCTATATCACGACGCCCATGTCTATTCGATTGGATAAAAGTTCGTGCATGGATTTCTGCACATTGTACCAGACGAATAATTATTTTCATGATATAGAGGAGATATGAATCTCAAGGCTTCAAGACTGTATCATGAATATCAATGCACAGCAGAAAATTAAACGACACCTACGCATTTGCATACATGTATGATGAAAAATGAAGATAGATCCTACCATTATGCACACTGCGGATGCTTGTAAGCATGTGTATGTACGTATATCAGTAATAAGAAATCCGCAGGGCTTTAGCCTCGAGGGAACTCGTCAATGGTCAGGATTGCACGAAGATAATTAGAATCGACGAGGATAATAATGGTACGGGCTTTTGCAAGACTAACACGAAGCCCATTTACTGGGAATTCATTCCCACTGGTTGTATGGATTCCTCGAGAAGAATCATTGTTGTTCGTGTAGTCGACGTCCTGGAGTATCGTGAGAAACGTAAAAAAATCGTCAGGGAGCTGAATTATCCTTCTCCAGAGTACCGTGGCATTCCCTTGGAAGAGTAAAGTCAACCATATTTATTAGACATTGGGAATATAGTATACACTGTTCCCTACAGCGTACAGACCAAAGGCCCATAGAATCCGAAGTTTGCCGAAAGCGCTCGAAAGTAGTCGAAGCGAGGTAAAACCAAAGTCGGTATTATGAAAGCAACGTCTGGTGCTAACAGTGGCCGTACGGCATACAGTATAGTAAATCGGGCCAGCTTTTACTATATCTAAATAGTGGGGTTCTGTTGGGGACTGGTGTGTGCCCCCTGAGGATCCCCACCCGGTGCCCTCACCCATCCACAGTCACCACACACAACAAGCAAACTTCTACTTCTCGTCAGTTGCTGTTGAAGAGAGTGCTACGTACGTACGCCGACGAGATTCGGTAGCGAGCGCCGCCGTATTCGGACTCAATACATATCAGAGCTGACAATTAATGGAGGAAGCTCGTGGTCTGCGTTTCAGATTCTTTGTATAACGCTATCACAGTATCACGGAGAGTTATAAGACTTTGAAAGAGCCTCTACATCTGCCAGGGGGGGGGGGGAGGAGGAGGTCGGTCCTTGGTGACACGTAGTACAACTACTGAGTTTCAAAAAGTGTGGTACATGTTGGACTTTGTAAACAGGACTGTGGTAAGAGAGCGTGTTTCTCAAACTAGTGACTGAATAGTTTTTCATTCTAAATAAAAGACATGTTATTTATGGTAGAGATACAAAGGGTTATGGTTATGGCAGGTTTTAGTATTTTTTACTCGTAAGTAAAAGTAAATAGCAATCTTTAACGTATCTTCACAACGGATATTTCTTTACGTTTGGTATGACGTTTGTTTTGTACTGTCAAGGAATTACAGAATTGTGATAAGTTTTTATACAGTGAAGCTAAAGCGACAATTTCGATTCTGACAGATGGAAGATAACCGTTTCTCAAGACCCACGTGTTGTCTGCATATGGATATAAATTTTTCTGTTAAGGATCTTAGTTTAATGTCTAATTGAGCAGGCTCAAGATAAATGACAATGTTAAATACTGCATATTTACTCTTGCTTATCAGTTAAAAACATTTGGCTTCTATGTTGTGGCTTGAACTGCAGGTAGAGATGGTTATAATCGTTAACGATATGCACTTTGTATTAACAGTAGAAAAGAATCATTTGGCCCATAGTAAATTTTCCATTAGATAATATAATGATGTCCATGCAATACATATGCACGTGATACTTTATCTAGATATTGAACCTAAACGTGCGTCCATGTGAACGTTGACATCTCGTTTCATAGATAATTTATAAATGTATGTTTCTCTTTTTAAGTATTCCATGCGAAAAAATACCGACTAGAAGACAAGAGCCATGTATAAGTTACTCGGTAGCCTCGGAAGCTATTTAAAATGGCAGGAGATCACGACGGATTCCTTGGTCTTTCGAATGCACAATTTATTCACTACTGTGCTCCTGATGACCTGTTCACTTATCATCACTGCCACACAGTACGTCGGTAATCCGATATCCTGCATCGTGAACAAGGATCTACCCACTCACGCTATCAACACTTACTGCTGGATCACGTCGACGTTCACGATGCCTGATGCATTTAATAGACAGGTCGGTTACCGTTGCTTAGTCTATTTCAATTTATTCTAATCTTGTCTCTTTCTCTTTCGGTACTCTATCGATAAAGGTTATCACTGTGTCTTTCTCATTCAGGTCGGTATGGAAGTTGCGCATCCCGGTGTGGCTAACGACTTTGGAGATGTCGATGCCCGCAAGTACTATACGTATTATCAGTGGGTCTGTTTCGTCCTCTTCTTCCAGGTAACATATCGTACTGTGCACGTGCTTAGTATTTAGTATCTTCTGTGAGAAATAACACTGAGATTCTCTGGTGTATCAGTTTCACCCTGAACATACGCTGCTATGGGATCTCCCTTGGATATATACGTGGGATACATATAGTAGTTAGAGAACTATACTACACGTGTAAATTTTTATATTTTTTTACAGGCTATATTTTGCTACGTACCCCAGTGGCTGTGGAATGCTTGGGAGGGTGGCCTGATCAACACCCTAGTGATGGGAATGAATCATGGACTTTGCAGGGAGGATGAAAAGAACAAGAAGAAAAAGATCCTTATGGACTACCTTATGAAACACGTGAAGGTAAAGTGAGAAATGTTTCTGGAAAGACAAAAAGAGGAAATATAATTAGCATGAGACTTCCATGTATAAGATCAGCATAGCAATAGATCCAATTCGTTTTCATTGAATTTAATTAATGATAATT
Source organism: Calameuta pygmaea (assembly GCA_031762395.1). Taxonomy (NCBI): domain Eukaryota; kingdom Metazoa; phylum Arthropoda; class Insecta; order Hymenoptera; family Cephidae; genus Calameuta; species Calameuta pygmaea. Next base: position 147,150 of record JASANN010000516.1, read on the forward strand.
TCACGTTCGCTTCCACAGAGACACAACATGTACGCCTATCGGTATTTCGCCTGCGAGATGCTTTGCCTTGTGAACATCTGCGTTCAGCTATACTTGATGAATAAATTCTTCGACGGCGAGTTCCTGAGTTACGGATTACGCGTTATCCAGTTCTCTGATGCTCCTCAGGAGGAGCGCGTCGACCCGATGGTCTATGTGTTTCCACGAGTAACCAAGTGCATCTTCCACAAATATGGTGCCTCAGGAACTATACAGATGCACGATTCGCTCTGCTTACTACCGTTGAACATCGTTAACGAGAAGACATACATATTCATATGGTTTTGGTTCCTTATACTCTCGGTGATGCTGATCGGTCTGCTGATTTACAGAGCGATCATCATTTTCACCCCGTCGATTAGACCCAGGTTGCTCCAGGTCTCAGCCCGGGTACTGCCAATAGAATGGTGTCGGAGTATCAGTCGTAAGACAAATCTTGGTGACTGGTGGGTCCTCTACACCCTCTCAGCGAACATGGATCCGCTGATCTACCGGGATCTGATACAGGAGCTCACCAAGAAAATGGGTAATCCTAGTTCACAGTCGGTTGTCGCGTAATGAGCCTAAAATTGGCGAATAACTGTGTTCACATTTTAATCTCATCTCTTCGATGACAGACGACAGTCTCATTGGTCATCGGGAGGAGAAGAAGTAGATGATTGGTCGAGAGAAGAAATGCTAGGAGTACGAATGATACGAGGGAGAGAGAAATATAACAGATGGAGGGAACGACGAAGACGAGGATGAAGAATCGAAGAGGACGAGGTGAAAATCTCTATAGCAAATAGTATAGATCCAATATAGAAAATTATAATAAGGAGACTTTCTATTTAGGACTTCTACTTATAAGATGACCGTGAATAGATCATTCCAATTTGACGGTCGGGACGCTCGCGATAATCGGCGCGGTTTTCTTTTATTTCTTTATCATTTTTCATTTTTTTTTTCATCTTTTTTCTTCAACGTTATCTCAAGTGAACTTCACAATTGCTCAAGAAACCGTATTTCCTTTCGGTTATACTTGTCCTAATTCTTTCATATCTTATTCTGTTTATTCCGTTTTATTGGTTTGCTCGTGACATCGCGTCCTTGAATCGCGGCAAGCACCGCCCTGACGTTCACGAAGACTGAATCTCGAACTGAAAGGCCGCTGCTCGCGTGATCACAGATTATAACCACGACGATGACAGCGACTAAACTAATATGTCCAATATTCGCCATTGCCAATGGGATAATCATTATACGCGTTGTATTTTATTTAGTATACGCATAGGCGGATCAGAGGCTCGCGTGTTGTCTTCCACACATATTAGTATAATATTAATGATGATAATAATAATGGCGCACGGTACGCTATATGATATTTCCGTTAATATACTCAACGAATTAAATAATTTACCTAGCTGTGTTCTGTTCGGTTGGCGCCAACCACCTAACTAAACGGTAGTAGAAGACATTTTGTACCGTAGACAATTCTAGGTACTACTCAATAATAGCGCTGACGAAGGCTTATCATTTGAAATAACTTTTCTGAACAGTCCTCGTAGTAGGATGTGATTCCTCCAGGTATATATATATATATATATTTTAATTAAACCTAAGCTCTCATGTACCGCTACCACATACACAGGAGGATTAAAGATTGATTTATGACAAAAATTAATTGTAACGGTTGCATGATTACCGCTCTGACGATCCTACGATAGATTGAGAATTGTTATTCGCTCTGGGTGTAACGAAATTGGAATTCCATTGCTTCGTGTTAGACGTTCGCTGTCGGCACGAAGGAACAATAGTTTGTAAACGAAGAAAGGAAACAAACGCTATGTTAATTGTCTAGGCCCGCGAATGCCATGTAGCTACTGTTGTCAGTATAGACTTTATCTAAAGTTTTAACGACCACTGTCTGTTCCATTGTTTATAATAGTCAAACAAACAAACTTGTAGGATAAAGTCTTGTCCGTAGTACTTTTGAGTCTTTTGAAGCGATTTAAAGAATTTACTGAGATCAGGGCTTTTCGTTGAACGGGATTTAACATGTAACCCAGATTCGTTGAGTATAGTGGTATAGTGGGCCACGAGACATATAGATAAATATATACGAGATGACCTCACGGGATGCCGACGGTGGGAGATAGGAAAGAGCTATGCTAATCCTCCTCTCGGCCTCTTTGGACATATTTAGCTTATGCCTACTTTTAAGAGTAAAGTTAAGCACTATTCTTTTTTTTTTGTAAATTTATAAGACAATCTTAGGCATAGTTGTAATCAGTTCGGACAGACCTCACCAGTAATTGCTCAAATCTTTATAAGATTGTAGAATGGATCAATGGATCTTCCTCAAGAGAATTCTATTAACACAAATAACGTCCAGGGCTACTATAGCTAAGAGTGTCTCTCGTTGATACATAATGGCGTGGGCGATCAGCACGCGTGTGCGTGCAGCGACGCATCGTATAGTGGGATGGAAAAGCAACAAGGGAGGACAATATAAAAATAAAAACGAACCAGAGAGAATTGGCCTATGTTTTGGCAACCGCGTCTTGCCCCTACCACACTGGATCTCAGTATTCAGTTTGTTGGAGACCCCCGGAGTGGCACGTGGTGCGAATAATTCTTTTTTAAAAAAGTGTCAAGCTACTAGTGAAAATAAGATTGTGCGATAGTGACGAATGATTCTGATTCGGGGCGGGGAGGAACCGTCGTTGAAGGATGTTAGAGAAATGGCGCTCGATGATAGTACGGATTCTTCGAAGGAAGTGACGTCTTTGGATGGATCCTCTTGCCCCGGTGTCATTCTTTAGGGTATGAAGACCGTGTCACGTAGTAGTGGTAGTCAACGAGTACCGTGCCAGGCTCTTAATAAGGTCAAGCAAGTACCTAGGAAAAGTGATCAGGTGAACCGTCGTTCCACCAGGTCCAAAACTAAGAGCAGGGACGAGACTAGGGCAATGGATGTTTTTCGTGGTCTCTATTTTCTCTCTCAAGTGAGTCTTCGTTTAATGACGTTGACCATCATGAAGCCCTAAGGCTGTAGATAATTAATAGAATATTTATTATTCATTGTTTAGGTCAGCAGGATTAAGAGCGATAATTTTGTGTCAAGATTACACGTGCTCACTGCTGCATTACTTTTGACATTTTCTATAACAGTTACCACAAGACAGACTGTAGGCAATCCCATAGACTGTGTACATACAAGGTACGCTTTTTTTTTTGTTAAGCAATTAGGTTTTTTTTTCAATTTTCGAGAGTACTGCTTGTACCGCTTGTTTATAAATTGTTCGTATAGTCTAAACAATGATTATATTATTTATACAGAGAGATACCTGTAGAAGTATTCAATGCTTATTGCTGGGTACACAGTACCTATATTGTGACGGGTGCAATGTTAGGGGTAGTTGGTGTTAACGTCGCATTTCCGGGAGTGGGACCATCTCTTCATCAGTATCCACATAGAAGCAGTAATCATCAGCAGGAGCAGGATGATCGTGTTAGAATGATGGAGAGCCTAACGAAGCAAATAAAATATTATCAATGGGTCGCTTTCACCTTATTCTTTCAGGTAAATCATTCTCAGTAGATCCGTACGAATGAATTGCTTAATAACTATATACACGCTAGCATTTATTATAGCCATATTTTTGCACCAGCAGAACGTAACGTAACAATAATATGTATAATTTACATCCTAACCAACTTCAGTCTGCTAGGTGTCCTTAACATACCAGATCCAGCAAGTCCTGCACTCTGTCGGAGACGCTCTCAACTAACAGAGCATTTTCCAAGAGTCGGCAATAGAAAAAAAAACAAAGAAAAATACGTCGAGACCTTACCAAGGCGTCTCCTTCGAGGTGACATTAACCCGAGAGTAGGCGCGTGGAGTGACTGATATTAGACATGCCAAGTCGATGCTTATCAAACGAGGAACAAAATTGCGTGACCATTCCCGGGTTAATTCATCGATAAGAAGAAGAGGTCCTTCCGGTCGTAGGTTAGTCATAGAAGCGCACGTTTTAAGTAGGGAAGCTTGACGACAGACGCGATTGGAATTCATCGGCAGAGAGCGTCGCGGCGCGTACGAATGAACGTCGTATTTCAAGGGAATCTTGACAGTCGTCCGAAAATAAGCAGTCCGAGGAAAATTGAGTCATCCCGATCACACCTATAAGAAACTTGTTCCTGATGGTACATCGCAACGGTCGAACGACGAACGACGAACATCGCACACCATCACAGTCGTAATTCGTTTATTCCTAGCGGGCAGCGGACGTAAATTTGTATCAAAGACAAGCACCGATCCTCGTAGATTTATCACGAGATTCACCCTGTTTCTTGACAATTACGTCAAAACAAGGCGCGTGACATATCACCTGGAAACGCAGAGGGAAAGGACGACACGTTGAAAATACTGTTGCCTGTATATCACAACGACATAAATATTAGCACGTCCAATGGAAAACGTTTTATCATCTAAACTGAACCTGGGGACGAGCGAGCGGGAAATGGTCTGATTTCGAGACATATAGATATACGGATAGATAGATGGATAGATATAGGCAGACGGATGGACGGACAGAAAGATAGATAGAGAAAGAAGGTGTGTATACGAACGAGGCCGAGGCTTTTCATTTTCCATTGGCCAGAAGAAGCAGCCTCTGTTTTTCCTCCTGGCGTGCGCCAAGTATATACAGCCAGTGCGTATCAGGCACATATATGTAAAGGGGGTTGCTAGTTACCAAACCTAACCTCAATATAGAGACTGCCGAAAGAGCATCCTCTCGAGGTTCTACCACCTCGCCACTGTTTTTACCCACTTGCGATTTCTCTGACGCAACATGAAGATCCCGAACCATCCACGCATACCAATATCTTCCTATCTCTTCTAATAAGATAGATATAGCTGATCGAACGTTTCAAAGTCGCGCAGAAAGTATCGGCTGGATGGAGCACAATAATAACAATAAAGATAGACCAACATTTATTCGACTTCCGAAAGTCGAATAAAAAGTCGAATATCTCGAACGAGGAACATGGCGCGTACACCGACATTCCTTACGGACAATTTCCAGAATGTCGGAAAAAGACAAGACTCCGTTTATTCGTCAATATATATATATATATATATATATATATATATATATATATGTGTAATATATATATACACAATACACGTGTAGAATATATACGAATAACCTAAGGATACTCAGACGATAGGAACGCTCTATGTATATTTGGAACATTCTGCTACGTTCACGTCCTCGCACGGGTCTTTAGACTCTAGTAGGGCGTGAACTTCGAGCGCGGGAAGGACAAATTATAAATGATTTCGCCAGTTGCGACAAGACAGACGCTAGAGAGTTTTCCTGGTTAATATCGAAAATACACACGTGGACATTAGTCTAAACACTGATACTATTATGGATCGTCCACGTACGTGGCTCGCAGGGCTACGCGGAAGAAAGCACGAGTAAAATCCGCAGAATTATGATTGAGCAGACAAAGAGAGAACCTGGAGTCTCTCAAGCTACCGGGATACACAGGCCAGGATACGTGGAATTGTATTAGAGTCATACGAAAAAAAAAGAGGCACAAGGAAAGGAAATTGCGAACGATCGAGTAAAAGTTTAATCTTCTTTTTTCTCCAATGATATATCATTATCACGTGCAATTGATTTTGACTAATCGACATTGTTTATCAGCGGGGAAGATTTTCCTTTCTCTCCCCTTTCCTCCGATCATTATTAAGCCATAAGATCGGAAATCTTTTAGTTCCTAATGCGCTACTGGTGTTCCTGATGCCTTCCTATATAAAACCCGGCTCCGTCAGGCACGGCCGACGTAGTGCGAGCGACGGCTGACGTTACGTTACTCTTCGGGTTCGGTTCTATTCCTGGAGCACCCTGACTCCTCCTCAGCTTCTCCGTGCGTGGAGCGTGGAACGTGGCGAGTCTAGTGTGGAGTGTGGAAGGTAGTGCGCGGGTGAATGAGCGTGGCACCGGTCGGGCTAATCATCCGGCCGACGGCAAGATTTTTCGAAAAGAAAAAAATAAAAAGGAGAAAGATACAAATTTCGGTACGATATAAGAAACGGGAATTCGAGTAATTTTCGTGATCCCAAAGGATTTCGAGATCCTACGTCATCCTCGACGTCGGCATAATTTACACCGTTTTTGAATTAGCTGCACTTTCGAAAGATTCGTCACGCAGCATCCGGTCCTGTATCATCCTTTTTTTTTCTTTCGTCAGTGACATCTTTAATGAGTATCGCAAGTTACTCGAGACATTGTTCCGTACCCAGAATAACATCCTTGTGGACATATCCGGCAAGTGCCACGACGTGGAAGTCTCGGGTCCATCGGAGTGAATCAGAGGGCCATGCGTTGGCGCTACTGTTTACTACGCGTGCTGACAAATTGATGGGAACGCCCTTCCGGGTGCTTCGATTACCTCAAATTACGACACTGCCTTTTAGGATCCTCGATAGTTCAGGATACCCTAGGTTAGACTGTATCATTCGTCAGAATTGGACTCTGCGTACGGGTGGCCCTGGGCAAGTTCATCGTCCCCATAACGAACGTGGACGTAACAGTCCTCGAGGATAAAGGAATGGCTTAGGCAGGATATATTTGAGCTGGTGTTTTCTTATCACGAGTCTGGTATATTGTATACTTGTACTTCACTGTGTATCCTACTCTGGTACTCAATACAGATATAGAGTCCAGTGATCGAATAGTACGTTTTCCGGGGAACCGAAGCCAGTGAGTATATTAGCAGGAAGACTCCGTAAGAGACCCCTTGCTCTATTTCTGTATTTTGTCCTCACACATTTTCACGCACGCCGGCCACCAGCAGCTACTATTACTCGGTAGGCCTCGCCTAGGAAAGTGCAGTTCTACACGTTAATGCTAAAATAGAATGGCACGCACATCAAACAAAATTACTAAATTCCAAAGGCTTCTGTTCTGTCACTTCATATTTTGCTTTATATTCTCCCCTATCTTTTTACGTATAACCGGGTATCCATAACGAACGGATCTTAGAGATCACCGAGTAGAAAGTTCCTACATACACGAGGATACATAGAGAGATGTAAAAAAGAAAAATTCGTTTATTTTTTTTTATCAAAGAATAAAAATTCAAGTTCTCTTTGAAATTTATTTAACTCGCCAGTCTCTTATTCTTTCCTTGAGGATGATGATCCCCTACGAAAGTGGATACGAATTTAGCACGTAAAAGGGTAGCTGAGGATAGATTAGGAGAATCTAAAGGAAAATAATAAAGAAAGGAAGAAAAATAATAAATAGCCAGACAAGATATCACTATCTTGACTAACAGTTCTAGTCTCGCCGACTTTACAGACTCCAGTAGTACATCTCGCGCCAAATGAGTTTGTCCAGATAGAAACAGAGGCGAGATAATAATAAGTATCCAGAAAAATAGCTACAGCATGATCTAGTTGAGAAAGTGTAAAAAAAAATAAGAAACGCAGATCATTTCCGTTAGCTGAGAAGAAAGCATAAGAAAAATCCAAGAAAAGTTGACAGAACAAATTCATCCGTAGATGCGATCATCTCCCAGTCCGATCCTCCGGTATCGTCCTATACACTTTACGTTACTGTACCATAATCTTGAAAATCGCGACAGGGAGGATGACGAGGGATCTGCAGGATACGTGGTCCACCGGGAAGACGAGTAACGTGACGCGAACCAGTGACACGTAACACGAAAAATGCCAAGATAGTGCGAGGACAATAATAAAAAAAATTACATCGTTGGATATATAGAGAGCTAGAGAGAGAATGACGTCACGAAGTCCGATCGAGCAGATCGATCGTCCACGTGGCGTATAGATCCGTCGCATCCCAATTTACCGGGATCAAGATCGTTACGGATTTATATATCGCCCGATACAAGATGCTGGACATATTTCGGGGACTGAAGAATCTCATTAAGATCTCGCGTATTCACATCGACTCTGCTGTCTTCCGTTTACACTACAGCATCACCGTGATGGTCCTGGTTGCATTTTCACTGATCGTAACTACACGACAGTACGTCGGTAATCCAATCGACTGTATACACAGTAAAGACATACCCGAGGATGTCCTTAATACGTACTGCTGGATACATAGTACCTACACGATAACTATGGCCTACAAAAAACGCGAAGGATACGAAGTACCGTTTCTTGGTGTTGATAACTCCAGATTGTATCCTGACAGCGAGAAGAAGGTGTACAGGTACTATCAGTGGGTCTGCTTCATGCTGTACTTTCAGGTAACTGTTTATCATGAGAGTAAAAGATTTTTCATTTTAAAAAAATTTACTTTTAATAGTTACTCCAAATTGTCTATACAAAATGTATTGGTATACGATTGATAAGACCTCGATTCAAAATACCATAGGATATGGTACGACGGAATGATAGGGGGGAGTGTAACTAATTATCAATTTTCGTTAATTAATTGACCAACTTGAATCCCTCGTCGATCACCTTACTCTTCATTGTTATTTAACGCTCTTCAATCTTACATCGCTCTTCTCCTTCACGCCAGTATATCTATACTTGTGCATGGTACTGAGTTGCTGGATCGATTTTTGGTTTCTGGGATGATGGACGTGTCATTTTTTTTTTAGCTTTTTCGAAGAATGATTACTTTCCCTTTTCACCACTTTTTTTTTTGTTGACGTCACTCTTCATGTACACGCATTTTCAGGCATATGTACTACTTATGTAGGTACAGTCGTACATAGTGGAATTGATTCTTTATCACTACGGAATTGCTTCCTCTCAAGAGATAGTATATCTGTATACAGTATATAATATACACGGTGTTACATATATACGTAAAGTTTACGCGCAAGGCTGTAGAAAAATCAGGTAGTAGCCGATAGAAGAGTTATAGAAGTTTGCCCCAGTTTAAAACTCCAGCAGCACCATTACAATACAGTGTGTGTACCAACGTATGAATCATTAAAAAAGTTACACATGGATACCAATAAAACATAGAGGAATATACGAAAATTAATAATAAACTTAGCACTATGGATAACGAGATAAAAATTCTACGATAAAGATATTTACTTTTCGTAGCTATGTAATAACTGTATATATCCAATAGAGACGTAAGGTATATTCCTTATGAATTAATGTGTATTTCCAATCAGTCAGTTTCCTGTGGGCAGCGCGTTCTACCACCCAGTAACTGACACCCCGTGGTGCCAACCTTACCAGCATAGCTACCAACCGAAAGACTCAAATCAACCGGCACGTTAAGACGAGTGGATTCGGAAGAATAGGGATCGGCCATCTTTTTGTGGGCAAGACTTGCTAACTCGATGCTTACAAAGGCTTATATGTAGTTCATTGCCAAGAAAGAAACCCCTAAGCACATTACTAAAACCTCCCTTGGACGTCCGTTGAGGGTCGTCGTTGCTCGACAGTCGTAAAGTGGCTGTGTCTTACTTTTATCTAACACATATAACTGTGTGTTGTCTTATATATATACATATATACACACGTTTGATTGACTTTAGTAAAATATACAGACGCGCAGTGGTTCTCAGAAAAATTTTCCAGGATGGTCATTAGTGGAATTAAAAAGAAAGAAAAAAAAAAAGAGATAGGTTAACTCTGTCGAGGTCGTAATAAGGTCTCCTAAGAATTATCCCCGTCCACCACGTCCAAGTATAGTTTGACAATGACCCGAATGCCTTGACGATTTCTCGTCCTCATTCGCCCTTTTTTCTCTTCTACTTAATCTTCTTCTTTTATCCCTTGTTTCTTTGGCATTTTCACCAAACAACCCAACTCCCCCGTCGTCTCTGCACCTCCTCCGGACCTACTGTCATTTTTACGTCCTACGCGGCTGCAAGAGTTGGCAGCCTGTGGGCTGTCAGCCAAACGGTCCCACGATCAAACGAGAGCATTGCCAACTTTTATGTGTAGTCTGAATGGTAACATATTATTGGTAGCAGACTGTACCTGTCTCAGGGTGTCTGAGGGTATAAGGATTTTTCTACTTTTAGCATCATCGCGATATATTATCGAGGATCAAAGCGTTTCTAGATATGACCATCCCTTACGGGATACTCTGTACAAGGGATCAAGCAGTGGAGACGGGTGAAGCAGAAGATAATATAAGTTATGTGTTTAGTATTGGTCGAGGCCAAGGGATGCCCCTCAAGTTCGGTCAGGCTTGCATCGTCTTGCTTCTGTGCCCCACGTGTCTCTCGTGTATTCGTAGTTCGTTTTGCTACCCTTGTTGGATGAACGGATCAAGAAGGAGCAAGGAAAAAAAAAGTATCGTTTCCAAGCGAGCGACAAAATAAATATCGAAGAAAAATAATTAGACACCAGGACCGAGGTGTGTGGGTTGAAGTGGTGGTGTAGGACGATGGGGATGAACCATGAGGAAACGTGGAAGATCATCGTCGTGGAGGTGCACGTGGGGTACGGAAATATTTTAGGGTCACGATTAAGAGAGTGGGCGGGATAGATGATAAAGAAATTGATATACTCCTTGGAGGAGGTCGGATCCATCGAGTGGTGCAAGAAGTGCCGATGGTCCACGTGCCAGCGAGATGCCGATAATGTTGAAGATGATAGACATCTTCGGGTCGATAAGGTCCCTCTTCAAGGTTCAAAGGGTATCCGAGGACACTATGATATTTCGTCTTCATTATCGTGCCACTGTCGCTCTTCTGTTAGCTGGCTGTCTTACTCTAGCGTGTAAGAGCATTTCCGGCTCGCCAATACACTGCGAGGCTTCCGGTTCCGTTGATAAGGTCGTACTCGAGACCTTCTGCTGGTTACACACTACGTACAGCATGGTGCATGCCTTTAACATGAGCCTCGGAGACGCTATACCTTATCCTGGTGTCTCTAACAGTAAAGCTGCTGATATTCATGGACACGCACCACATCCGCTTGTCAAGCAGCACAAGTATTACCAGTGGGTGATCTTCGCGTTGCTGTTACAAGTAAGGTTAAGTTAAGTCAGGGGGTGGTCGTATATTTACATACATGTATGAATTTTCGGCGAGAAATAAATACCACACGTGGACGTTTAATGGGTAATTGAAAAAAAAAAGAAAAATTTCTTTTCTCTTTGTTAATGGAGAATAATTAAATTTTTCGTAGTTATTAAGTGTCAGTGTTACTTTGGAGGTAGAATGCTCTGTTGGTACTTATATACATGTACGTATGGTATAAGCGTATGTGACCACTTTATATGTTAACTAGGATAATATTCATGTAGGGAAAATCAACTCGTGCCTTGTACCGAAACGTGTGATTTGGCAGATTGCCCGAGCATAAAGTTTATGTGTAAAAAGCTTCATATGTTCATACCATATGTATATATGTGATACACATACGTGCAAAGCTTAATGGTATATGGATTCGATAGGAGCATTGACACGGTCACGAGCCTTTTGGAATTTCTATTTATAGTACTTAAGTACGGTAATGTTTTTTTTTTTTTGGTATACAGGTTTACCGTCTCTGTATTATCAAGTAGAGCTTGACTTTATGATTACAGGCTATACTTTTCTATACGCCAAGATGGTTGTGGAAGGGTTGGGAGGGTGGGAAGATCCATGCGCTCATGATGGATCTGGATATTGGGTTATGCTCGGAGGTGGAGAAGAAACAGAAGAAGAAGCTTCTGTTGGATTATCTGTGGGAGAATTTACGTTATCACAATTGGTGGGCCTACAGATATTATCTCTGCGAATTGTTGGCCCTTGTAAACGTTATCGGTGAGTAAATAATAATTGAAATTATTAATTTAATTGACACATTGAATTGAAACGTTTAAGATTAATTCAGAGTTCGTTTCAAGGATCATAGATATAGTATTAGTGATATATTAATTTAACATCAGTACGGGATATCGATAAAAGAAAAACAGACTAGATCAAATGAATATCAAACATTATGTACGAGTGAATGAACTATTAATATCAATTTGGCAATGGTACAGCTGGCCGTCCTTTCATTCTCTTTGACGAGCACCCTCTCCACGAGTCAGGGTAGTCTCTGGCAATCCTCTAGAGTCCAATTACCGGCTCGTCGGCATTCTCAACGTCGCGTGCAGCCCCAGCTCATAAGATTATAACCGCAGGCCAGATGTTCCTGATGAATCGGTTCTTCGACGGGGCCTTCCTGACCTTCGGCATCGACGTCCTGCGCTTCCTCGAGTCAGACCAGGAGGACCGGGTGGATCCAATGATCTACGTTTTCCCCCGCATGACCAAATGCACTTTCTACAAGTACGGCGTGAGCGGCGAGGTCGAGCGTCACGACGCCGTTTGCATACTGCCATTGAACGTCGTCAACGAGAAGATCTACGTCTTCCTCTGGTTCTGGTTCCTGCTCCTTGGCGTACTCAGCTTCATGACCATCGTATATAGGGTGAGTAGATACACCTGTAAACGGTAACGTAACAATCAACAGTCATCCAAAATCAACAATTGACCATAACAAGGACTAACGAAGAATCGGCTTGTGAAAACTAACCTCAAAATGCTTCATAGACGTGGCGCATCGGCTCTGATAAAATCTTTAAAATCCATTATCCAGGTCGTGATAATATTCTCGCCACGAATGCGGGTCTACCTCCTGCGACTGAGATTTCGTCTGATAAGACGAGAAGCCGTGGAGACAATCGTGCTGCGCAGCAAAATGGGCGATTGGTTCCTGCTGTACATGCTAGGTGAAAATTTGGACACGGTGATATACAGAGACGTGATGCACGAACTGGCGAATAAATTAGCATCGAGGCATCACCACAGTGTACCGGGTGTGAAGGGTGAGCTTCAGGAAGCTTGATGGCGGGTAAGTTTCTCAAGTAGCGAAACATTAATAATTCTTGATCTATCAGTCTTACGATATATCGCACATCGATCATTATACCGAAAGAAGCCAGCGTCTGGACGTCTTCCTACCGTATAGGGTGTCCACGTAATAAAGATCCTACAAAAAGTCTAAACGCTAAATCCGCGTACTATATGTCTTCAATGTACGTACAAAGCACGTGAATTAAAACCAAGAGCCAGAATCTCGCACCAATAGTAGTTTAGCTGGGATACCATTCTCAGTGGTAGCCAAGGTGGAGGATTCGGGTATAAAGAAGCAGCGAGTATGCCAGGCAGGGATTGGGATACGGAGTTACAACACCGTGGTACCTATTTAGAGCTCGCGTAGCATTCTGTCTTAAAATATTCCCCCGTATCGTCCAATAGATACGCTATACGTAATATTAGCTCGTTATACTGCCGTCGAACGGTTTTTTTTTAAAACCATAACACTCTACGTTTTACTCCCACATATGCTTTTATGCTAGAATTTTTTTTCTTCATTAAATACGAGCAAGGCTCAATTGCGCAATGACTTTACTTTGCTTTCAGGTGTCCTGACCAAGACGACCTATGGACGTCGTGCACTTTTCGTATCTCGGCGCTGGAAGAGACGCCAATGATGGACGGCCTATACAATAGCAACTGCCTATATAGTTCTAGACCAAAGAACTCTCAGCTAGTCAAGAGACCAAAATCTGGGCAATAATTAATACCATGTTCTACGTCGAGCGCCGGACGTGCTTTAGGATTTTATTGTATATTGTTGAGATGCGCGTCGCGGGACGCGTTTTGGACGTTTGGAGAAACCGCGACGCGCTTATCACTGTTAGTTTTCACTTTTAAAAAGACGTGTTTTCTACGTGTGATCATGACCGAGGATTATTATTTTTGTTGTTACGTTATTATTATTATTATTATTATTATTATTGTCGAGGACACGGTCGGCTTAACGCTGTTTATAGCCTTATCAATTTTCTTTCGTTTTCAATTATTTTATTCAAGTGCCTGCGGGACTTGTACGGGACGAGTGTGTGACGTATAAGCGCGTGTGCCTTCATTTGTATATGATTATTAGTGTGGGAAGTGAGAGTGAGAGAGATAGAATGCGATAACGAGAGTGACAGAAAGAAAGAAAGAAAGAAAGAAAAGGAAACGTTAAGGCCTAAATTAGGGCATTGAGGTCTGGCACTATCGTTGCCTTATGTATTTTATGACTAAAAAATCTGCGCGATATAAGCTAAGAGATATTTAATAAAAACAAAAGAATAAAAGTAATAAACGAAAAGACAACTGCCGTGCTCGTGCGTGATTTGCAGATTAGTGGTATATTAAAATGGGAAACCGAAAAAAAGATAAAGTGAAAATGATGTGAAAAAAAATGGTTATAATAATAATAGTAAAGGAGAAATCTATTTTCTAAACGCGATGGTACGGAGGACCAAGATGAATATACCGATTCGCCGAGTCTTCCAGCATCGCTGTGCCGCGCCGATCGATTCACTCGTATTGCGTCTTAAAAAGCGCTTGTTTATCATCTTCTCTCTTTTTCTTTCTATTTATTTACATTGTCACTCTTCGAATAAAGGGAGCAAGGGAAAGAGAGAGAGAGAGAGAGAGAGAGAAAGAAAGAGACTGTCTGTTAGCCGTAACAATGAGGCCCTGGATGCGGTGCACGAGCCGAAGACTCGGAATACCCAAACATGCATGTTCGTCATAATTAAAAAGAGAAAGCGAATGGACAGTGCGAATGATGTTGAGAATGATTTAGCGAGTAATGAGAGAAAAAGAGTGAGAGAGAGGGGGGAGAGAGAGAGAATGAGAAAAAGAGCGAAGAGAGTGACGAATAAAGCTTCAAAGTACAATAATTATATGACGTAGTACTTGAAGTTCTTTTGAAACCATAATTTGTTGTTTTTTCAAAAAGCCTCTTCCAAGAAACTCTCAAAGAGAGAGAGAGAGAGAGAGAGAGAGAAAGGGAAAAGTCTAAAAGAAGAGGAGGACGAAATAGAAGAAACGCAAGGACCACCGAGTCTGAGAAGTCGTAGACAGCAAAGGAGAATTACTGGCAAAACAAACGTGGCAGACCAACTCGAAAGTGCAAAGCGTAACGAGTCGCGAATTCATAAACCACACGTGCTGTTCTCGCTATGAGCGTGCAAGTATCTACATTTTGCTATGAGATATATCAGCGTAGTGTGGTACCTATGGTCAAAACTACGAGTGTAGATGGTAAACGTGTAAAAAAAGGCATCGGCAGTATACGTCAAAACGAATCACGAACGCAGAGAAACAATATGCCGACACTTGGGAGCTGTCCGAGGGTGAGACAGGGAATATGTTTGGAACGCGTATTAAAATTAGCCGTTAACTGTTTCAAAGCGTTTCGTGCGGGGTTCCTTGCCAAAATATACAAAGCCTGTAAGACTACCTAGTATTGCACGTGAGAATTGCCATGGATGCATTTGGATCTGGTGCCAATTAGAATAGCAGGTAGGTCAGTCATAACGATGTCACTTGATTCATGAATTATTATCAAAGTGCATTCATTAAACGGTTGTATGTATATATATATATATATATTTCTCAGCTGCGTGGAATAATAATAATGACGAGAGATTAAATAGGATGACTTGCATAAGATTCTTGGATATTGTCATATACAAATAAGTTTACATAGTTGAGTCTAGGGATTTCTTCATGGTTTAATTTTAATAAATCTAGGGAAAAATTAAGTGACTAGGAGTCCTGCAGGAATTCAGGACGAAATATCGAAGGAGGATCGCCTTGAAGTTTCTGTCTGTGCTCTGCTACCCACGCCGTTCATAGGCGTCGAATCGTGCGAATCCTTTGGTCAAAATGGCGTGGGATCGTTAGACATAAACTGGTCCTAGGAGTCAGCATGGAAGCCATTTTCTATATTGTAGGTGCCACCTTGTAACGTGGGTAGAGACGCTAATGCGTGGGTCTAGGAGTGAGAGTGCGTGAGGAACCTCACAGACTATGATGACTCTCACACTGGACGGATCTGCCTTGAAGGTGAATGAGTATGAGAGAGAAGGAGAAAGGATCAGTGGGAGTTCGAGGAAGAAAGATTCTTGGGAGGATCGAACCTCCGCCAGTGAGGTTAGTGGCCGCTGCCGAGTTCGAATCCCTGAGTGTACCTACGTACTTACGTCTACGTATGTACGTGGCGAATCTCATCTGGATATATCATGTGTAGCAGGACTATAGGGACCAGGTGGATCCTTTTTCCAAGACATTCAGAAACCTGATTGTCTCTCTTTTAGATATGCTGCTTCTGAGGATGGAATGGATCTAAGGGTAGGTTAGAGATCTCTTGTGATACAAAGGTGGACTCTTAAAGGACACGTCGTGCATTTCAATATGGAGTACGAAGTTAGGGAACTGTTTGACATGTCCTGGACGTAGGTAACTGGACGTTCAAAGGATTTGAAAAAAAAAACATTTTTTGAGATTTTATTCCCTTCCAAATAATAACGTCTGTCGGGACACGTTCTGAGAATACCAAATGAGAAAAACGGAGACAGTTGTATTGGAGCTATTTACGAGGTACGCTTGTTTTGATGTTAGAGTAATACAAAGTTGAATTACGATTTTTGTTAACGGTTTGAATAATTTGTATTTTTCTTTGCCGTTAAAAATTGCCGCAGAGCGGCAGGGGGGTGTGTGAGGATTTTATAAAAGAAAAGTGATTTCTGATCGTGGGGGCTGAAGAGATGTGGGCGCCATCAAGGCCTCCTACTCGCCATTTACGGTCTGGTAGAGAGTCTGACGAGGTGCAGGAGAGAGAGCCTGCCATTTTGGTCGAGCTGGTGAACCGGGCCCGGATTACAAACAGGGCCCCGCTTTCCAGAGCGTTTTAAAAGGCCCCCTCGGGCCAGATTCACTTTGGCAGGAGCGGCTGTGATTTTTGTACGGACCCTGGGTCTGCGGCTGGAACGGATAAATTATTGGAATTTGTACCATCTTGACGGAAGCACGCATAGCCACTTTTTTCGTGAAGCAACATAATGAAAGTCAATAAGTGAAATGCTAATAAATAATAAATAATGGGCAAATTCTGATAGAGCGCAGGAAGAGGTATGCGTGAAGAGGAGACTATTCGGAATCAGCAGCGAGGCTCCGATGTAAAACGGAGGAGTAGGAGTGTTCACTGGTAGCACGGGGTCTCGCGGTGGGGCCCCGAAAGGGGGACTTGCCGGGGGAAGACTCGAGAGTGGATCGAGTGGCAGTCGCTAGTCGCGATCGTTCCCTCGTTCCCGTGGCATCCAGAAAAGTTCTGCTCTTTCGAAGGTAATCCTGGCGTCCTTCGAGAGGGACACGAGGATAAGCCCTGATCCCTGAACGATTAGTGGGTGACAGTGAGTGATTTTTAATAATCATAATTAATTACCAAGGACCCAGAGACCTAAGGTAAAACTGGGAGTAAGGAATTTCGCGAATAACGGATCGCCGTGGAGATAGCGTTAGTAAAGGAATAATTTATAATTATGATATAATTTGAAAAAAAAAAATTTTCTATTTTTAACAGTTCACAGCCCATACTTTTTATCCTCGCGATAAGCTGTGAACATTTTTATTGCTCAGTATGCAATTTTATATATGATGATAACGTTAATTACTATAGCAATAATGACATCCTAAGATTTTTACATAACCAATCACGGGCCTCGAGTTTCAATGATTTCTACCTATTTATAGAAATTCGCAAGGCCTTCCTGGCACAGCTGCCTATATAGGTACATATTTTACATAGCGATGTATCGTTCCGTTTTCAAACGGTGTCCAAACGTAGCCATTATTCAGGATACGTACTGTCCAGCGTCACAGCCATTAGCTGATGTCTCAGAATCTCCAGAGACAAGACTCTCTAATGTATATTGTAGCCGCGTAAAACCGGTCCGTTGCTGCGGTGTGTCCTGTCGATTTTGCTTTGCGAACTCTCGGGTAGACGGTACCTAACCTGCCTACGCCATATTGGAATATATTTCTCCGGTAGCTGGAAATGACGTCACTGGTACAGGGCACGGTTCTACGGGCGCTTACTCACTACGAACCGACAGCGGCTACGCACTCGATACTGACACTACCGCTGCCTTGTCCTGTATGTTGCCAGTGAAAGTCAACTCTTTGCGCAACAGATATGCTGCGTCCATGCTGTCCTGTTCGACGGATAATTGATAAGCCTTACTTGACCAATGAGACAAGAAAAATATAGCTCGTAACACTTTAGCAGAAAATAGTGGATTATCGTTGCTGAGAGAATGTATAATTGAAGGACACGAGATAACAATGGCCAGGAACAATATATAGTTAATGTAAAAGCGAAGGCTTTTACTTTGCGTGTTGAAACTTTGATGCTCTCAAATGAAAACTAAGAGTTGCGTGTAGAGTTTACAACTGCAGTGAATCTTAGTATTCAATAATGAGTCTGCTAATTGATATTCCCATGGTGCATCCATAAAGGTATAACTATTTATATACTGATACCTGGAATTTCTTCGGCGTCCCTCTTTTTTTTATCTCACCATAGTACATCCCGTCGATGATCACTCTCGAATATCTCGCATTGTTCGAAATAGCTCACGCGCGCTCGACGTACGTTCACGTACATCTCATACGAGCTATGAATTTCAAACGATCGGTTTCAGAATTCACTCAAGGAATTCAACGGCTAAGTTTCCTCTGGGCGCGCCCATTCGTACAGCATGACTTATACTTGCTGTACAATCATTATGAGAATAAGTTTCCATAGTTGTTTTTAGTAGAGTTCGAAGAAGAGCAAGAATGACTCCATCGTTCCGGAGAAAGATCCTTTATAGACGTATATATAGATTCAGTATACATAGTCAGCGACAACAGGAAATATCGAAGGACGTCCGATCGGCTTAAACGACGTCGATTCTCTTTCTTTGTCTGCGAGCAAAAGCCGAGACTAGAATTGACATTTGCCGTAATGGCATAGTATCATGAATATAATATAGTATTTTAACATGTTCCCGTCACATGTCGAAGATACCTATTGTACGTACTTGAAAATTGAGACATCAGGTGTCGGTACATTGAGCCTGAGTATGTGCCCCTCTTGTAGAACTTTATGACCATCCGTGGCATTAGTAGACACGTGCGTCTGGATATGGTATTTGGTGATGATTCATTATTTATTTTCCAGACAGTACCAATATGCTCTCCACGTAGCAGCTCTTTATTTACAACGGCGCGAACGACGGTATCGTAGCCTGAAAATGACGGTAAGGCAATACTCAATTTTTTGGAGGTTATGTGTCACGACGGCAGACTTGGTTATTTTGCTGTGGAAGAAATCCTAAACAACTGACGAGAGTGTGTGGGATTGTTTTGGTGGAGACGGGCTGTAGTAACGGTGTCTCGGTGCACCGGAGCATGCTTTCCGTGGGTGAGAGAGCCTGACGACTTCCTCGCGGTACGCGCACAAAATGTCCATCGGTATGCACTGGGTATACTGTCAGTCAGACTGATTGGGCCGAGCATAGGACGCTATAGGGAATTTTGGTATGGCGTTGCGCGTTGGGCGTCTAGGGACTTTTGTTTGAATATTTGAAAATGATCTTGTATTAGTTTTTGGATTAACGATATTAAAGATGTATAATTGGGTAGTGTAGGATTAGTATTTTATCGTGTGCTTGTGAACCACCCACTTCGTGGCCTCGTGCAGAAGGTCGCGAAATCGAGCGTCGTGACGCTCGAACGTGGGCAAATATCTTAACGCACCGTTCCGGCACGTACTTGCATATCGTGTATATATATTACTGATTTATTCTATAGCGTAACGGACTCCTTTTTAACGTTACTTATGACCAGCCGGCTTGTTTGACGTCCTTGTGCTGTATCTTAATCCAGTACGGCTAACCGATCGGATCCTGCACTGCCAATTCACCGAGAGTGAAAGTTTGAGCGTGCTGGACTTCGATCGACTGTAGAAACGACGGGCGCCTTTTCTGGCTCAGAGAACTGGATTTTAATATAGATGTGTTTCTCTTGATTTTATTTTTTTCCTATTTCTAAAAATACGTGGCACATATTGATGATATTGTAGAATCACCCTTTGTTCTCAAATTTGTAGCTTATATAATAGTACGCATGATTCTTTATCACAGTTAAAATTTGTAGAGATAAAATTCTTCAGAAAGATATTACTTATAAATGGCAGATGTATAGTTCATATGAAAAAACTGGTTGGCAATTGGACGTCGAATATTATTGGCTATATCTCTTCTGAGAAAGGTCAAGTCCCATAAATCATAAGACCTCATCCCTGGGTCCAGTTGATCCTTGGCGGTTTATATGATAGCTAGAAGGGTTATTGCCCAGTATGAACTAAGGACGTTGCCACGGGAAACACTGAAAGGACACTGAATTTCTACTGCAGACTATGTGGCCACTGTTGGTGTGCTTGTTCTGGACGTCGCTCTCTGGAGCTCGTGGTCAGAGCAACTATGCATCCCAGGGGAATAGCATCGAATACCAGCCAGGACTTCCACCTAGTACTGTCCTGGATGGTAAAGTCACCAAACTGGACGACATATCCTCACGAATCTTCCTGAACCGCACCAAGGCTTACTTGAACTGCAGCCAGGGTAGTATGCAGGTGGAATTGAAATTCGAGGAGCCTTTCTATGGGGTCGCCTACGCTGACCTGGACCGCAATAGTGCGTGTATGGTTAAGGGACGTGGGCTGAACAATGCAACCTTGGAGCTGCCATTGAAAGGTAGGTCGAAACTCATCCTGACGTTATGTCATTATTTATGAGATACCTGCGCTGCTGTAATCAGAATCTGATTATAATATTATTTTATGTGTTTCAGGATGTGGCACCAAGCAAGATCCTCAGAGAGTATTTACGAATAATATTGTTGTACGGTTTCATCCTGGATTAGAAATGGATGGGGATGAGGTGATCACCGTAGTATGTAGATATCCACCTCCAATAGCACCAGTACCTCCTCAAGCTCCTCAACCTATGTAATTGAGATAGGATGCCATTTTTATTATTTGAAGTTATCAATGTAGGCATATTTTGATTAATTTTGTTTTTCTCTTCAAGCAGACACTCCGATGTAGCCCCTGTTCCAGTTACGGAGCCACCTTTGAAGGGATTCCAGATCCTTTTGATCATATGTGCTATTTTGTTTTTGTCCTTGCTGCTGCTTGGACTGGGTTGTTCTTACATGTGTCTCAAGAGGAATAACGTCAGGGTGGTACATCGACTTCCCTTTGGTAGCGGCACTGGGTCGGAAATTACAAAATTGTCTGATTCGTCCTTGGGTAATATTTCCATATTCGACGGCCAGCTGAAGATACCGCGTGTACAGGCTCCATTGATGGCTGCAGCGTCTTCTTCAGGAAGTGAGGTCAATCTTGTTCAGGAACATTCTGATACCTTACCAAGCGACTATCCTAGTGAGAGTCATTCGGATGAGGAGAGGTCACTTCCGGTTTCATCTGCTGGATCTTATGACAATAAAGCATTTATACATCATCAACAACAAGCTGAAGTCCGGGCACCTAGTTCCTTGTACTCAGAGTCTGTTGCCGACGTGGAAGCTACGAATATGACGGCTGCCAATGCATCCAGAATGTCTATAGCTAGACATCCTGTAGCACTTCCTGTAGAGCCTAAATTTGACGTGCAGATGAGAGTCAAGCGTGCACCACCTCCGCCGCCAAGTCCGTTACCATCGGAGTCAGATGCTAGTCTCGCCTTGGAGAGGAACCTGACGACCATCTTGGAGAGAGAGGAATCTGCCAGGTCTATGGATAGCCCCATTCCGCATACTACGACGTTCTCCTATGTTCCTGATTTGCATGGACCACCCAATGCGACGGTGTCAAGACAACAAACCCCGCCTGTGTATTCCAGGATACTCAGGAAGCAGGCTGAAAAAGAGATCATGTTAGAAGCTACTTCACCGTCGCCTCCACCACCTCCGGTCATTATGCATTCCCCCAGGTCACTGACTTCTTTGAACACTGAACTCACGGATACGCATTCCCTTACTGAAGTTACCGACGCATCGCATGCCAAGTACAGGGTGGCCAGCATCCTCGCACCTACGTCGTCGCCACCGCCACCGATTGCCCCTGCTACCCATGTCTCTATTCAACACAGAGAACTTCCACGAGAGCACGTAGAACCCCTGGTGGAACCTGTTGTGGCTACAAGACGCCCCGAGATCACTACTCATGAAGTGGATGATGTCTTCCTGAGAACAGTCACCGAAAAGAGGACCATTGAGGATGTTGAGCGTCATCGTAGGCAGGTTACTGAATATCATGCCAGACCTCAAGCACTGCCCGATCCAAAGTGGGATGTTACAATAAGAAATTACCCGACGGAGGAGCTGCCACCTCCACCGCCAGAGTGGGAGAATTTCTCTGACGTTAGTTCCGCGTCGAATCTGACTATCACCAACGAGCCGACACCCCAGAGACTAATAGAAGATATAGACATCAATATTGAGCCGACTTACACACCTCGGGCTGAAATTCCTTGTAGACCGGGGCTGCTAGAACAACCGGAAGTGGAGCATGAAAATGAAACCGATGCTCCCATATCAAATTGGTACGTTCTTACCAGGGTACTGGAGCCACAATATTCAACTGAGCTCACCGACGAAGAGCGTACCAAGTGGCGCGAAATCATCACCACGGAAAGCACATTGAGAACGCTACTCACCGAAGCAGTAGTCAAGGAAGATTATGAACTGATCCGAAAGGATGCCAGGTACACGAACCTATTCGAGCCAACGAAATGGGACGTCATCATCAGGATCCTGAGTCCACCAGTTTCCACTTCCCACGGTAGAAGTGGACAGCGTTACAAGCGTGGCAAGTCCTCCGAATGGGATACCAGGTCTAGGAGATCGTCCCTGCCGACGCTTTACGAATACGAAAGCGACGGAGGAAGTTCAGTGAGAACACTCGGTCACGATCAGAGACATCCAGGTGGAGTTCAACTGCTACCAGGTGTAGGAGGTCGAATCAGGCGACTCAGTTCTACTACACGAGGTGGCAGCGAAGCTGACCTAAGATCTATGTCAGAGATGACGGTGCGGGACTTTGCCAGGGTAGACAGAGATGACCTGACCAGTCTCAGTTCCTACGAGGGCGACTCCCTGGTGCGTTCACTGAGTCAACCAAGTCTTGCTCGCTCCGGGTCAGAGTTCACCGAGCATTGGGGTATGCCAGCACGCGGACTTCCTGTTTGGAGCACTGAAGATGCCTGCAGCTCAGCGGAAACAACACCTAGAGCAGTGAGACGTTCCGAAAGAGTTGAGGTCATGTCGTCCTTCGATGCTGGAAATCGCCAAGGACCATCCGGTACTTCCAGCTTTGCCAGGTCTGCCAGATACGCAGAAGCTCAAAGGGTCACGGAAAGTCAACGTTCTTCCAATTGGTTCCATGACGACTCAGAACCGGAAATGCAGATTTAAACATTCCTATACGATAAACGACAATAACATGCGAATTTAGAATACTTGCCACTAACTCAGTGTAATCATTTTGCTTTCATTCTCAAGTGCATTTAGCACGATCAAACGATATTCGAAAATATCATTCACACCGGGATATAATAAAACGTTAAGGTAGAGTCTTCAAGGTAAGCAGGATCTGCAAATCGAATCATGGTGGATCCTTCACTTATTGTGCTTTACTTAAAACAAAGTGCCGGATTTTCCACTATCCACTCGATTCTTATATCCTGCATAGAATATTAGATACCAAAATATTATTCTCATCAATCCGCCCTTTTGTTACTGATGAAGATCGAGTGGGACTGTAGAGTTTGGCAGTTAGCATAAATCTACTAGGGTTCTCTTAAGTACCTATTATTGATATTACAAAATAGTCTTTAACAAAAGACTTAGCTTCCTAACCAAAGGGTAAAACCACCCTGAGAGTCACAGAAAATCTTTTGGCAGTGCCGCAATCTCTTGTATCCATATAAAAATCTGGATTTGATTCCAGACAAATTTTTTAGGCTAGACAAAAAACGAAAGTATCAAGAAGAAATAAGAATCGTACTCGAACCCAATCGCTAGTGATAATAGATACGTAGGTGAAACACGGTGCTGGGTCTACGCTTCATGATATGATAGTTACGCAATAAGGAGTCTTATAGAGTATAACATTTGAATATCTTATACATATACCATATTCATAGTAGCCTTTTTTTTATATAAACAGAGAGACATCCACTGCTACTCACGCGGAGCCTGTATCGATAAATAATGATTCTTTTTCTTTTTGTTTTTTACAAGAAAATTTATCACTGATAAAATATAAAAAAAAAAATAGACGTAGAACGTAGTAAGGAATCTCGTGCGCTTAAAAGATGAGCAGAGGGATATATGACGTGTGCGCATGCGCGAGAGATCCTGATGACAGGAAGAAATCTAGGAATACAGTTAACGGAGAACGTATAGAGGGAGAATCAAAAAGAGATAGTTTTATAACGTGGATAAACGTTTATGATTATCCGACCTAGGCAGTTATAGTTGTCCTTTACCAGTAAGGTGCTACTCTGTGTATATACTGACAGTGAAAAGGAAAGTTGGCAACTCAAAGAGCACAAGGCAGCCTCCATATACATTCCTAACCTAAAAAGAGTGGATTAATTGACAATAACAGTTGTTGTAAATTCATCGTATACCAATTGACAAAAATAAACGTAACGACGCTTCTACTAAAGGAATCTTCTATTATTCGTCTTAAATCAATACCCCGACATCGATTGCAATAATATTCAGGTAATTAAATATATCTGATTTGACACACGTATTCAATGTTGCCCATTGTAAAATTTACTGTTGCTTTCTAACTCGTTCAGGAAATTTCCTGAAAGTTTAAAGCTCGCACAGGAGAACATTTCGCATGCGCATACCGGCGGCCACTTCTTTGTATGTATTGGCGATCGCGAAAAGGTAAACGTACCAGTATAGTGGACGTAGTACGTAAGCGCAAACGGGCTGGCGAGATTGGTTAGATAGTTGGAGGGGTTGAAGTTACCCCAGTGCTCATACAAACCCCCTATATCAACACCTGCATTCAGTCCTGGAGTAGTACTCAGCCTGGTGTCAAGAAATTTTTAAAACTGTGTAAGATACAGCGTTCAATTGATTTGCTCGGTACATAATAATATTGATACTGGCGGGAAGAGACGGTAGAATAAAAAGGAACTAATTAGTGTAAATATTCGTTAAAATTATTTTTATTCCTCTAATGGCATCGTGGAATAAGGAGAAAATCGGTCCTAACGGCCGATTTATATTCAAGATATACGAATCAGCAAGGGTGTGCGATAGTCGCATTAATTGCCGATAAATAACTGATCTACTGACGAAAGGAATCTGAATTCCGGTGGCCGATAGTCAACATGAGTTCCGTGAGACGTGGAAATAAATCTGGCAAGGATAACAATGCAACAGTTCGTCGCCACGTGCTCCCTGGTGGTGCCACCTCGAAGAGTATGCGTGGTTTGCTCTCAGGTACTCCTGGTTCACCTCTTCACAGATCCAAGTACGAGTTGAGAAGTATTAGCTTCGAGGGCAACAAAGTCCTGCCATGGACAGTTCGGTAAGAGAAAGAAATTAACCCAATAGGTGTCAGCGTCTTATTTGCATTTTATTTTCTTTATTCTATAGGTCCCACATTCCTGGATTCTTGATGCATTTCGCATAAGACCCATAGGTAGGCCATTAAATGCATACAGCACGTTCCATATCAAAGAACAATAGGTACAAGGATACATAATCATCCATATGTGATCATCCACGTCCCTCATACGTAAATCAACAGTAACATCCCCTATCGCATATATTCTTGAATTTAAAGTCAAGAGTGGATTCATAGCTCCGAAAAAATCGTCAAAGAAAAGTAAACAGAGAAACTGACTACAGACATAGGAAAAAAAGTTTATGCAAAATTGCAAAAAAAAAATAATTTTTTTAAAATCATCCCCAGGTACCTTTCAACACTCTCGTCGTATTCACGGCGCATTAACCCCAACCATTCTGACTGGAATAATGCGACAAGCCTGTGACTAGTAAGCCAGTGCGTGCAAGCCCGAGTGCGTGCACGGTTGAGTAGTAGTAGTGAAGGGTAGAGCGGAGGGATACAGAAGGGGGGGTTCAGTGTATAAGCAGTCGGGGAGGTACGCGTAAACGTGAGCGTCCCGACGCTCACAGACCTGCGTCTGATAAAGTCGGTCTGAGAGAGGGTTGATTTGCCAAGTGGAAACTCTAGACGAGTACACGTTAATATTTTAATTCAGGTAGAATTCAGGTAGACTGCTCGTACATTAGTAAATACATTAATACACACGTGTATAGTAAGAATTTTATAGGCAATTGTTGCGCAATATATTATGTACACACATGGTTCACATACCTCGTATAAAATACCAAGCGAGGCATTGTGACGATAAAAGAATGTACCTATGAATACGTGCTCGCACACCTGGTCTCTAGGTTCTCATATCTTTGGTCTGTTGGTCTATCCAGCCTAGTGGTAACCCTTTATAATTAACCCTTTACTATCGTTATTGGCTCGAGTCGTTGTGTCGCGTCGCTTCACTCTTTTGTACTCGTGGCTAAGCGTGATCGCTCGACTAGATCACGCTTGGTCGAGTGGAAGCCGGAGGCAGGCAACCCGACGTGCCTAGACGGCTGGCTGGTTGTCGCTTGCAGGGGCACTCAGGCGTTTCCGATGACTTTGTCCCGCGAATCGCACGTTACGTCATCGGCCCCGATGGCCCGCATTCGGAAGTGCGCCGTGGGATTGATTTTACTGGTTAGATAGTCAGGGGGGGGAGGAGGGGGGGTCGGACGAAGGAAAAAGACATCGCACGTTCGTGGATATCGAATATCTGTACATTTCGTAGTTCATATTGTATTGGTTCTGTCATCTGTATATTGTTATTGTTATGACAGTTAAACAACCAGACTCTTGGTTGGTTACGTGAAACTCTCTGGAGAGTATATATACATATATATGATAGTGTCATATAACTGCTGAAATGAGAGACGGATACCATTTGAGAGACGATTGGACAAAAATAGATAGGGTGTGATGGATGTGTGAAAGGGTTCATTGTATGTGTATATTTATAGTGTGTGGATGAATACATATACAGACGTTTGGATAACTTGTGCGAACACTCTGTAAATGGGTGACGTCTAAGAGGTCAGTGGGTTCGATGCACGTCGCGAGGGGTGACTTAACCCTGTAGACCAAGTGTCTGGCTATATAGGTATGCATAAAGGGTTGATGCGGTAGTGGCGCCACGGCGCCTGACCCAGACGCTCCTTTACCTCCTGTGCCAACGTCGCGACGCCCTGGCGACCCACGAGCTTCCCCGGAGGATAACACATACAGCGCTTTCTTCATTGAATTAACCAAAGTAACGTTGTAGTTTCTATTTAGTTTTTGTTTCTTCCCGAGGACGTTGGGTGTCGCCATCTTCCCTTTTTTCCCTTTCTTTGTTTCTTTTCTCGACTCCTGTCGCCAGAGCGAACTGTTCCGAGACTGTATTATCGGAGTGCTGGCTCAGCGGGTCGGATTTAGGTTAAGTGTCGTTGAGGACGGAGACTAGAGTCAGTATGAGGGTTTCGAGACTTACTTCCGGTTCTGAGTTCGTCCGTGGTCATACTTACTGACAGTGACGTTATTTATTGATCTCAAGAAATCTGATAAAGTGTCGAGGACGGAATGAGAGCAGAGAAACGGGGAAGACTGGAGGAGAAGAAGAGGAAGAGAGACAAAAGAGAAAGAGGCGTTGTAAACACGTGCAGGGACTAACCAATTGATTTGACGAGAACAGGGAAGTTCAGCCGGTGTGATAACAGCACCAGTCGCTTTCTTATCAGAAACGTTATCGGCTGAATTATCGGCTGTGCCATCTGGAAATCATCAGGGTTGTAATGGCGTTGACTGATCAGCTGTTGGCTCTGGGAATGATCTACCACGCAAAAGTTACCTTGTGAATATTTTGACTGACCTCCGGAGAGTCTCCCGTTTATCTCTACCTGATATGGATCTGTTACTGTGACCATCGGATGTGTGTTATATTATTTTTCCATGTAGCTATTTAGGACGTCAACTGTGTATAGCTAGGATGTATCAGGATATTCTGTATTGGCAGCAAGTAGAGTCGTGACGCTTTAACGTACTTGGTGAACACTTAAAGCCTTCAGATGAATACGTGATAGGCATTCACGTATGGATATACGAAAGAGGAGGTGGCACCACATAACCTGGTATAACGACGACTGTGCCGATGCACTCTGTAAAAGTGAGGTGCGGCGGTCGCGTCGAGTTGCGTCGCGGCGTCAGTTGGCCTGCGACTTGTGAGTACTGTGTGTATATATGTATATCCCTTCACGTACCGTACACGTATATACGAAAATCCATGTGTTCAGTGTATTCACGTTCTACGCTGTGGGAGGTTACTAAGGAACTGTGAACACTCGGGGATGTTCAGTAGGGGCTGGAAAGTGGAGTCGCGAACATTAAAAAATTCTCGTGTGTTACGTGCTGCTATAAATATAGGGTTAGGTTTGACGGAATCTAGATAACCTCGTTTCACTTATTTGTTATTATGACTGTGGATATACAGTGGGGAGGATATTGTCCTTTATGGAGGTCGTGATGTCTTCTGATGGAACTTTACTTACTGCTATTAGGATGACGGTTATATGATACCTGTGCAGTTTGAATAATCTGGAGAATTTCTTTGGGAATCGTGCAAGGGGACGAGGACAGAAGAAACTGATGGATTATAAATGTTGTGTCTGGACATGAAACTTGTCACGTTGCTACGAGGACTGTCATCCTCTTCGTCGTCGTCCACTAGCTCTACGAATGGCTCGTCCAGCCTCTCGTCAGGCTCATCCTCGACGTCGTCTTCCTGCATGGAGAGGAATAGTCGCTCGCTAAAGAAAGAAAATGGAAATACAAGTCCCTGTAGTGATAGAGAGAGCGATGACGAACTTCCGGTTGCTGTTGGAAGGATCGTCAGGGATAGATCAAGATCGGTATGCGTACCGGTACTGACGTCATCGCAACTTAGACATCTTCATCGTCGAGCCAGTCATCATGTGTACGTCAGAGTAAATAAATAATAATTAAGGATTGAATTTTCTAACGGGATTCTCTTTTTCGCCGTTGTCATTACTGTTTTTGCATATCAAAATGAAAATAGCCTTGGTCCACTTTTCATGAACCCAGATATTGTAATTATTTCACGAAGATAAGAGGTTATAAAGATACGCATATATACATATTCTATATTTTTCATGCTAAGTTTCTTAATGATTTCCTTTTTTACTCTCTCTCTCTCTCTCTCTCTCTCTCTCTCTCTCTCTCTCTTTCTCTCTTTTTACCTTCTTTGTGTCACGAATCGCTCACGATTATTTCTCAGGTTTTTTTTTCTTCGCACACGCTATTATGAACAATGGAGTATGTGCCGCGTATTCCCTTTTGAGAAAAGAAAAATTGCTTTGCCTACTTTTGACGGTATTTTTTATTTTTTTTCTTGCCTCTATTCATCCTCTCATCATTATCGTCATTCTCTCGCCTCCTCACACGAAAATATTAAGATCTTTCATGCTTTCCTGCCGTCTATAGGGATTATGTATAGGACTGGTGGGTTGCGCCCTTTACATGCCCGCTCTTTGTTCTTCTGTTTCAGGTCGTCGGCGACTGACACGATTTCTAGAAGAGGCGTCTTATCGAGGAGGTGCTATGGAAGCGTTGAGATGGTAGGAACTTTGATGCTTCTTGTACCTGAATGCATTTCTGAATACTAGTCAAATATTCAAACTTTTCATTGTTTCAGCTGCCCCAGATCGAGCAAGACGGTACTGATAATGGTAGACGATTTCGAATGGAGAATGGCGACTCTCCTGGCGAAAAAGAAGAAGTTTGTACACTTGGAAATTAATTGATATTTATACAGACTTACTGGCAGATTATTATCTTTTATTCGTTTTATACAGATGTTTGGATCACCAAGCACACCTGTACTTGAGAATCCCGAGTACCAGACCAGATGGTACTTTAAATATTTCCTTGGGAAGCGTGAGTATTGATTTCATTTAATTGAACACTGTTTTTTTTTAGTTTATTCAAATGTATTTTTTTATTTCCTTTTTCTTCAGTACATCAGAATTACGTGGCCTCGGATCAAGAGAGAAATCCTTTATTCCTCTCGGTGGTCCTCAGCGAAGGTGGTGACCAGTGCCAGCCGCATTATCGGGCAATTCTTTGGAGACGAACTGTAAGTATTTGTGTTGTTACGATAAAGTTAATATTATTGATTGGAATTTTTTTTAAGGGTGCACAAAAAATATCTTTACCCTACGTAGCAAATAAGCCAATGACTGTCAAGCAGATATTGAGGTAATTCAATAAACTATATTAAACAAAAAAAGTTTACTGATTAGCTGTATAATTAATTACAGTAATTTCTTTGGTACTGAAAAACTCGACAAAGCGGCGCGCGAGATTTTCTCAGCAGATATACAAAAGGTGAGAAATTATAATTTAATTGAAAAAAATCGAATTTTCTATATCCATGGATTTTCTGTTACTAGGATCTCTTGTTGCTGGAAGAACAAGAAGGATCGGTAAATTTCAAATTTGGTATAATCTACGCAAAAAAGGGTCAGACAACCGACGACGAAATGCTATCAAACGGTAAAAATATCGACGCGACTACTTAAATTGAAGTTGCAACATTAATATTATCATTTTTTTTTTCAGAAACAGGAAGCGTAGGTTTTGAAAAATTTTTGGATATTCTTGGTGAGAGAATACGTCTCAATGGGTGGGACAAGTACAGAGGTGGACTAGATGTCAAAGGTATTATTAATTATTTAGTATGTATATAAAATTAATATATATAAAAACCAAAAAAACTCCTTTTTATTACTATATGTATACAGGCGATATGACTGGCAAGGAAAGCGTCTACACGGTCTACGCAGGTCACGAGGTTATGTATCACGTAAGTACAATGCTTCCATACTCAAAGGACAATCCGCAACAATTAGAACGTAAAAGACACATCGGTAACGACATCGTCAACATAATATACACGGATGATCCCAGCGCTTTGGATACCTTCAATCCAAACTGTATAAGAAGCCAGTTTACACGTGAGTTAAACAATACCATAGAGTTAATAATAGTAAGTAAACCGAATGAAGGTGATGTTAAATAAATTATAAAATTAAATGGCAGACATATTCGCGGTGGTGACCAGTGAAGGAAGTGGTTGGCGAGTTGCCATTTATTGTGACGAAAGTGTGCCGCTCTTTGGTCCAAGTCTTCCCTGTCCACCTGTCTTCGATGATCCGCACAATTTCCGCGAGTTCCTTCTGGTGAAGTTGATCAATGGCGAGAAGGCAGCCTTCAATACACCGACCTTCTCCAGGAAGCGAGAGAGAACCCTGGACACTCTGCTCAGGGACATGTACCAAGAACAGATGCACGACGGCAAGGGAAACGTTAGTGGATTCTATGATATAGATGGTTTATGTCAAAAATGATGAATTATTTTTTCAATTATAGAGCATGTTGAACCGTCGTGCTCTGTCTGATGTGGTGGAGACGCCAGGTCGTCGACGAGAGGAAACTCGTTCGGTGGAAATGGTACGCGTGGGTCAAGCCTTAAAATTGGAGGCCATAGTGCGAGGTCTGGCTCCTACGTCATTGGCCACAGTTGGTCCTCTGAAGCCTAGACCCTGGGAACCACGTTGCATCTACCCGGACTTCCCTTACGAGGTTGTCTGCGGTGACGTCTGGTCTGAGAATAGATTAATATTAGCTACTGAAAGTGGTGCTTTCTCTGTGGAAGGTGAGGAGTCATTGATATTCACTTGGACTTAGTTGGAAACAGGAAGTCGAGGGATATGATATCTTTGTTCTTCCTCGTAGATGGTCTCTCCCATAGACTTCTATTCGATAAGACTGTACAGATCAAACAGTTAGACGTGGTGGAGCAGCACGGCATACTTCTCTTCAGGGCTGGTGAAAAAGGTCGTGAAAGTAATGTCCATGTCTTTCGTTTGAACGAACTGGAAGCGGATGCTCCGACCAATCTGGATCTAGAGGAAGGTGAGGATGATGCAGAGGATGCGGAGACCATCCAAGTACCTGGTATCCTGCCAAAAAATAAAATGGCTAGGAATCGGGCACACGTCAAGGAAAGGAAATTGGAACGTACCAGAGGATGTCATCTGTATAGTCTGACAAGACCAGGAGGATCTCATTTGAAAATGGTATTTCTGTACCTAGTGATAAATCATCAGGAGCTAGAACAATAAATATATATTCTTTTTATATAGTGTGTTGCAGTCGGTAGGCGTCTTACTGTTCTCCAGTGGCGCCACAGTGCTGCATGGACGGCCTGGTGCTCTTCAGCAGATACCGATACTGTCGATGGTTTTCTTCTAGTCAAAGAACTGACAGCTAGCGATCCGCCATCAATTTTAACCATAATTGAGGGCACTGAAATAACTAATGATTGGACACTTTGTTGTGGATTACGTCATCATTTTGAATTAATATCATCCAATGGCTCATCACGAATTTATCACGTGGAAGCTGCACCTAAACCGCATTTAGTTGCTGCTCTGGATCTTCGCGAAGATGAAGAGCCAGAATTACTGCTGTGTTACAACAGTGAGTGATCTGTGTGTTGTCGAAGTAATAACGATAATAGTAATGCGATTCCTCGTTATTGCAGACACCTGCCATTTTCAAAAACTCTCGGAAGAGAGCGCAGCGCCCAACGAATTCGATTTCACCTGGAACTCCGTTCCCAATACCGTAGGTCAGTATTTTCTTCTTCCGTATTCTTAATTAATAGTATTAATTTTGTATATATTTGCAGCATGCGCATTTCCTTACGTGATAGCCTTTACGGCGGACACCATGGAGATTCGTTTGATAATAAACGGCAACCTGGTGCATACCATAGTAATGCCCAATCTTAATCTCATATCTTCAAAGAGAGATATTTTCTTTGCCACAACTGCTCCGGAATTTATGTCAATAAGAAATGACAAAATTAATGAAGATTTTAGAAATAATCGAGAAGAGAAAACATGCAGTCCACCAGCATCGCCATCTTATTCTTGTGAGTCCACAATTCCTAACGTATGACGTATTTAGATATTATTATAATTTTTTTAATATCTGTCAATTAACAGCGTTTCAAGGTGAAACAAAACCAATACGGATTTATCGCATACCCCTGCAAACATTGTCGCGACCAACAGTCACGAATTGTAGTCAAAAACGTTGTCCAAGTCCAGCTGAACCGGATATTGTGTCTGCTAGTCCTACATGTGATCGGAATTTTCTGAGTGCTGAACCACATAGAATTCTCAGTAGATCCTGTAGCAGTAGTCCTACGCCTAATCAGCCAACATCCGTAGCAAGCTCGCCAGGTAGCAAGTAGAAGGCTAAAATGGATATTGACGATTGTGGTGTTAAATATTTGAAGAAAAAGCAGTGACGGAGGATTCTTGAATTTCTCCGTTACGTATTTGGATGATTCCTTAGCTCGAAGGAAATGAAAAAGAAAGTGTACAAAAGTGCACGCGTGTCTGATTATTCTATGCACGTCGATCTACGCCGATTCTTTTCTCAGACTTTTATTAGGTACCGTATAGGCATTCTTCCTGTAAGTTACCATGGGATATTGTAAGCATCCTCTAATGAAGATAAGAGAAAGAAATTGCAAAATAAATCAAAATTACGTTATATCTTAATTTTATATTATTCTTTATAATATTTATGCTCCCAAAATATATAAATTGCATATTTTTTTTTTTAAATCATTTTCAGTCGTTCAAGAAGTTCATTTCGGGATATCGTATACCGACAGAGCACTTCACGATTTCCAGGTATAGCTACAAGATGGCGCTAGTCATATCGCTCAATACCGATCACACTACTAAAATGTTCTTTGTTTCATTGATTCAATTAATTTTTATATTTTAACGAACCATCAAGATAACTCTTTGATTTCGTTGTTTAATAAGAACACCAAACTTTGCCGTTTTTTTAAAACAATATCTGACATCTGCAAGATAACACTTTCAACCTAAAGAGTAAACAATAAAACCGCTGTGATGATTCAATAATCCCCAAACGTGCATTAGAATAAATTAAATGATCCACAAAGTAATACACGATAATCTCTAAAATCGTTTCAACAACTCAAAGGAAAGTGTAGTTAAAACTACAAATATGTATAGCTCGACAACGAGAGGAACAAAAGAAGTACAAAGATGAGATAAAGATACAAAGCGAAAGTAAGAAAAGCCACAGATAACCAAAATCCTTGTCTTAACAATAAAATTCGAAAATTACTGATGTCAATTAAAATCATTATAAATATTCCTATGAAGAAGATTTGTACAGGGTATTCCAAGGATCGTCGAAAGTATCGCAAGGCATGTCCGATAGGAGCGTATTGGAGTGGACAGTTGGTTGTTGGATAGCAGGCGTACTGGCGCAGGAGGAGAATCTGGCAGAAGCGAGCCGCTCTCTGGCGGCGATGCACTGTACCAGCGAGGCTGGCTCGGCCAGCCAGCTCGCGGTGCCAGAGTCAGAGGTTCCCCTGTGCGCGAAGGCTTGTAACTCGTTGTAACGTAACGCGAAGGTGTGCCGAGGCTGGCTTGCCTGTTACCTGCCGTAGTACAGGGACGGCGTATTGTGAAAGTGCGGTGCCGTGCCGTGTGCGTGTCCAAAACGACTGAACGTCTCGTCCGGATCAGGATTTTCGAGATCGAAGGAAAAAAAAGGACCTGTACGAGTGCGTGGTGAGCGGAGCATGAGGTAAGTCCTAGAAGAGGATAATTTGCGACGGTTTACCTTAAATTGCACCGGGAAACGGGGTACGCGTTGGATGCGCACCAAGAGGTGAGCGTAGTCGACATACAGAGGTTATGTTTCGTGATAAATTTTCTCTCTCTCTTTCTCTCTCTCTCTCCCTCTCTCTCTTTCTCACTCTACTCTCCTTCCTCTCTCTGGTTATTTATCTCGCTTGTTCTATCAATCTCTTGTTATATTTCTCTCTTTCTTTGTCACTTCACGAGTCTTGGCAAATTCCTTACGACTTCACCATGCCCTGCAGTGATCTTCGCGAATGGCAGTGGTCCTTAGAATGGCAGTACGCGTCGTGGCGATCACCAGAGAGTGAATTGATGCGACATGGGATACAGGAGTGCATATGATACTCGTTACCATCGGTTGAAATTTACAATCAACTTCATCAACACCAGGACGACAATAACCTCTCAATACGTTTGATCATCATATTCCACGTATCTTCACCGTCTTTTAACGGCTTCGTCAGGAGTGCTTTTTTTTTTGTCATGGCCACACCGTGTCCAGGTCTTGTGTGAAGTTTCATAACCGGTGGACTCCCGCTTTCCTTAACATTTCGCAAACGATCTGTCAGCTGTGTCTGTCGGTTCCTCCTTCCATGCCACCTGTCTGTTCCTGCGTGCACCGGGACGCCGTTCAATCCTCGCATCGCGACGCCCATGGCCCCTCTAGTTTTATACTCACCAGAGACTTATCCACATTCAGGTACAACTTGTTGGTAATTTTCTATTATATTCAGTATTATCTAACTGCTGGTTAGTTCCCTTTATTAAATATATTTCTTATTCCTAGCTCCTGGTATTAGCCTAGAGGATACATCTAGAGCGGAGGAGAGAAGGAAGGCTTGTTGATATTTCGGCGCGCAGGCCTCTGGCTTGACAGCGCGACCGGCCTTGAGCTCTCCTCTCGTCCCTCTACTCTTCATCATAGTCTTGTGCTCTTCGCTCTTCACGTCCCTCGCCATACGTCTCTCTGCCACTGGCCGAGCTTCGGCTCCCTCTTGATCTTCATAGAGCCCCTTGTCCTTCGCTACCCTACCCTACCCTACCAGAATACTGTACCCTACTCTACCCTATTATCTTGCTTCTCTCTCAATGTTTCCTTCTCTTTCTTCTAGCCCCTAGACTCCTGACGACTCTACCACACTCAGGATGATCCTTGATCGTGCAATGCTTGTATTATTCATCCCTCAATCACCTGGCACTCCTAAAGCATACACATTGGATATGTCTCGAGGAAGCTGATAGTCTTGACATTTGCTCAAGGCTTTGCCTAATTCTATTTTAATTGTACTCTCCTTCTCTGGAGACAAAACGGGAACGGAGTAGCTAGCGGTATCGCGATTACGGTAATGGTATTGGAGCACGGTAATGCGGCGCGGGACTTTCAGTCTCCTAGAACTGTGCACGTAGGATAATAAAAGATGGAAGTTATTTTATTATTACGTTATCTCTCTCTCTCTCTCTCTCTCTCTCTCTCTCTCTCTCTCTCTTTTCCTTCTCCTCTCTCTCTCTCTCTCTCTCTTTTCCTTCTCCTCTCTCTCTCTCTCTCTCTCTCTCTTCTTTCTCTCTCTCACTACAAATCGTAATCTCTAGATGGACCACCCATCATCACCCTTTCATACTGTGGAGAACAGGTACCTAATAATAAATGCGATTAGAGAAGCCTTATCACAACGTCTGATTCATAACCGTTTCTTCGAGTACGATAAGCCGACCTGAAGGCCTCTACATGACTTTCCGCTCCACCTCTGAGTCGCCTTCGCCATCCACGGTATCACCATCAACCCACCAGTAACACCACCACCACCACCGGGGCGCGTCGCCACCACCGAGATAGAACGGCGTCGCGACGCTACCCGTGTAATCGGCAGGTTGCGCAAGTTCCCTCTCGGACGATCTTATCGTCGGGCTCTCTGGTTACGAGGCGCGTAAAAGAAGCCACGTTATTGCCGTAGCCTCTATGAAACTCGGGATCCTTGAGATGCGGATAAGCCTGCCGGTTTATGAATATTGATGAACCTTTCTCGACGCACCGCCTCAGTACTTTATACTCGGGGAACAGCAACCGCACCTTTACCTCCTAACCACGCCGTTCCTCCTGGACTGACGCTCTCTCGCCACGGTAATCACGTTTCTTCGTAGCTAAGTGCACCCAGCACTAATCTCCTCTAACCTTTGTCTCATTCCTGAGCACTGGACAATTCATTTCTACGATTTTCCATCGATCATCGTTTCTTTTTATTTAAGGTTATGTCACTCTACTCCGTGAATCCATCATCTTCCTTCCCACCCGGTGCATCTGTACGCTCGGTCAACTTCTTTCTCACCGGTGTCGCCATTTTCTCTGTACACCCTTCCAATCGGCGTCTCTCCTTCGCTTTATGTCTTTTTGCTCGTAGACGTGTATCGCGTTATCCTGACCCGACGTAACGTGGCGAATGGCCGTACGCGGCTGCACGTAACTGTACTTTCCGCTCGAGCCAAGCTGCTCCGACCTTCTGTCGCGAATGCCTGTTTCTCCCTCGATTTCCACGAGTCGCCCGTCGATTCGTCGCCGCCGCCGCCGCCGCCTCGTCTCTTCTCTCGATCAGCTAGAAAGAGCCCTCCGACTTTCTTTTTTACTTCTCATTCATGCTTACCGATCTCTTCGCGTCGAAGCAGACTGCAGAAGAGTCTTCCAGATGATTTTCAATTATCAGTCGCGACACGGTCTTACTCATAACGCTATCGAGACTGGACGTGATCGATCGAGCCAATCTGATCGGTAAAGAATCGATGCCGATAGGGCGTGTACGCGGGATAGATAGAAGAAACGTCGCGGGCAGCTGCCAGCCGGTTTGACAACCGGTTTTCGTTATGGTCGAGAGTAAAAAAATGCTCGAGCCAGGGGAATAATAATTTTAATCGATACCGCCAGGCCACTGGTTATCCCGTGTACGTTCGAATGGGCGAGATATTAAAGATATGCGGCTCTGGGACTCTGACTCGCTGGCTCACAGACTCTCTGACTCTCTGACTCTCTGACAAGGCCCACCGGCTCTCCGGTGAAAGGAAAACACACACGTTCTTATGCGTAGACGGGACCATACGTCGTCCAAACGTAACGAGTACGGTATAGATACCATACGAGAACGCTGTTAGATTACGTGTATGTGTGAAATTATTTACTTCCGTCCTAATGATCTCAGAGGACTGTCATTCTTCTTTTTCGTGTCTCTTACGTCTTCGCGTAATCCAGTGGAAAAATTGCGATCGGACTACCGAGTGCCCAGTGAGATAAATAACTAGTGATACCAAGAGAATAGACGCCCGTTGTAAAAAAAAAAGAATTAAGCTAACACGCGAATCACTCGCAACTATTGAAGTCTCGACAGTGCAAGTACAATCCCCTCTAAAACCTTAAAATAGGTGGATCTCCTAGGTCGGTCGTTGAACTCTGTCTCTTTGTTTCTCTTATTATCTTTTCTCTCTCTATCTCTCTCTTTCTCTTTCTATATCCTCTCTCGCCACCTGCGCTCCATTGGATCTACGAAAATCAATGTACAGAGCCAGGTCGTCTGCTATCGATTACCAAGAGTCACGATAACTCATCCGCTAATGCCAATCTGTATAAGGTCTTCTTAGTCCTCCTCGTAGCCGTAATTCGCAATATGTATATTGCTCTTTGATAGGCCACGTAGTGGCCATGTAAGGATGTAGGTAAGGTTAGGTCGTAGGTCGTTAAGGGTTCCTACTGGTGGTAACGCTGGTCTGGTATAGTAGGTGCAGCCACGACCGAACCACAGTCCGCGTTCCTGCACACGTTCAGACGGAAAGATGCGTCTCATTGGTCCTTCAAGTGCAAGGGTAGATGTCAACGGGGAAGGTCTGACGGAGGTGGAGACGGAGGCGGAGGTGGTGCAAGAACGCACTAGCAATGCAAGCGAGGATGGTGGTGTCTAGAGCAGTGGGGGAGTTCAGAGTCATGCAGTCGGGAGTCGGGAGTAGTGAGTGCACACGAGGGTGATGCAGGGCTGGCAGGCGGGCGGCAGGCTTTGGTCTCCAATGGGTTCCCTGTTGTACTGCGTGGCTCAAGTGCACGTCTGTTACCAGGGTGGGGATAGGGGACCTTGAGCCGTGTCACGTGACCCCGAAGGTGCAAGGGGTAGGGCTCCGAGGGCCTTGACCTTACCGGCCTGGGAAGAGGCTGACTCGGCTGTGACTGTGACTCTGACTCGACTCGACTGACTTACTACGGCCGCTTCCAAAAACGTAGACCCCTCATGCTATCCGTAATCTCCTGTGAGAGAGAGAGAGAGGCCGGATTTTTTTTTGTTATGGTCTCGATGACATATTCCCGGCGCAGTTCCTTGATATCGTATGTCGATGATGGATATCTGATAAATTGATAGGTTAGGATCGTCACTTGGTAAGTTGGGCGGAAATGGTTGGATTTTTTTTTTGTTCGCTTCCTCCGGTGCACGGTCGAAGTTGATTTTGGAGGTTCCTCGGAGAGCATCCTCGCGGCAAGCAACGCCCAAACCAGATAGCGACGTGACTCGACACCCTCGAAGGAGGCTGGGGTCCGGCAGGAATGCCGGTGCCGCGATTATCTATTTATTTTATTAATCGATAAAAACTGCGAGAACAGGTTCCGGCACCCATCTCTTCGCTTCTCGTCTCGTCTCTTCTTCTCTTATCCAGTAACCCGGTGGACCGTAGTTGCTGCCTTATTGCTGCATTTGTCGAAAACGAGATGTCATCAGATTCAGGCCTACCTACGTGCACCGTTTCTATACATTTTTTTTCTCCCTTGGACGCGTACCCATAGGCAAACACCAAAATGACGAATAGGAAAAAGGCTTTGCCTCTTGGATTTTGGAATGCACAACTGGCTCCGGATGCAGCATGGATTCTTCGTTACCCTCGGCGACGCTGCACGATGTACGTTCACGTATCCGATACGCCTATACGCATACGAATTACGTACGACGCTACCTGATAGCTATCGGTATCAAGTAGGGTTATAAAAAAAAATCTTACCGAAATACATCTTTTTAAATCCTACTCATCACCAAGTAATTCTGTTATCTTGATAAAGCATTACTTTTCCGATAACAATATTTTGTCGAAGGCTGTCTTGGTGTCATTCATGGATTTCGTTATTTCGCTATCTCTGTCTTCGTCTTGCGTACGTAAATGCGCATAGATACATCTCTCTCGCACTCATAGACGGTATAGGAAATTCTGAAAATCTTTAGAATCATTGTATCATCTATCTATACAATTGCAGCATATGCATCATGACGCAAAATTTTCCTCAATGATTTTTCTTTTTCTTGGAACATAATTAAGGAATTGTGAATTATAAATTACTGTTCACATGGCTCCCTCTTTTCTTTTCTTTTCCACATCATTCAAGCTTCTGTTCAGCTCATACGTGTACGCACAGCACCATGATGTCTGTTCGATATTGACCTCGTGGCTCCTGGTAACGCGTCCGTACTTTTCCCACCTCTTGCAATAATATATTTCTTAATTTTTTGTCTTCTCTCCAGCGATCTATCCTCCTGGGCAGCATGCATCATATCTGACTACTTTTTACAAGACTGCCAAGGCAAGAGTCGTAGTGGTGGATGGTCACTTGGAAATATTACATACATACACGCGTCCGTGGCAGTTGTCTATATTTATATCTCTCGGCATGTGCGTGTCCGTTTCCGCGCGAAGGTCGTCTGGGACCGGAAGTGAGTCGACCTTGCGGCTACGACCGTTATGCATACTCCGGAAAGTCTCCCCATTCTCAGGAGTCCATGATCCCC
Organism: Calameuta pygmaea; assembly: GCA_031762395.1. NCBI lineage: Eukaryota > Metazoa > Arthropoda > Insecta > Hymenoptera > Cephidae > Calameuta > Calameuta pygmaea. The sequence goes on from JASANN010000516.1 coordinate 187,823, forward strand.
CCCCCCCCAACTTCCCTTTGGCCAGGGGATGATATTCCGTTAGGCGGGAAATTTAAATGATTTTGTGAACGGATGCAAGATAATAATTTTTTTTTTCTTTTCTCTCTCGCAGAACAGGGTATATCCGGTGCGGAGACTCCAGAGCAGAGTGACGACTCCATTCCCAGGGTATAAATCCTCAGGGAGGCCGGATTACGTACGTCGTGGAGCAGGAGGGCTCCTCAGGATGCTGAGCGTCCCGGCGAGCATCCACGGGCCCCGAGTCTGCGTGCGAATTGCCCGGAGGATAGCCAGCTGAGAATGTCGGAGCAAAACGGGCCCACGGAGGGCCCGGGCCCAGGCTGGTGGCCTCCGGCACAGTCCTGGAAGTCATCTTCGTTGGGCGCACGCATCGAGGCTGGGAAGAACGTTTCCGTCACTACGATTAACGTACCACCGGCCCATGAGATGCACGACGGTAATATTTAGACTCGTGCTCGAGTAGGGTTTCTTATTATCAGCTACCTGCTATCGCTGCCACCAGCACTAAAGCTAATACTAATCTCAGATCACCAAGGGATTGTGGTATGTAGCTATTTGCGTCTTTGAGTACTTTGCGCTACTCTGAGAACGCGGCATGAGCTTTCTATGACGATACGGGAGTAAATAATATTATTGTTCGTGGCGCCTGGATGTCGCTGGCATGTTTGCTCTTTCAGGCACGTTTCCATTGTATATGGGGTAGTATTCATGATTATGGTGAACCCCCCGTGCATAGCTATGCTACCTGTAAATATGTAGCAAACAGGTATATGGGTATAATATGGTGTGTGACGTTGATTAAATGAGTGGAATGTTTCTCCATAGCCCGCTCATAACGTATAGTTGTGCGTGTAGAGGTGAATTGGTAGTTGAATTTGATGGAGACGGAAGTGACGTTGGTAACCCGAGAGACGTTCTGTTTGATAGGTAAGAGCGTCTGCAAGTATCTGGGAGGACAGAATGGCGTGACGGTTTCAGTAGTGTCCAGCTGCGGATCAGCTTCCGCTTCTGGGTCTAGCAATGTCGTCGGTACCGGGAGCGCTGGCGAGTCCGGTTCCGTGGACGACGTTGAAGACAGTGACGGTGAGGTGAGCAAGATCGACTTCCGGGGTGTTAATCTGCGCACGAAGAAGAAACGAGATGCTTCCGGCGGACAAGAAAGTGAGAACAGTGCAATCGGCACTGACAATATTCAGCAGCAACCCGAAAGGCCAATGTCTTGGGAGGGTGAACTCTCGGACCAAGAAATGTCTTCCAATACTATCACGAACCAGGTGGGTAAAGAAGGACCATCCTCGATGAGGCCATGCAAAATAGCAAGTTGAAGTTGTTGCTTTTACCTTGTATTTAACTTTTAGGACCACGAAGAAACGTTTATGGAGGGTGTACAAGTGTGCAGTGCGAGTCCTGGACCACAGGAACAAAAGTTCCCAATAAAACCGGAGCCGGACTTTAGGTCAAGTCCAGGACTCGCTTTGGGCTCCCTTAATGAGACGGCCTTACCGCTTACTCATGCTCAGCAACTGCAGCAGCAGCAGCAACAGCAACAACAGCAACAGCAGCAGCAACAACGTGGTCTGGACGGTCTTGAACAGACACAGCAGAGCGACCTACCCTTGCTGGTTGGCAAACTCCTAGGGGGTTATAATAGTTCAACCCCGAATCACAGTCCTGTACTAAATCCCCGGCATCATCTTACTAAGCACAGTCACACCCGGTCTCAAGTAAGGACATTGCCAAATCAAGGATTTTATAGTATGGGTTTTTAAATCCGTATAAAATGTGTTTTTATTTCTTATGTGTTACATCAGGTCCCTTCGCCGGACTCGGCGATTCACTCGGCCTATAGTGTCTTCAGCTCTCCCACGCAGAGTCCTCACGCGGCACGGCACTCTGCACTAGGTGCTGGCAGTCCTGTACCATCCTCATCGCTGTCACTTTCACGACACAGTTTCAATAATTCCACGTCTTCTTTATCCTTATCTCTCTCGCACTCTTTATCGAGGAACAATTCGGACGCCTCCAGTAGCTGTTATAGCTACGGATCCCTCAGTCCACCGACACACTCGCCCGTACAGCAGCCGAGGCATTCCCATCCGCAGCAGCAGCAGCAACAGCAGCATCATCAAGTCACTCAGGGTAGTCCTTTGCATCTACCCGCAGCCACCGGTGCCACTCATCATTATTCCACCCCGGGATCGGAACTCTCGGAGGGTCTCGCAGAGGACCAAGAAGACTGTAGGATAGCGCCGGCACCCTCGGGCATCTCCACAAGGCAGCAACTTATAAATAGTCCATGTCCTATATGCGGCGACAAGATCAGCGGCTTCCATTATGGTATATTCTCCTGCGAATCCTGTAAGGGATTCTTCAAGAGGACCGTACAGAATCGTAAGAATTATGTGTGCCTACGTGGTGCGGGATGTCCCGTCACTGTCGCCACTAGGAAGAAGTGTCCAGCATGCCGATTCGACAAGTGCCTGAATATGGGAATGAAGCTGGAGGCGATAAGGGAGGATAGGACTAGAGGCGGTCGCAGTACCTATCAGTGTACCTATACTCTACCTGCTAACCTTATCGGCGGGCCTACTGGTGGCATTTCCGGTGATAAAATCACCGGTGGTACCTGTAGTCCAGCACCGCCGGGATCAGAGCATCATCACTCAATGAGACATCATTCGAATCATTCGCACAAGTTGCAAGTGGTGCCACAGCTCCTGCAGGACATCATGGACGTGGAGCATCTCTGGCATTACAACGACAATGATCGTATGACTAGTGGCCAGGGTAGTGGTATCAGTGGTGGTAACGGTAGTGGTAGCGCTGTCGGTGTTGGTGGCGGTGGTGGTGGTAGCGGTAGCGTTAGTGGTGTCAGTGGTAGTGCTAGTGGCGGTGGAAATTCATCCGGGGGCGGAAGTTCATCCGCCGTCGGAAGTAACGGGAACATACCTAGAGGAGAATCGTCGAGACCAAGTTCCGCGGGTCCTCCATCCTCCAATCACGAACAACATTCACCACCAGCGAGTACCCCTAACTCGAATTCAACCTCCAATCCCAATGGGAATCCCACGCAGCATCCGGACTTTCTTTCAAATCTGTGTAACATCGCCGATCATAGACTCTACAAGATCGTCAAGTGGTGCAAGAGTCTACCGCTCTTCAAGAACATCTCCATAGACGATCAGATATGCCTTCTTATCAACTCCTGGTGCGAACTACTCTTATTCTCCTGCTGCTTTCGCAGTATGAGTACGCCTGGTGAGATCAGGGTGTCCCTAGGCAAGTCGATAACTCTCGAGCAGGCGAGACAGTTAGGTCTTGCGACGTGTATCGAGAGGATGCTGGCTTTCACAAATAACCTTAGACGACTCAGGGTGGATCAGTACGAGTACGTGGCGATGAAGGTTCGTTCACAATGAAATCACGTAAAATTAACCCTAACACGAAGTTTCATTATGAATCTCTATCTCTTACTTGATACCCGTCACTTCATCTCTGTCCCTCTGTCACAGGTCATAGTTCTGCTAACCTCGGACACTAGTGAACTGAAAGAACCCGAGAAGGTAAGAGCGTCCCAGGAGAAGGCTCTCCAGGCACTGCAGCAATATACAATCGCAAGGTATCCCGAGATGCCGGCAAAGTTTGGAGAGTTGCTACTCAGGATCCCGGACCTGCAGAGGACCTGTCAGGCCGGGAAGGAGTTGCTCAGCGCAAAGCGTGCCGAGGGCGAAGGCAGCTCTTTCAATCTACTAATGGAACTTCTACGAGGCGATCATTGAATTCGTCGTATTCGTTAACATCGCCCCTCCAGGTTACTATAAATATATATATAGACGTAAAAGGAATCAACGACAGACACACAAGTGTATACACACATCACCCGGGGACGAGCTTAAGGTTGCGTCCTAGCCATAGAACACTCGTTAAACTTCGATGAAGTCTTACGAACGCCCGGTCATCTCGTTCTTTCCAGATTTCGCAGGCTTTTAAATAGGGTCCATTAAAGTATCGGGAATCAGGTAGTACTAGCGGTAGTAAATAAGAGGAGCATTTGCAGAAAGATATCATGAGAAGTATTGTTAAGATGGTATGTGTGTCTGTGTGAAACTTGAGAGAGAGAGAGAGAGAGAGAGAGAGAGAGAGAGAGAGAGAGAGCGAGAGTCAACGCAAAGAGCAAGATAACAGATCAGAGAATAAGGAAGTGATGGTGCGAACGAATAGAGTAAGAAAAGGATGGAGAGAGCCGCACGAGAAACGACTGCAATACGCCCTAGAGTCCATAGTAATGTTAGCTCGTGGTGAGGGGACTATATTTCTAGAACTATTAGAAAATAGGCTGATAGAGAACTTATAGACACTAATATATGTGTATACAAGCATATATATATTTTCTACTGAAATGCTTCCATTACGGGGCTTGCGTTCTAGCATTCCTGCATTCCTGCCTTTTTCAAATACAGGAGTTTCGATGCGGCCTACGGTACGAGCCCCACCCACAACGTCCAGCGTTTGTCCAGGATGCGAGCGAGACTGATCTCTAGAGAATTCCGATTGAGGCTGAGGCTGAGATTGCGAGCGAAAGTATTTTCTATTTTTCTTTTCTTCTACCGGTTCCCACCCTCCGGTCGAAAGCCCTCTTACCAATTTCCTTTATAGTAATCGCAACCTTCATGAAAACCAGTGGGATCATTCTTTTCTTCGTCAGAGATAGTACGAATGGTCGATCCATATCTTTATGCGAAATTAAGGAAAATTTAAAATATCTGTGAACAAGTGCGTGCGCATCTGTCTCTGTATGTGTACCAGTGAAGAGAATTAAGGGACGTTTGAGCAAGTCGGGTGCGAGTGTGACAAAGAGAGGGCAAATCGGTACGTGTCTTTTTTTTTATATAAATGCGGCACTGAATGTGCAACGTCTTGCGACGACGACGTTTTATGATAAAAAACACCACCAGTATTTTGTATTTTTTTTCTTCTCTTTCATTCACGTTTACTTAAAAGCAGTGTCACGGTGCGTTATACATATGTAATATGGAACGAACAATAAGATTAACGTGCGACAGACGAAGGCGAGAATCAGGAGCGACGATGGTGACGGAAAAAGCAACAAGAAAACAATGTACTTAACAAACAAAAAAAAAGAAAGAAAAGAAGAATCGAGCGAAGAATTCTTAATCGTTAAGGCTTACCCGATTATATCGCGTACACCTTTCTTGAGGTATTTTTTTAATATACACTTTACACATCATTACACAATATTAAGCCCAAAAAAAAGTATATATATACACATTATATATATATATATATATATATATTCTGTATATAATAAGCATTACGGAAAGACACGCCAGCGTCCCGCGTGTAGATACGTCCTGACCCGACGACTTGGCATTAATTAATTATACTATAAACATATATTTAAAAAAAAATATATATTATATACATATATCAAGCGTCCCGTCTTTTGGGGCGTTTCCGGTCCGGAAACAAAACGAAACTAATTATCCATTCTAATTCGATAGGGGGAATGGGGCGGGTGGGTCGGGGTAGGGGTACAACAATATTTAAGGGTAGATACTTTTTGTAGCGTGCCTAGCGTGCCAAGGAGTAACTATTGTTACATAAGGTGGTCCGTGCCACAGTGTTCCAACGTAATGAAGCAAAAGTACTAAAAGATAAAAGGAAACCTGCAGAAGCAAAACTAAATGTGTGAAACAGTAAAAGAGACAAGGAAACGATAAACATAGGCAATTTGTAATCCCAGTGACTAGACACGGGTAATCGACTGGGAACATATAATGTGCGGTTGGTTATGCCTGTTGAGAGAGAAAAAAAAAGAAATAAGAATTGTACGAATAATAATGATAATAGGACGTCGGATAAATATATTGTCTCTATTGGAAATGCGTCTTATTACAATATATATGTTTCACGCGCTCCATCTGAAAACGGAATATCTTATTACGTGGCGCGTGGGTTGTTGGCCTTTTCTAATTACATACTGAACATACATAAAAGCAGGCGCAGCATTGAATATCGATTATTGGCTGCGATTAAATCGATAAATAGTAATTTGATAAATGTTAAATAGTTAAGTAACAAATCTACGTGAAATACGTATGCCCGAGGTAAGACTGCTGTAGGATTGGAGAAGATGAACAAAAGGAAATAAAAAAAAAAAGAACGCCCAATGGTCTAGGTTCAGGTCGTATTTTATATATCGTATGATCGATCAGTGGAAAACAACGTGAAGGCGATATATAAGTATGAGGGATGAATATAAGATACACCCAGCACTTCTTCACGGGGTTGATGGAGTCTTGGGTTTATTACTGAACACAGGACGAATATTCATGTTACAGTTTGAATTTATGGAAAATGGATATACGTCTCTTGGCGGTTATTCCGGAATTTTTATTTAAAACGATTTACGAGCTACCAAGCAATATTTACAGGATTACGTAATAAAAGTTAGAGAGGAAATAAAAAAAAAATCACATACATTATCCTTCGTACACGTGCATATGTATATGTATATATACATATTATTTATAATCTGCGCTAATTAACACTCACAATCACACAACCGATACGATTAATCAACGGCTACGTTTTACTACTAAATTCGAATGACAGTTGAGATATATTGACTGTATATCTATAGCTTACTGATGTATAGATATACAAAACGTGTGTTTCATGGTTCAAATTGTCTCCGGTAGGAACGCAGTCTCTCGCGCCAGGATGTTCGACTTCTCCGGATTAATGAAATAATTGAAAGAAACGAAAAAGATAATATTTTAACAAAAGGGAAGGAACATTTCCATGTGCACTGAAAGATTAGGATCGTTGTTTGTAATTAATATACCCCAAATGACAATTGTAATAGACGGAACGGTGGTAGTGTGATACGAACGTGGATAGAGCAACGGCTGGTTAAGATGGCTGACGACGACGACGACGAGGATGAAAGAAAAAGTAAAAGAAATAGCAAAACAAATAAATATCCAGTATTCCCGATGATTCATAATGAATTGGTATTAATGTCGCTGAAAGGAGGTATAATTGATAGTTCTCTAGGGTTGACGTGAAAGTAACAAATATTGTAAATAGAGAGAGAGAGAAAGAGAGAGAAGTTTTTGATTGTTTTTTTGAACAATAGCGGCCAGGTTCGTAATTGCTGAATGACTGACAATGGATAACTGCGTGAAAGGGAAACGTGCGTCAGAGGGTGTCTGTCTGATATGTGACATGATTTTATGAATATCACAAAAAAATTGCATGATGAAAATATTCTGTAAGAGTATGAACTGCGTGCGTGCGTGCGTGCGCGAATGAGAATAACGTTCTCTCAGTTTTCCGCCTTTTAAATTTTGCTATATAGAGTGAGAGAGATTGGATTGGACAACAATGTGTGACGCAAATGAGTCGTAGGGCCGCGGGAAATTCGAAAAAAATAAAACAACGCAAGGGTAGCATACGGAGAGAACGAATTAGGATGGATGCGTGAGAGTGTTAGGTATTAATGATTACAAAAAAAAAAAGTAAAAGAAAAAGAAAGATATTTTCCTGTTGAAAAAAAAAGTGTCTATTCTATGTTTATATTTGATAATAGTTATTTCTATATCTTTGAATATAATACTTATATTGCAATTCGAGAACAGATTGTTTTTATATACAGCAAATTTAATTATAATAAAATTATTTATGAATTCTTTTTCTTAATTATAAGCGAAACGGAGGAGCGGGAGAGGAATGAAGGAGGAGGAGGAGGAGGAGTAGTAAAAGTAGAGAGGAGAAACATACAAAAAAAAACAATGGTCTAATAAATAAATAATTATAATGATTATTAAAGGTGGCAATAAAAATACATGCAGTTTAAACGGGACGATTTCATCGAGCCGAGGATGCTAGAATTAATTAAGACGTATCGTTAATCGAACGCGATTGTCCCTTATCGGTATAAGTTAATGTAAAAGGTCTCCTTCGCTTGCGTTAATTTCTTTTTTATACTTTTTTTTCAACCGATCCCATTCATGACATAGCTATCAGCACGTACAAATATTGTCGTGCGCGTTCTGTGAGTTTTACATATAAATAGTATATGTATGGATACACGTTCTTTTTTTTCTTTTTTTAATAACCCTTTTTCTACTTCACTCTGACAAAGTTCTTTTTTGTCTACGATTGACAATATTTAGGCAACTGTGTAATAAAGCGAGCCGTGGCGGGGGGGGGGGGGGGGTGGAGGAGGTAATTAAAAGATTTATTCGATATTCGAAGAAGAGCTTAAATACGACAGACTGTACCGACAATTATATATTATACACAAACTATAAATTTAATAATAATAATAATAATAACAGCAACAATAATAATATTAATAATAATAGGCATTAAGGAAGCATACGAGTAAGTGGTAGAACCCGATGTAATAATAAATAAACAGACGATATCCTAGTATAATTAATTATAGATACTCACGTATAGTATTCTTAATCGATATTACGATGAAATGAGTATATATATATATATATATAAATAAATATATATACACATGTATCTTATATAGGTCAAAAAAAGAAGAAAAATTATACAAGAAATTTTTGTAGGATTTGACGTGTTATGTCGTAAGCGGTTGTATACATATGTTATACCACTAACGATTTACCGAGAATTGGCGTAAATGCTAATTACGGGGACAGAACGGGGAAGACGCGAAAATTTGACAAAGTTGCATTCTACATGACTCTTTAATTTTTGTTCTCAAAACTTAGGGACAAGACTATTCGATGCGAATACAGCTAGAGCGTAGTTTTATATAGATACGGTACGATTAATTATTATTATTGCAAAATAAAACACTTTTTATGAAGATACTTCTTATCAATGTTCGATTGCCTCATAACGATAAGCGATCTCGCAAAATAGTTGTTCATCGAAAGGAGAGTGAAGGTTACGAATGAAAGATACTTTTCATTGAAATTGGAATTTTTAAGTATATTAAATTTTTGATGGACTACATCACTTTGACGCTATCTCCAGCATCTCGTTTATGTCTACTATTTTTTCACGCGGTTTACCCATTTTTCTACCACGTTCTTCCTCGACTTTGTTTATCTTCTCCCAGTCTTGATAGAATACTGTGGTGATATTCTTCTTCTTTAGAATCTCTGAGAGACCCTCGTATCCTGGTTTTATTATACCTCTGTCGATCTCATTGCAAACCATGCTACCTACTTGAAAGGCATTGGTCATTGTTGTTAAAATTACACCGACTGGTCCAGTAGCGACCCAGCCCGCGGCGTACAAGTATCTTTCTACTTTCCCGGAAGTATTTATAACGTGACCTTTACGCATATCGAATGGCACTTTATTGTCAATTGGAACGGATCTGTAGCCAATACTGCGCAGGGCGATTCCACAGGGAATTTCTTCAAATTGTCCAGTGGGTTTGGCAATTGGCGTTGATAAAATGTCACCTTCCAAGACGTTTATGGAAAATTTAATTTCCTTTACAGAGTCAGAACCTTTAATCTCTATGGGACTTCGTAGAAATATTGGATGCAGACTTTTACTGCAATTTCGTTTGTCCTGAATAGATTCGTCCAGTGACTTCAGCATCAGTTCCGTTAAGCGCTTTTTGGGACGCTTTAGTTGCTCTACTATTTCTCTGATATTTGAAAAGTCCTCGGGACGCCAGTACGTCTTACAGTTTTCTAATTTTATTAATTCACGTAATTCTGCTATCGTAAACGCTGCCTGTAGAGGACCACGTCTGCCCATTAGGGATACTTTTTTTATTTTGCTACGTGATAGCTGCTCGAGGGCATATTCCGTTATGTCGGTAGTCTGTAATATAATAGAAATATTGTATTTTATAAAATCAAAGAGATTTGTGATGTTGATTCATCTTAAGAACCTTTAGCTTATCTATGGGCGTTAGAAGAATCCTGGCTATGTCCATAGCAACATTACCCTGTCCAAGAACAATGGCTTCCTCCACGTCCAGATTCACTTGCAGATTCTTGTCTCTTGGGACGCCATTGTACCAACCCACGAATCGCCGTCCCGATATAACATTATTCAAATTCTCACCGGGAATTCCTAGTACTCTATCTTCCTCTGCGCCGTAGGTCTGAATTGTAAAAATATCGTTACTTCCGGTACCAGGACTCTTGTCTGGCATTAACTCGTGGACGCTACCAGAATTACTGCATGATAATTCTCCGTGAGCTGTTCCACAGTGACGTCACTACCGACATTAACGTTTCCCAGGAATTGAAAACGCGGATTCTGGGCTGTCTTGTTGAAGGTGTTTATCACATTCTTAACCTCAGGATGATCCGGAGCTACACCAAAGCGTACCAAACCAAATGGTACTGGTAGTCGTTCCAAAATGTCAACCTTGGAATCTGGCAAGGTCTGATAATTGAAATGAGTTTTTTTCAATTTTGGATTTCAATTGAAAGTGCAAAATTATTACGCACCTTCAGTACTTGCTGCGCTGCATAAAAACCTGCTGGTCCACCACCAACAATACAAACACTGGGACCAGAGCTTCTATTGCAAAAATGACGTATAGTAACTTGTACGCTGCGACACTTCGTTGCACTGAAATTATTAACTGATTTTAATAAATGCATCATTTTCGTTAATAAATATTTTTAAACGAGGATAATATACTGCCGAGGCTTACACCGACATTGCGCCAGATACTCAGAACATTTTCCGATGGAACTAAATTCCATCTGGACTCTAAGTCAACTGGTGAATCGAATCCAGACATTTAAATGGACTTATATGGTAATTCGGTCAATGCTCAATGCATTAACCATTTCGACCTCATTTTGATGATTCTGTTGAGTTTTCATGATGGTAGATTTATTATTATTTTATAAAGAAAGAATAATTTTTATCACTTGGCTTATTTGATATTTTTTTTATGTAGAACACGTGGGATCTTTACAATATTATTAAAATAAAGTTATTAAATAATATCATTTTACAATATGTTCATTCATTTTGTATAAAGTTTTTGTACGTTGTATATGTATCTGTATCTCTTCTGCTTTAATTATTCATATTGTCTTTGACCATTTCAGCAACGTAGTCAATGCAGTACTTGACAAGCCAATGATTAATTTGCATAAGGTAGGGATACAGAGCCGCCCCTGGAATACAAAATTTCTATATATTCCTCAACTCGTATCTTGACTTTGTAGCCTATAGTCTATACTGTAGCTTACCGCATAATTCTGTTACAGGCAGCACAGACAAGACAGTGTTGCCATTATCTTTGGCAGTCTCTGTGGCTAGGCTGATCTCTTTCAATTTCTCCAGGACATTGTCCATGGCCAAGTTAGATTTTAATATAATCACACATCCCAATTTAGGATCAATCATGAACTCTAGGTATTCAAAATTATGGGATATTATGTGGAGAAGGCCCACATAAAACTGCGTTAATAAACAATAGCCTATTAACACTAGATTTTGTCCCTTTGGCAATTTTAAAATTTTCTCTTGTATTTTTGCCACTAAATCGTTTATACAATTATCCGTATTGGTATATTGGAAATGCAAAATATTTTTACTGTATTCGTTATTTGGTTTTTTACAAAATTCTTGTATACTCTCTTCAGTGGGTAGATGCAACTGCAACTGCAAAGTTTCAGCAATCTCGAATGTTGCATTACGCACTTTCAGCATCTCGCCAGCACAGTATTTTGAGCTCTGAACTTTATGAAATGGCTTTCCCATACGAATAGATAATACACCGAGTGTCTCAGGTCGCTGTAATTGTAAAATGAAAAATCTTGTTCATGGTGTATGATAGATAATAAATAAAGTAAAACCATATATTTATTGCTCACTTGAATCCACCGTGACGATATTGGTACTTCTATGAAGTGCAGATCCTCAGCAAACGCCATTAATCTACTTTTTGGCTCTAAATCTTTTCTCTTTAGACGGTCGTTGTAAGAAATGTCTTGTTTCTTTGCGTCAAAATTCATACAGTTAGTACGCGCCAATTTGGTCTTTCCAACTATTTCCTGTTCCTCTGAATCCAGTTTTCTTAGGTTATATTCTTGAAGGAAATGTAATGCCACAGCACGCCTTATTTGTCTTAATGTGAAGTCTGATTTAGTGTCATTGACACTGGAATTAAATGAGCTTATATTATTGGAAATGACTTTGCGCTGATGATCCATGAAAAATTTACCACACTCAAATATTTGTTCTATAAAAATGTCTGGGATGTCATTTCTTCTGAACATAGACATATCTGATTTAAATGTATAATGCTTTCGAAGAATGTTTAGGTAGGGTGCGGCATACTCTGGTCCCTTGAAACCCAGACATATCATATACACTTCGGAATTGCCTTCTTTGCTTGTAACTGGTTTATTTATGAATACTCTATCAAAGAGACAGCAGAGCAGATAGGTCAGACAGACTGAGGTGTGTTCAAATATTGTGAATATTTTTAAGAGAAAGCTACCACCTTTCTGGAGAATGTGAATGGCTGCAACGGTTTCGCAATAGTGAAGATGTGACACTACTGTTTCTTGTTCTCCAGGTGTGTCTAGGCAGTCTATACTACCGTCGGCTGTCACCAGCATTATTTTATCTTTACTCTTGGCCATTTCTACTAGATTATCCAAATTATCGATGTCCATTAAATTACCCGTGTTGTCTACTCCAAAGAACCAGTGGTCCAAAGTGTGGAGAATGAATCGGTCATCAGTAATCATACGAGATAGAGAATTCCCTTCATAGTAAGGATTCAATGTTGTGGCTATCCAGTCCCATTGCACTGTAGGTTGATTACTCTTTAACCAATGATTTAATGATGTCACAAAGGCACCAGGTGCTTCACACAAATGCACAGATGTGAATTTTCTATCTGCTATTGCCTGCTCTGGTACCAAAGGAAAGGATGAGACATTCTCATAGAATTTACACCAAGCTTGAGTCAAAAACTCAGGATCAATATGCATACGTATTTTCCAATGGACATCGCCAGCTTGATTTCTCTGTCCAGTGTGCCGATGCCATTCCAATAGATTGTAATCATTCAATCGACCTTTTGTTTCATTCAATTCTTCTTTTAATTGTTGTAATGCCTCAATCTTCCAAGGTTTTTCGATGAACATGTATTCCAATTTAGGGATCGTAAACTGGCCATTGTTGACAATTGAGAATCGTTTATTAAACAATTCAGAAATTACTTTCTCCACTTGGATATCAAGTTCTTTTGGTCGTTTCAAAAATCTTTTACAATGGGATGAGCCAAAATCTTTTGGTAGTTGTGACCTCAGCATTGCAGACAGATTTCGTTTTGTCTTTACAGCAGCTTTTTCTGTTTCCATTATCCAAATGTATTTTTGTATAGATGATAAAGGATAGAGTGATTGTTGCTCAATCTGTCATTCATCTTGGTATTGTTGAAGAAAAGAAAATATATTTACTAAAATTTAACATAGTTTGTAACTTAAAATTACGATAGAATTTATATAAATAATTTTAATATAAGTTACTGTTGTACAAGACAATACAAAAGATAATGGTCTTATGATTATTACTATCAAAATACAAAATACTAAAAATCTCAGTATAATGTCTCTAATTAGTGTTGCCTCGGCTCAGTGTAGAAAATAGATATATAACTTTACCGTTTTAGGTAATGATGACATCCAGTTAAATTGTATTTCATTTTAAAATATCCAATTTACAGAAATCACTGTATTATAACCATGGAGCCTACACAGAAGGAGACAAAACTGTAATGGAGGAATCCTGAGAAGTCGGGTTTGATATTGTCTCGATTAACAGTTAGAAAATGTGCCACGAGTAGTGCTGAAGCTAGAAAAATATATCTGGAAGAGTGCCCATCTTCTAAAAAGTTATGATTGACCAGTCCTCATGTGAGCGTTAGACAACACCGTTATATATTTTAACAACATATATCGACAGACGTACTAACTACATCGGTCGAATTCGACTGAAGAATGTTTCGTCCTCTGTATTTTTTTTTTCGTGTTACGTAGGTCGACGATTTCCTATGCCAATTGACATCCCCTGGTTCAGATTTCCTAGAGAATTCCCTGTTTACAGCGCCGCCAAGCGGTTTCATCAGGAAACACTTACGCGTCACAAATTTCGTTCCATTACTGGTATCTACAGTTTTGTCTTCTTCTCTCTAGCCTTCATGATTATAACGCAGTAATTCATTATGTCCTCAATATTTCGTTAATTCTTCAGCATTCTCGTGCAAAAATGTGATTCGCAATAAAGGATGACATCTGTTTCAAGCAAGAGTTTTAGATTTATCTCCGCATACCCAGTTTGCCGCTATTTCTTAACATCGGCGTATCCAGTGCAGCAACCGGTACATACATACTAGTAATACCTTCAAATTTATACCACGCTACGCAACTGTTATCACATGAGACAATCAGTAATAGTAAGAAGTTCCATTTGAAATGCAGAGTATTCGATGGCGTTACAGACATAAAATAACTGAAGCGCAAGTCAAATTGGAACATCTGTACCGAAATCGAGCATGTTAAAGTTATAATTTTTAATGCCCTTACCTCAGTATGTGACCCCAAGATTCCAGTAAGATAAATTACTTCCAATGAATTGATAGCTATAAGATAATTATCAATGACTTCAAATGCTGCATATTATCTAATTATGATACTTACCTTAAAACGGTAAATGCATCAATGGAATCCAGGCTATTTGGATTACGGAGCAAGGTAAGTGTATACATAAAGAAAGGAATGACGATATCAGTAATCAAACGTCCATATACCTAATACAATTTATTTACACGGTAAAACTAGGTACGATAGTCCGATACAAAAAAAAAATGAAAAAAACGAGATAAATGCAAATATGACAAGGAAAAGGGGACTGGATCGTTAATTGGTATGGTTGGACTCTAGGCAGTCGTTGTCCTATAGGAGTGGCTATTGCATGATCACAGTGCATGACCGTGGATTACAATGACGAATTACTGTCAGAACGTGCATTTTTCTTCATGTCTTCATTGTGCAGAGTGCCAAACGACCTCCGATCCGTTACCTTTATTGTACTGCATTAAACTTAGATTTCTGCCATTTTAGCTCTTTTTCTTTAGGCTTTCAGCGGCACACGATTACTTCTTGTATCCCAGCTTACGAAGAGCCTTCAGATCCACGTCGCCATAGTAGTCCTCGCTAGGAAATTTATTTTCTCTTTACTCATTCCGATTGGCTAGTTTCAACGCTATACTTATATAAGTATGAAATAGGAACTATAATAAGTGACGTAATGACACGATATATATAGAATTTCATCCTGTCCCATACCGTTATTTACTTCCCCCCCACTATTCAATTTCCTTGGGCATCTTGAACAGTCAATCTATGTAAACGATTAATCATTGATTCAATCATTTAGTATGGTCGCCCTTGCACTTTGACGTTTGATACAATGAAAAACCTATCCCGTTATGCTCTGATTCACAGGTATCTTGGAGATTTATATTGTAGCTACACTCCCGGTTGCTAGGAAGGAAATGGCCGAGAGAGCAAATGACCGTAATGTTTCCTGGTTGCATTTTTTCTTTATCGATAAATACGCCTTGGAATTTTTGAATCGCGTGAGCCCTTGCTATTAGAATTGTCTGTGTTATGTTGTTTTTCTACTATTTATTTATATTCTATTATACCCATTATTGGCTCTTTCTTATTTTATTCGTTTTAGAGAACACAGTTCAGTTAAAGAATTATTAGAGTCACAGTGCATGCACCATAGGTAAGAAACACATAAATTACATTAATTGTTGAGCAGGCTTGGATAATGGGGTTGATATACACTATAAGAATTTTAAGATCGCGTTATGTATGTGATAGTATGAAGAGCGCATAAGAGAAAAGTCATCTTGGACGATGTGAATTTTTAAGATTTTTTTATTTTGTGTCTTTTACTTTTTTGGTTTATTTAAAAATAAGTGAGCGGGGTTCGGGTGGTGTAAGGAATCTTTTTGGAAGTCCTTAAGATAGAGAGAGAGAGAAAGGGAGAGAGAGAGAGAGAGAGAGATAGCTAGAGAGTAATATAGGAAAGGAAGGTGGAAGAGTTTAAGGGATATGGAAGTTTCCCGAGTCAAAAGTAGAAAAATTGTCTAGGGAATTTTGTGTAATTTCTAATTTTTCTAGTATTTATCAATTGTGGGAAACAAGACCGTGAATACGACTGTATTCATTTTTTTTTTCCATTACGACACGTAACTTAGATTTTTCATATATTTTTTGGTATCGCGCCGCGAACTTCAATCCTTCGGATGTTTCTTAAGGTGTTTTTCTTTTTCTTTTGCGTAGCAAGATGCAGTCTCGACTTAATAACGCGATTGCTTGGTCATTGTGTAAGGGTGTCGGGGGGGCCGTGGCTCAGTGTTTCCAGGATCTTGGGATACCGGATAGAAAGATAGGGGAAATGAAAAAAAAGTTAGTCCTGGACAGGTGCGGAGGGCCTCGCGGGTACAGATGCGGCAGGTCTGGGCTTGCTCGGGGGCTTAGGTGCGTTCCTAGACTCGCCTGAGCTTTGGATTCCAGCCAGAAGTTCGCTCTTCCTGATGCTCTTCAAGTCCAGGTCACCGTAGTAATCCTCACTGTAAAGCAGAACCGAGAAATCCAGGGGTGAGGGCATGCCGTGCGTACGTGCATACCAGGGTGAGTCCTTTCTTCTGTATTTACATTAAGTGCGTGCATGCGTGCTTATAAGAAACGTGCAATAGTATAGGGCAGACGTGGACTGAGCGTCAACGCCTGCCTGAGTAAAACTTTACATTAGAGTTAGTATACACGTAGCATATGAGTAGAGACAGAACTTTACGTAGAAAAAGAATAGCACGTAATTAATTGAATATTGAATCCAATAGAGTGCGATGTGTTGAAGTATTTTTTGAAAATGTGTATAGAAAAGCTCAGGGCTCAGGAAAAAGTTCACATCGGCTAGTCCAGCGGCGGACTTCCGTCTTCCATATTTTGGGCCAATCTGTAAAGAGAGTTCAACGACCTATATAAATGATAAACACTCACCATCCGGGAACATCTTCAGGATCCTCGCAGGCGCCGCTACCATCTGCATCGCCAATTTTGAAAACGGTACCAATGGGACAACCATATTCCCTGGCGGTGCCCTCGAGGCAGATATAATATTTCCTGCAGTCATCAGGATGTGCATGCCTGGAAAAGCTACCGGATGCGCCGCTCACTTCTCCAGCAGCTGGGCAAGCGAAGCCTCCAGCGACCTCTGCGAAAGGACCATAATGATCAGTAACCCCTAAGTCCAATGAAACTCAAATGAATAATCTGCCCATAATATTTTGCAAAATTACCGTCGTTCCTGCACTCAGGAACCTGATCAGCCCACATGCAGACTCTAGCTTCTCTGTCGTAAGCGAGTCCAGGACTACACTGATAACGAGAGGCTTCGCCGTTCCAGCAGTTCCAGAAGACGTCGCACTTCTTCTCATCGGCGAAGATACCATAGAGACGCGTGCAATGGGGCGTGCTAACGGCGGGTTCGAGCTGCGTCCTCTCGCCGCATTCAACATTGTGAAGGTAGTCGCAGTTCTCAGTAAGGAACTTGCTATCGGAGGCGTCAAATGCCAAACCGTTTCCGCAGGTCTTAAGTTCAGCGACGTTATTGTCACATTTCCAATATTTGTCACAGGAGATGTGGTGGGGGTAGAAACCAAAGTCATCCGGACACTTGAAGCTCTCCTGCGCATGCGCTCCTGTAAATAGTCAATCGCATAGGTTAATACTAACGTATCGTATTCTCAAAAGATAACCACGTTTTCTATATACCATAAAGTATGAAGAAACAAATGTCGAAATCTCGAAAGGAGATAAAAAGTCTAATAGAAATATATATCTATATAATAGAATGACATCAAGAGACAGGAGAAAATTGAAAAGAGAAACGTGCCCCTATATTTATTAATTCCACAAGAGGAAATTGCGCATTTGTTCAAATTGCATTTTCATTTAATCTTTATGCCACTGCTAGAATCAAGCGTCTTGAATAACGCGAGGCGCTTCTTAATGACTGCAATCCTCTAATAACCACAGCGGCATATGATTTCTGAATAGCTAAACGTCTTATGTAAGGGTACAAAGACTTTCGCCAGACACTTTCACTCAGGGCCCAGCGCCAAGTCGGAGTCGTACCCCTCCTCCTCACTGCCCCTCCTAATACCCCCCCCCCCCCCGACAAGTCCCAGCATCCCGTTCACTCGACTCATGCGCTCTAAACAGCCGGTGTCATATATATATATGTGTACAAACACACGTAAATACATATATAAGATATAGCGAAGCGAAAGATATATGCCCATGTTATTTCAATCTACAGGAGCCAGTCGATATTTACTTTCATTTTTGTCAGGCCGCAACTGGGGGTTAGGGACCGAAAACTAGGCCTCAGAGACCCTGTTGATCTCGTTTATTCTTCGACCGTGGCAAAGTCGACGGGGATACGTGCCGGATGAAAATCGAGCGGCATACGTAAGAGACTCATGATGCTCTAAGTACATGTATATCCTTCGGTATATGTATGTAGATCAGAATCATGAAACCTCGCCCCAAGGAAGAAAGTGTATGAACTGTGCCAAGGTTACTTTTATTTCCCGGAATAACGCTCCAAGCAACGGACCAATTAAAAAATTGTTCTTATCGGATCGCTGAAATTCTCAGGCTTGTGTGCGTGTATGGAGTCTGGAGCGTTCTAGATTTTTTTTTATTAGATCGGTGGGTAACGATATCTCGTCCTTTCTAACGAGCGTAATAACTAATAACTATCATACTTCGCCACGTATTAGAATTGCGCTAATTTCACGATTAGTTAGGCGTATTGATTGATGATTGGAATTGCTGGACGAAAAGTCAATTTCGATGCACTGTATTGAATTTGATATAGAGGCGAAAGAAGGTGCACGCAGAAAAGAAAATCTGATACGAGTGAAATTAGACAACACTACAATTTGTATTTACAAGATAACACGCTTGTCACACACAATTCCACTGTGCCGCACTTCTCTGAAAATTGACAATTTCTCTAAAAAAATATTTTATCCTTATAGTTCCCCATCAGTCTATTATGTTTTTTAAATATTGGTTCTCTTTACTTTTTTTCTAATATTTTTTCTGAGGGGGGGAGGGGGGATGTCAAAATCTTCTTCGATTTTGATTTTGTTACGTACCGGCGAGGAGGATGGCGGCTATCACGAAGTACGTCCTCATGGTATAGTCTTGTTATGGAACTGATATGTATAAGTATATATTATACGACGCAAACGTGATTGAGATAACAACTTTAAATAAAAAAAATTATACTTGACGGACACTATCCCCTTGCAAGGAGGACTCTGTGTTGGCGCCCTGCGGGTCTCCACCTTTATATAAGTCATTGGTCACGTGTCCTCCCCCTCCCGCAGCCTTCTCAAGAAGAGGTACAACCTCTCTATGTCTCACGGAATTGTGGGAAGAGGGGCCCTCCTGAAAATGCCACCGAAAACCCCACCGAATACCTAATCTATCCTATCATCCTAACCTAGACGGGGCCCTCTTAACAGGCCACTTTTGCTGTGGCTCATTTTTATTTGCTCTGGGTCCGGTTCCAGTTCGTGGAACAAATTTAGAAGCCGCAGTGATTTGGCACGTTCGATCAGCAACTTCCAAATAATTGCACAGTGCACTTTGGAATTGTCCTTGCAACTACGTTTCTCGGCGCTGTCAATTGATCTCAAGTAACTGATAAAAGTTGATACTCCGATTATTTAAACTTCATTAGAATAGATTTCATCTCCAGCTAAGTGCGCATCGCTTCTGGTAAAACCGCATAAGCCACAGAGTATCTAGACAGAAAAATAATGATCATTTACCGGTACCGTGACTGAAGATGGTAAAAATTTTTTGTCAGATTCTGGATACTACGTCGTATAACTATATCTATATTGTTTGTTCCTGTTTGACTTGGCGTAGAATAGGTCCAACAAAAGTTGAAGAGTCGAAGGCCAACCCATTTGACCACCGACCACTGAGTCATTGTCAGGCTGGTTCCTCTCCCCTGTCCCCATATTTACGCATTATTAATCAAGTCATAGAAGTTGTATAAAGATTGGCCATGACTACTCGCAATGATCGCTCTAGTAAATCCACAGATATCTATTGAATATTCATAGTGCCGCCTCTTATACGCTACGCTCTACTACGAGGACTTCTTGTATCCTCGTCGTATCTCATTCTTTCCCAGTAACAAGAGCATGCCCACGCGAAGGCCAAAATTTCATCGGCATTGCCCAGGGGAACACGTGCTGGCACATTACAGTAACTATATGTTCTTATTGTGCTGAGAGAAGTGTAGGTCGTCATCATGTGTGTCTCATGCGAGAGAGTGTTACATACGACATCCAGTTCTCAATGCAGAACCTCAAGCCTCGTCTCGAAGGACGCCGAGCGTCGGGAACACTTTCGGCATCAAAGAAACTTTCTCGTCCACGCATAATTCCTGTTTATTTAATAATTTAAACGGCCGAGCCTAGACAAAAATGCTTTCCGACACATCGAATGACGCCATTGTAAATCATCGAGGCGCATGCGCACTAGTCGCTGTAAATTTAAATAAAAAGATTCGCACTTTAAAACGGCAAATTTTACAAATTAAATCGTATACAGAATTATGTATACCCAATATTCATGTACTTTAATGATTAACCATCAAATTCAATTTGATCCAGTCAGTGATATATGTATGCACGATGCATTTCAGGCAACTCAGGTGGCAAGACGGAAGTGCATGATTGGTACTCCTGGAATCGAACGCTCTTCCGTATAACGGTAAAGTTATACCAATGGCGGACAAGGCGCGTCTGTCCCATTCGAATCGTACGTGTCACATTTTCTGTTCATATGAATAATTATATGTATAAATAGACAAGAACAATGCCATAGAAAGATGAAGTCTTCTATGTACATATAAAATCGATTGTACACATCGATAATGTCTCATTGGCGGGTTATTGCCGCTTATAACACGTAACCTGATCGCTGAGGTAATATCTTCCCACTGCGTTGCGTAATAAGGCCACTAGATGGCAGAGAGGCGCATCTTGCTGTTGCAGATGTCCGTGTATAGAAATAACTCCTGGGGCTACGGCATGTATAAGTCCTCAACACACGGAACAATTCGTATATTTATACACTTTATCTGTAAGGATCGCGCAAGTGAAAGTGAAGAGGAGCTTCAGGTACACTTGGACAGCATCCGAGATACCCTCTTCACGGTATAAGGTCTACGTCGCCGAGAATAAGGTTGTTGACACTTGGGTAAGTCTCCTTCGCGGGCTCGAGCCCGTTTACCTGTCTACGTGTACATGCATCCTGGCATGCCAATGAGTGCCCAAGTAGTTATATGGAGTTAATACGTAATCGAATAGGGTTTATAGTAATCAGAACTATACACGTCATTGCCATAACCTCTACTTTCCTTGTGCTGTCATATATTGTATGAGGTTATCACGTATTTTCTCAATGCTTATATGGTGGTGTGACTGTATGATGTGACTGGATGTATGTATAGCAGTACAGTTTCGGTAGACTCTCCCGAGACTACGTAGCCTCGACCTTTACTTAATGCTCTTAACGTTCATCGCAGCTTTGTAATCTCTTTTCTCCTGTAGAAAGTTCCCATGAGGACTTCACTGCCCATGTACTACATAAGTATTTACGGAGTTGCACGAGGATCGAATAATACAACGGAGTTTCACGATCTAAGGCGAGTGACTATATCTTCCATAACCTTTTTCCTACCATGCGTCGAATTCTCTTTACTTTTTCTTTTATACCGCCTGCCGTTCTCTCACTTTTGTCACTCGCAATCAGAATTGTTATACCTAGTTCATACATGATTAAGGATATTTTCCATAATGAATCACGGTTTCGGTTATTAAATTTCAACCAAATGCATCGATTGATTTCGACTGATGAAAAAAATCAATCGATCTTATTGCCTGAAATTTAATAACCGCAACCGTGGTTCAATTACGAAATATACCCTAATTTTACTCTTTTTTTTCCATACAGTGCGTAGCTGCTCTTATCGATACCAGACTTTTGTTGCATATGGCTACTCTATTGAAAAGAGGCGTAGCAGGAAGGTAACGAGGCGTAAATAAATTCCTAGATCCTAGAAACGGCGCTGTTCCGTTCTGAATGTGACTACGGCCGACCGGGTTGCAAATGAGACCCTGCAGTGGCGATGACTGATCTCCTTCTGCAATTATATATTCACCTTGGATACGTACCTCGGGATTCCGGTAGGACTAACGGTTTATCAACGACGATTAAGACTCATCGTAAGACTGCCCATAGACATATACAGATATATTAAACCAATAAAAGTTGTTACGTGCATTCATGAGTATTCGTATGTTCTTGCGTAGGCCTCCGTCGGGACGATGCGATTTGATTCACTTGTATCTTTTTTTTCATACATGAGAAGTAACCGTATGTTGCACATGAAGATATCTTTTCATTTTTACAATTTCAATTTCAATTTATTACTTCACTACTATTTGATATGTTCTTAAATTCTTTCTGTCTTTTTCTTTTTCATCATGCACCTCAGTGTTTGTCTCTCCCAATGAAAGAGGAGATGCATGAACCGGAATGCGGCATCGTCGTCCAAGGAGAACTACTCGGCGCTGCACCCTAGATTCGCAATCACATCTGTATGGACGTATACGTATATTTACCATTTCCCATACAATTTTAAAGCACCGGTTTATCTTTAGACGGGACTATTGATAGCTCTTCCGCGAGAAAAGGTCGCCGATTCTATATTAATAATAATCAGCAATGTTTTATCTTGCAGAGATAATAACTCCTAATGGACACTGAGGAACCGAGTGAATGTATTCATGAGGATTTACTCTAGTTGAGGAAAGAGGGGATATCGGATGTCATTATAAGGACCATTCGAAGGAGCTGCCTAACAGAGAGGAGCCATCTGTGTCACGGCCAGTATCTTAATGAGTGACCGAGCTACTGTAATTCAGTGTGAATGGTATTATTCCTTTCTGTATTAATAATATGTATGTACACGCATGATCGAAAGACCGCGCCCTGACTCGCGCCTTTTTGCTTGAAGCCATACGAAAATACGAAGAAAGCAACCGGGGCGACGGGTGAAAGTCATCCAAAATGTCACTGAGTTTAACCTTAACGTTGCGGAGTGCGCGCGAGGAGCGCGAGTTATGCGGCAACCTATAACGGTGAAGGGTGGAGAAGGAGAAACCTCTTGCATAAGCTACCCTCTAGGCTCTTCGTTATCGTCATACGTACGCCCGGTGGCTCTATGTCGACGTTAAGTTCATAGGAAAGGCTGCGTCTATGTGCACACAGTCAACTTTGACAGGATTCGTACACTGTTGTAACAGTGACTAATAACAGAAGGGGAAATACATAAATTGAAAATACCTAAACATGTGTATCATAATGTAACAAAAATATCAAAAGGCAGGAGTGAAGATTTGTGAGACAGCGAGAAAACATATTGCAAGAGGTAAAGGATTTTCTTGGATTTCATATAGATAAGGATTATATATATATTTTTTTTAGAAAGAAGAGTTTTTATGACTACTGTTAAATATGGCGGGCTGTTTAATGTCTTCTGAGAATTTTGGGAAGGGGAGATTTGCCACTGGGTGAGAACGACGCTGGAAGCGCATTGACGTGCCTGGAGGCATCGGCGCGCGCTCGTCGCTGAGCGTCGTTGAGCGTCGGTGGCCGTTGCTATTTTTCCCAAACCGGATTTTCAGACAGTATATGTAGCAGTCGGCTATAGTTTCCTTAGACACCGGAGTTGCAAAACCTCCGGCAAGGTGACCTAGTTGTACAACGAATGAAGTAGGTTGAGTAGATCTACCGTACCATTGGATTTCAATTAAGTAGTAAATTAATGAAGAGTCAGACTTCAACTTCTTATTATACAGTATTTATGCATAAAAAAGATATACGAGCATAGATGTCAGGGGATGTTGATATACTATCTTGAGTTCGCAGAGAGAGAAAAAAAATATAATGAAAAATAGCTGCAGCTACGAGTTCTCAGTGAAAAATGTTTGCGCTTTCCAAAACGAAGACGTTGAACATCTGCTAGATGAAAAATCGTCAGGATTTCCGACCAAGATTGTTTTACTAATCGTGGCCGAAGAATCTTGAGAATCGTTAGGACCATAAACCATATTATTCATTACCAAGTGGAGTCCAGAAGACACCCTATGTGTCTCTCGCTTCATCTCATGCTCTTTGCTCATTTTGCCTTTCTTTCTAGGTTCCACGAATGTTGGTCTACTCGCAAGGCAATGGGTCACGTACGAGAAATGCAGTTATGCGTCCCACGCAACTTTATAAGAACCCACGGAAGCCCAGCCCCTGAGGAACAATGGATTTTAAACGCGCCGCCGATTGCTGGTTGCACATATATGTAGTTGTTCGTGGATATATGTCTATCAGGCACGCGTACAGGTGGTAAAAAATTAACAGAAAGACCGTCACGCCCAAGTCACGGGCGTGACCCATGCATAAAGATGCTCGGGTCACGTAACTTTCCTTTGATATAAGGCATTAATGGCTCTTGTGTAGCACATGTAAGATTTTCAGACTTTTGCCAATCTACATTTTTGCTTATGCATTAAGCAATTAGGATTGAGACATGTGAATTTTTGTTTCCGGAGGCAGACAGAACATCAGGCAAAAAGAATATCTATGTAGGCCCGCAGCGGATTCGCCATATTCGAAAGTTTTCTGGAAAGGTCGAGGACGATCCTCTGTACGAGCGTAAATACATGTAAGTCTCGAAAGTTCCAAGCAAGCCGCCGGCTACAATAGTAGCTGTCATTATTGACGAAGTTTATGAAATTTTTAAGAATTTTATGCTTTTTCCTCTGTATAGTTCGAGAATGTAATTTCGTCTTCCTGGATTATTGGGAATGGCCAGCGCAGCTCGGGCGTGGTCGTCAAGAAAGCCGGGAAAGTGATATCAGAGTCTGGAACGAGTGTGTCCGTGCTCTCCTAGTCCAACATGCAAGAACCCAATGGCGCACGACAACCTAGTCAGTGTCGTCACGGAATAACTGGTTCGTGTTTGCGTCGTTTCTCCTTGCACTGTAACGTCAATTCCTACTTGATTTCCTTGCTTTGCGAGAAATTTGCACGTTCTTATCCAAAGTATGTACTGAGATATACCTAACCTAACAATAAGGAAAAGCTATGTAATATCATTATTCGGACAATCTTATTAAGTATGGACATAGCGTAGTTTCAGTCTAGAGACTCTCTCGCAAGGAGAGATGTGACCACAGCTCTGTCCCAGTTACATGTGACTACTGATGTATTTTATACATTTACTATAGGCAATGTATAGCTTTTGGTACGAAGCAATCGTATTCACAATTTGCGCACGCTTGAGGCTCCCTCCGTTTTACCATTCGCGGCCATTTTGAATGTTAAAGGAGCATCGGAGTAGCGCTATATGAGGATACATAGGTACCCTCGATTTGGTGTGTGATTTAAATATTCCGATGGCGTGTCGCCATTTTCTAAGAATCTTTGACTACATTTCATTGGCTTATGAATGGTGCGAACACCTTCTCAAAGGTGGAAACCTTTTTAGAGAGATCTTCCGTTATAAAGGTGTGTGCTGGAGGTTAGTTAATGGTAGTGACAGCAGCGCACTCTGTTGGCAGAAGCGGAAAGTATTTCCTTCGCAAAATGTAATGGCAGATTCATTTACCATGAAGATCTTGCTTGATCTTTCTCAAGCTCAGGTGGAAAGAGCATCGCTGTGGGTAAGGTGGAATTCTCATATTACTGGATTCGAATGAACGGGACCGGTTTTAGATATAAAAATTCATTTATTCAAGCTTGCATTACAGAGCGGAAGTTCTAGATGGCTTCTCGATTAGCTGAAAAAAAGAAGATTCTCATTGAGTTTGGATATCCTGAGTCTCTTGATAGTTTTATTTGAAATAAAACTTGCTGCTAACTCACCATTTGGCAATAGTAAAGTGTCGGCAGGAGTCCGATGGTTTGTCGTATATCTGACTTGATGGACATTGCACCAACTGAGGACGATTGTCCCTGCAGACGACGACGCTGCTGCAGGAATCCGTCAGTCTGTGTACGTTTCCATTTTCGCAGGGCGCTTTAGTCAGCTCTGCTGGAAGTGCCTGTACTAATCCCCAAGGGTGTTGCATGATGGGTGTCTGGATCTCGTCAGCAACAGCTCCTACTACTGAGGGCGACTGCTGTGCCTGATTCTTACGGTCTAATTCTATTTGGGAAGCAACAGGTCGCTGATGCCAGGGATCTGGCTCTACCTTGGTCAACCAAGGATTGCCAGGGTAAGAGACTGGTGGAGGATATCCTGGTTGAGGATATGTTATTGGTGGTTGAGGCGTTGATGGTTGTGTTGGATAGGGATCTGGGATGTACGGTGGCTGAGGTTGAGGTGGTTGAGGTTTAGGTGGCTGAGGTTGAGGACGCGGAGGATGAGGTGTTGGTGTTATTGGCTCGATTATTGGCGTCACTGGTGGTGGTGGCTTTGGTGTGGCAGCTCCTTGACAGTCTACTTTGTAAGGGTAATCGCATACACCCAGTTCCTGAAACATTCCCATCACGAACTTCTAGTACACACAAGCTAGTAAGGAATCCCATTTATAGTGTTACGAGTAAGCAGTGTCCTTGGAAGGGTTATGACTCCTAATGTTTTTTGACTAGGTAATTTCATAGATTAAAATTCAATGTGGAATCTTTCAGCAAATTCTTACATCACTGTACACGAGTCCATGGGGACAACTGAACTTGATTGGACGACCGTACAGGCATACGTAGAATACCGAACAGTTGGTTGAACTTCTGTATCGCCCATTTAGATCTGAGCAGTATTTGGATCCAGGTGCTAAAGGTGGTTCTATACAAAAAAAAAAATCGATTGAATGCGAAATTTGGAAATCTGTTATTTTCTTGTAGTGGTACTTACTAGGCGTGGGACCAGGTCTGCTACCGCAATTGACGTTGTACTCAAAGTCGCAAACACCGTTGAGTTCGTTGAACAAGAGTCCACTAGGGCACTGTTGTTCAATTACTACATCGTCCCAGCAGTTGAGGTAATTCGCACAACTTTTGGGACTTGGAAATTGTCCTCTGAGACCAAGACAGCCTGGCGCAGGGGTCGACGGTAATGGAGGCGACGAGGTACTGGAAATTGGTCTAGGAATTTCTCCTACGCCGGGAGAACCAGGCGAACCAGGAGATCCTGGCGAACCGGGAGAACCAGGAGATCCCGGCGAACCGGGCGATCCCGGAGAACCAGGAGATCCTGGGGAACCAGGAGATCCCGGAGAACCAGGAGATCCCGGAGAACCAGGAGATCCCGGAGAACCAGGAGATCCTGGAGAACCAGGCGATCCCGGAGAACCAGGAAATCCAGGATAAAACTGTCTGACTGAGTTCACGAACGGTTTTGAAGTAGTAGTAACATCCTTCACAGGATCACGTTGTACATCCAAATTGTGATTATCCACCAAGTCCCACCAGTGATGCGATCCCAAAACTGGGGAATAATAATAAAAAAATCACTATGAAGCCACTATTATAAAACACTCAAGAAACACTTACCAGAAGGTTGATGTTGAAAACCTAGTTGTCTTCCTCTTGAAGAAATCGCCTGCCCAGCCACCAGGCTTAGAAGGGCAAGTATCAGCAAGCCCATCATGGCTTCCTTATCAATAAAAAAATTTCTTAACAACGAACTAAACTCTCACAAAAACTAAATAAAATTTTTCAAAGTACACGCTGATAATCCCGTTTCGTCAAATCGAATTGCAACCAACTGGCAAGTCCTTGGTTCGTGTCCTGATGCTGTGGGCTGGACCTCGTCCGTCCCAGGGCTTACATAGGGCATCCCCCACCATCGGCATACAGGGAACTACAGGACCCCAATTACACGCTTGCAAGGACCTCACCTCTTGCGCAGGAAGTGCAACGTCTTGCACGCAGAGGAATCCCCACCTTGTAAAAATCCAATAAAAAAGAGTTAAGAAAAAGAAAAAAATTATGCACAAGAGTGCATGCACTTTTTTGGGTGCCACAGCAATGGCACATGTCTCGGTTTGTTCTGCAAGGAATTTAGCTGCAATCATCCTTAAGAATCCTTGAAAAATTCCATTCGCAGTACTTACCCACGACCTACCATCCTTCCTTTGAAGGGGGGGGCCCTTGTGCGTCTTGCCTGGACTGTTGCCGTCACATCATGCGTTTTATTATCCGGTTCTTCTCGCAAATCCAACGAGTTTTGGGCAATGAGGAAGAGGTCACAAGTGGTCGGCATAAGGTAATCTTTAAAATCCGTGCTTGCCAGGATGAGCTCCTCCTACAGTTTATCACGTGAGTCACGTTTTGAGTCAGCTCAGATAACAGCTACTAACCAAAAATGGCCATTTACAGAGGCACGTGCAGATTTATGTTCCCACGTATTTAAACATTTTATTAAGTCAATGAACCACAATAATATTCATTCTAGGCAGTACGTGACATTGCTCTACCTAGGAGATACGTGATGCGAATCTGTTTGCATTCTCTGGCATCTCCCTGGACGGAACTCGCAGGATCATCTTCCAGGAGCCTCATAAAGTAGTCGAGGATGATTGAACGATCCTGCCGGTATTACTAAGCGTTTCCAGCATCTCTCGCCAGGGGATAGATATATTTATACCTTGCACTTCTGCGAAATGGTCCCGCTCGAAAATTCACCTATATGTGCGCCTATATACCTACACATAGATATAACAGCCTGTGGACTTCCCTTGTCCTTTAGCTACGTCTCTCGTTTTCTTTTTTTTTCTTTTTTTCTCTTTATAATTTTTTTTTATTGCACCGTTGCTCCTCTGCTGTTCACTCTCATACTCTTCCAAGTCTGTTTACAACGACGGGCTCTAGGAGGGCCAGAGGGTGGAATGCCGCGAGAAGAAGAAGAGCATCGGACCCCAAGAGAAAATAAAAGGAGGAACGAGCTCATGGATGGAATGGAATAAAAAAAGGTGAGGAGCGGAGGCTGGATGCTGAAGAAAAGGAAGAGGAGATGGACCCACTGCACGCCCTTTCGAACAATTAATTTCGCAGGAGCGATGGTGCACAGTGTATGTAAGATATGGGATAAGGAATTACTGTCATGGTCAACGTACACGTTAAATTTGGCAAGCTTACACGACATGCCACTTAGCGTAATCATCAAGTTCGGTACTGGCTTGATATCTTCGTAATGGCGACTATCGCCATGTCAAATTTCGCTAAATCCATCGTTAAGCGTTTTTCTTTTTCTTTAGGCTGTCTTTCTAATTTACATTGAGTAATCTGGAACAGGATAACAGCAGGACCTGAACTGTAAACGTATCAGTTTCCGCAAGTACAAGAATACCTCAGGTGCATACAGTATTAAGGGAAGAATGTCCCGTAACGTCACTTGGGCATTCGGACCACGTGTGGGCCGATACCGCGCGTTCCTTAGCAACTGGATGCACCCCCCGTTAACCCTAATTACAATCACCAAGGACCGAATCTGGCTAATGGGATGAGCTATATTACTTATGACACCATATGGGCCATTTAATAAATTCGGTAAGCGTATAGTATAGCTGCACATATATATATATATACCTACACATACGTATAAGAAGAAGCGCCACTTAACGCGGTCCTTTAAGAGGCTCAGCGAATATATATTCGCATAAGGAAAAATCAACAGCTTTAAAGATTCCCAGGCGGTACCATTCGTCGGTTCTCTACGTATGAAGACAAATACGAATTCGCATACGTACGTCTTAGTCTTATATGTGCTGTGTATAATGTGAGCAAACAGGACACCGCATACGGATGACCGTAGGGACCCACGTAACTCGGGACCTCAGACCAGATACTTGGTATCCAGCCTGTGGCTCCGGCTAAACGCTCTAATGAAGCGAATACATTTCGGGGAAGGAAGAATGGCGGTGCTGGACTCTGCTGTAAAAAATAATGAAAAAAGATACTAAGAGGACTCGCAGGGTGCGCAAGGGGAGTGCGGAGAATCCGTATAGCCAAAAGAGAAGAGGACGCGCTCGCGGCGGAGGTGTACCAGGAGGAGGAAAAGAAAGGAAAGAAAAGAACAGATAAAGAAGGTGCTCGAGGAGGTGAAGGAGAAGGAAGAGGAGGAGGAGAGGAGGTGGTGCTGTGGCTCGAACGCGTCAAGGCCCAGGGGTCTTTGCTCTCCGGGTCATAGCGGCCCACAGACTCATAACATTTCACCTTACCCCGCCTGTCCACCACTCGACACTCGAATCTACGGTCCCACGGATTAGGAATTAGAGGGTCGTTCATTAGCTGGATTACGCAGGGGATTTTTATTTTTGCCGGCGTACGAGGTTTTGCTTTCTTTCTTTCGATCTATAATTATACGTAATCAATGACTCGATGAGTTTCAGTCATTTCTTTTGACTTTTATATATTTCATGGTGTTTTATTATTTTTTCTAGAGGGTCAAGTAATGTCATTGCATAATCAGGCGTACGTTTTATAATGCATAGCATCAGATGCCCCATGGAATACTGCAACCAGATTTACTTGACTGTATGACGGCTTGCCATTATGTACGGAGCCACGTGACGTGGATGTCGGTAAATAGAAATTTATTTACAAAGGTGCAAAGTCAATTAGATAATTTTCATACTGATAATAAACGATACTCCACTGGAACGTAACTTTTGAATAAGATAAATAAAGAGTATCAACGTTTTATATTTGAATGATAATAATCGTATATTTTGGCATTAGTATCCACGCAGGCACCACACGTATTTTGGGCGACTAAAACCCACAAGAAATCAGGATTTGGTATCGCAACAGGACGACCGTCGTCAACATAAACAGTGGGAATTCTCGAGTTTTTGGAAGCGAATCGTTAATCCAAACGGAGGATTTCTTACGCACGTTTTTTCATGGGATGTCCTGGCTACGGTTCAAAGAAATTATTTCCTGGAACGTCGTGTAGATTCGTATCTTTTCTAGAGAGCGGACTCTAATTCTAGTGAACGATGGCGACGCAATTGCCAATGAAAGCTGCCATTTTCATTTCGAAATATCTATATAACGCCGGCTACGTCACTGGTGACACGTATCTATATAAAACTATGTACTACGTACATTAAAATTTCTAGTCCCCAGACGTCAACAAGTAGTTACCACAAGGTATATGACTATACGGAGCTTGCCGATTTCGCACAGCGTCGACATTACAAATATTTCGCAAGTGCTTCGGGCATTGTTTCATTCTTAAATCTGATTTCCTTTCCACGAGAATTCTCACCGCCGCATTTAGTTCAGAGAGATAGTCTCGCCTAGGTGCCGTCACCGCTCTTGAATGCCTTCTTGAATGTATACGTAGAGCTACCTCGGTGCGCTTCTTGCACAAGGATTTAAGGAGACAGATTAAACAAGAAAGAGAGACAGGAACATGAAAATATAAAAAAGCCTATAGAAATGTCAGGAAAACGTCAAGGTTCAAGAATTTCGAGTATGTATAGCCAAGGTGACGTAGCAGTGAAACAATATCCGCCATTGTCGAAATGCAATTTTAGATTCTTAAGATCCTCGCTCCTAGGGAATTTGCCATTGCGTATGCATGTACGGCGTATTGGAACAGACGTGGTCGTTGAGAAGTTCCGGCAAATATAGAAAGGAATAGGAATTCATGAATTTTTTTGTCTTCCCAAGAAGTCAGGGTGCCGCGGTCTTAGTAATAATGATAACAGCAAACATTAAGGCGCGTTCCGATCACCACTGTCCATAATGAGCTTGACTATTATTAATTGAATATTATTAATATGCGATTCTCAGCACGGTGTCCTGGCCAATTTCTGTGCTATCCTCGTATTTCACTTTTGTTTTCACCGACTACATAGCATGGAGATGCGCATGGTGAGACGCGCGCCAAAGAAACCGTGAAGAGCCTTGGAGGCGATCCTGACATCTTGCATATTCCGCTGCAGCGAAGAAATGTAAAAGGAATAAGAAAGGAGAGAAAAAAAGATAAGAGAAGGAAGAAACGTCGTAAAAATATTTCAACGATTTTGCGCGTCGAGCAGCCAACGAGAAAAAATGAAATCAGTTCAGGAATTATGAAATCGAGAAAAAAAGAAGATTCTGATAACGACGTTAAGAGAAATTGCAAGAGGAAGAGTAGGATAAAAAAAGGTGACATCTTCATTCGTATATTCGCTAATAAAAAAAAAAAAGCCATAACTAATTTCATACCGTTTTCAGTGAATAAAGGTATCCGCATGGCGTTACTATTTCTCTGCTATCCTGTCAACTTCCGTTAATTTCTTCAGCAAGAATAAATACTCTGTTATCGCGAAAAAAAAGCACATCGTCAAGCGTCTGGGCAAAGAGCTCGAATCGAAAGAAGGAACTGCAAGAAATATTAACAAGAGCAAGATAGCCGAGGAGTTGCCAGCGAAAATTGATCGATGTGGAATGAAGCGAGAAACGTTAAGAGAGATAGGAAAGAAAGGAAATGAAAAAGAAACCTGAAATCTACTGACTCACGTAGTCAGTGAATGGTATTCGAGATATCAGAGACACCGAAATCAATTTTTCTGGAGGTTCCGATGCCCGAGCGTCTCGACGACGGACGTCGGCTTCTCGATACCGCGGTTGCAGTGGAAGAAGCAGCCTGCTCGCCAAGAAGGCCTTCCTAGCTGAGAGACCGCGGCTAGAGAGTGGGGAGCTCATATAAGACCCAAGCCAAACGCCTCTCCCAGTGACCAGTCCCGACACGAAAACCCATCAGCCGAGCTTCTTCGTTCCTCACTGAGAACTTTTTGCTTTGGCACTTTAATGGTTCCATCGCCGGAGCTGAGAATTGACTAGAGAATTAACGAGATCATCCTACCAGCCAAGAACACTAGGAACCGAGTATAGCCGAAGTTACTGGCAATAATGGGACCGTACCAGGTAGCCACGTCCTTCCTGGTCCTCGTTGCTGTCCAAGGTGAGTCATTTAAATACCTGAATAAGATCAGTCAATTCTTTCAATGAACATTCGATCACATAACATTCGATAGCTCAAAGAACGTCCTTGCCACTAACCATGAGGTATACTATGTTCGATATAACTCGTTGGTTACACCTTACTTACTTAAGAAATCTTAGGGGTATCACAGGGCCCACCGCTGTGAGCGCTGCCATAATATAATCGGTTGGATGCTGCGCACGCGATATTTAAAACTTGACACTGGGTGGGTGAGAATGGCAGAAGAAAATAAAGTAAAGGATAAAAAGGGATATGCAATACAGTAAGGTACAACGTGAACGATATATTTTTTACAGTCAATTGAAACGTTAATTTTAATGAACTCGCTCGACTTTCTATTTGAAAAATATATATAACTCATTGAAATAAAAACTTTTTATTAAATTCATCCTTGATTTTCTTTCATTGTGCCACGTGCGCGCGTATATCCTGTGTCTATTAATGTATAAGTATACTGAGCGGTGACCCAATTTTTTCAATAAGTTCAATAGTCTAGAGTAGTACTTCCCTAAAAGTCGAGGACGGTCCCCCGTGTTTTTATTTGGTTTCGATGGTTCTACAAAGCCAAGCGAGTAAGGCCCAGCTGTCTCTCCGGCTAACTGCCCAATTACACGCATCCTCGCGAAAACAATGGCGGCCACTCGCCGGGCAGGTTTCACGCATCGCGT
Organism: Calameuta pygmaea; assembly: GCA_031762395.1. Lineage (NCBI taxonomy): Eukaryota > Metazoa > Arthropoda > Insecta > Hymenoptera > Cephidae > Calameuta > Calameuta pygmaea. The sequence goes on from JASANN010000516.1 coordinate 221,701, forward strand.
GTAGTACTTTCTCTCGTGTCTCACCGGGTGAAAATATGAAAGTAGCTCAACGAAACAGCTTGTACTCTCTCTGGAGAGTATATCTCTCTGTGTACGATCATTTAATTTCCAGCCTCCCGTATATCCCGGAACACTATGTTTATCGCATGAGGGGCCTTACGCGACACCGATCAGACCCCGACACTTCCTGATAATAGAGGCTTTTCCGTGCTCCTTGCAGGATAACTAAATGACAAAGAAACCGGATTGACCGTTCCGGGGACTGGACTCGTTACATCCGGATGGTGATAAAAAGAAAGAAAAAAGATAAAATGAAAAACAAGGCCCCTCGTAACAAACGAAACGAAATAAAAATGAGGGTTCGTAATATCGTTACCTGTATTGCGTTGCACGGAAGGAATCATGATATCCCAGTTAAACGTAAATGGGCCTGTGGTCTTAGACCGAACCGTAACCGGGGCCTGGTCGCCGTCCAGCCGGTAATTTCCATGGGATAGTAACGTAAACATTAGACGAAGATTAACTAACGATACTGTACAGGGTATTTACTCTTTACGGAGTCGTAAAGGAAGGGAAAGTAACCCAGTGCCTCGCGCTAACTAAGCAGGGCCTTACATAACCGGCTGGTACTCGGAGATGTCTCCGGGCCCACCATGTACATATACGCCTACCGTGTCGCATTAGCCCTACATAATCCATTTAAAAGATTCCCTAGACAGAAATCCCTAGGATTACTGTCGTCTTTACATCAGGATCAATTATCTCGCTACGCTCATCCTGTACGTGTTGCTTGTACGTTGTGGGTGCAGGATATGATTTTGATAAAGGAGACCCATTAACGTACCGATAAGACAAATGGCACAAGCATTAAATAGCCACTAGCAAGTGTTATTCTTTTGCACGGTCTGTTCTTCTCAGAATTCACTGGTACGTCAGATCGACCGGTTACCAGAAGCGGCGTCACCGGGTTAAGGACGTGAGCCAAAAATAGAGGTGGATCCTAGATGATGATTCTTACTAACTAGACACGGAGATAAGATCTCACTTGGAAGAAGTTAAAAGAATAACCAGGGGTGCCCTGAAGGTTGCAAGTCAAGGCTAGGCACTTTCACTTGCGCTCTCTTCTGTATAGAAGCTGGGAGCGCAGTTCCACTAGACTTCCCACCTTCTTGTTTCTATATTACTTACGATCAATAGATTCATCCATCCGTCTCCTGTATATACACTGTGCATGCTGGGTACAGACTCCAGATTAACATCGTGATCGTGATCCTGGTGTTCTTGGCTTCCTGGACCTTCTATTGTTGAGCTAGCCAACACCCTGAATCCAATGTAACTGTTACTATAGACATGGTGCAATTAATCTGGTAACTTTTTCCATTTCCCATCATAATTCTAAGAGACTGTGGAATACACTAGAAATGTCACTAGATTGCAACCGTTGATATTCGATTGTATATTCGTTGGATCATTAAGTATCCTGGTTTGTTTCAGGAATTCTGGCACAAAAACAACAACAAGAGGATCCTTGTCAGACAAAAGCAAGAGTCGTTGGGGATGTTGAGTATTGTGATCGTTATTGGGAATGCGTCAATGGCCGCCCAGAATTATTTGACTGTCCCAATGGGTTAGTCTTTGCTGGGAAGCACCGTGGCGTCACTGAGGGTTGTGATTATCCATGGAGGGCTAATTACTGTGAGGGTAAACGCCAAGCTAATCCGCCAATTGGTGCTGAGCATTGCGATTGGCTCTATGGTATATTTGGTCATGAGACTTCATGCACGAGATATTGGACTTGTTGGAATGGAACTGCTACGGAACAATTGTGCATTGGCGGGCTGTTGTATAATGAACGCGCGCACTCTTGCGACTGGCCTGAGAACGTAGAGGGTTGCCAGAAGCACCGTGAGTCTCATTAATTATTATTATTTATATAATTTCTTCGCTTAGCATTTCAAGAAACTAGAGATTACGCGCGCCGATAGAAAATATAATTTTCTCATATAATTTTCACCTTTTAAAATGTCAGTGTGGCCTCTGTCGTTTAATTCATTAATATTCATGTACTATCGCCACACCTTCAACTCGAAGATTCTGTATAGCGAGTTTCGCGGAAAGTGACGGTTTCTTTCGAAACATTAGAATGTATCGCGACGTGTGACACGTACCTGTATGTATATTTTAACGTTTACCTACCGCAGACGGAACGTGGCGGATGTCTTCAAAATTTGAATAACTTTTCTCCCAGACGTTTGTCGGTTCTACGATCTTCTTACTTTGCATATTTACAGTAACATTAAGCGAGCGTGTAATAAAAAAAATGTTACATCTGTTTCAGCACTGTGCAATGAAGATGCCAACGGCAATGTACCCCTGGGTAAATCCTGCAATCGCTATTGGCAATGTCAGGGCGGATATCCTCGACTCCAGAGGTGTCCCGCCATGTTGGTCTTCGACAGAAGGTCATTGAGATGCGTCGTACCGCCTACAGAGGATTGTGACGTACCAACGACGCCACCTAATCTCGAGGGTGAACTTCCGGATGGAAGGAACGAGCAGGAACCGGAAGAGGAGAATTTACCACCTGGTGTACCATCCCTACCACCGGGTGCAGTACCGATCTCGTTGAGAGGACGTGCCAGAAATTAAATTGGAGTCTTCCGATTGGCTGATAAAAAATCTCACGTGGAATTTTGATTATGAAAATTCGACGTTCTTTCACGGCACATAAGAGGATCGCTCGATTCTCCGTTAGCACGTAAACACTTCTTATCGTTTTTTTTTTAGAATTATTTCTGATATCGTTACTACTATACTATACCTATTCGATTACTATAGCCGCGCACTTCTTCCCTCTGAATATTCTCATCCTCAATCAAAATGTAAATATTCCTTTTATTCATTTTTTCCTTTTGCGGGCCATACGCACACCACATCTATCCACTCTATCCATGCGCACTTTATTCACATGCACCCGTGTGAATATGCACGCATATATCGTGACGTTTACTCTTGCGCATAAGTACGTAGGGGATTCGTTAAATAAAGTATCGTTGTATATTTTTTTATACGTAACATCTAAATTGTGCATTTATTTTTATTCGCTTTACATTCTGTACTATCTCATCGAGCTGCCACTACCCGTAAATTATGATTATATCATAAGCACGTTGTACTGGATTTCTGTACGATATTGTACAGTTATACGTGACAAAATCCAGGTGGCTTTGTTTAGTGGTCAACAAGTCTCTCTAAAGACCCCTATGTTTTCATCAATTACAAAATATTTTTCTTTTTTTTTTTTTAAATTCTTACAGACGTCTTTATGATAAAGGATGACAGAATCCTGATTGACAAGGACATCGATAAGACCGCTAGATCCTCCATTCTGGTCAATATTTATTACAGATGATTGGCACTGCGTGAACGGAAATGCAGAAATAATCAGCTGCTCGGAAATGGTTATAAAAAAAACCCAAATTATTATTACGTACCAGTGAGGAATTTCGTCAGGATCCAAACAGGTTAGGGAAACAGAATCGAAAAGTTTACCCTCGCCGCAGGTGATAAGACGCGGATGACCATCTACGCAGGTGATGAGTCTGCCGCAATCACCAGGTACAGGGAATCTGTCAATAGATAATGAATATATTTTCATTCGTAAATCCGTCATACCTTCTTATCACGCGATTGATTAGTTTACCTGGGGAATGGCCAGAACTTAGCAGCAGCTGTGCGAGCAGGAACCTTCTGAGGACATTTGAAGCCAACAATAGCCTCAGGATTACAGTAGGGAAGTAATTGATCAGGCCAGACGCAGGTATGACTCTTAGGATCATAAGCTAGACCAGGGATGCAATGTTCCTGAAGAGGAGTTCCGTAAGTGCATTTAATGTAGCTGGTGCTGCATGAGTCACTGTCTGGATAAAGTCCAAATTGATGCTCGCACCCTGGACTGCTTATGGGCGTCACTGAGGAAATAAAAAAAGAAAATAAGAGAGCTCTCGGTAGGTACCTTCAAAAAAAAAAGCTCTCCACAAGATCTTGTTTTGTAATATAAGAAAAAAAGATAGCATTATTGAATGTCCCGTGTTTATCGGACCGTCTAGATTAACAGGATCTCAGGAAGGAGAGCGTAACGTGATATACTCACAGTCAGCCTTGCGTTCTCCGCAATGTACTGCCCAGTGGTAGTTGCAATGATTATGTATGGCACCATGTCCATCGAAAAGAAGACCATTTTCGCAGTGTTCCAGAGTGAGCGTTCCGTTGGTGCAGAGGAAGAATGCAGCGCAGTCCTCGGGGTGAGCGTAAGCTTGGACGCCATGCTGTTCAGGACACGCAGGTGCATTGAGAAGGGCAGCGCCAAGGACTAAATAAAAAAAAAAAATTATTTAATTTAACCAAGAGAAAGCTTATGAAATAGGTGTATGCAGTTCGATATACAGTTAGTTGTTCTATGGCCATCGGCTGTTATCATGAATAATGCATGATCGGAATGCGCAGTGGGAATATTCCGCCAACGCTATTACGAAATGTTGTGCGTCGCATAATCAAATAATTCGCGAGCCATGGTGGCGACAGTCGCGCACTTGGAGATGGTAATAGAAATATGATAGATCACGGGGGACTAGACGATGCGTCCATATGGCGAGTATAAGTAATGCAGTGAAAGCGGTTGTAGCTAAAGAATTCCTAAAGGTGTCGCAAGTCGCGCGTTATAAGTCCCGTAGTCGCGGGGCCCTATGCTAGAGAAGTTGCGGTATGGGTGTGTGTATGTATGCAGGTATGGTGAGATTTCTGAGTGCCGTAAGAAGGGGAGTGAGCGTATAGGGTCTCACCGTAAAAGTCGTATGTAAGAGGAGTGCGATAGGAAGAGTACCCAGGGCCGTATACACCATCCGGATTCACTTAAACTAAGGTCGCACCAATGTAATTATACGTATTACGTACCTGAAGATATGAGGCCCAACAGGCCCAATAGTCTCGCGCTCATACCGTAGCTCATGTCTGGTCTCGGTACGGACTGACTACTGAACTTAGAATCCCACTCATTGGCGAGTAGCGTTGGCCTCGGCTTGTACCAGGCCCCCTTCACTCATAAGAGGGGTCCCGAAATGAGCCCCTTCCCTGTTCACTCTCTTTTTCTCTGCGTTGATACTAATTACGGGAGATTTGTACGAGATCTCTCAGTATCAACGGATGGGCTTCGATTGTTCTCTGTAGTTACGTGGCTCGACTTTTTGGCACTTTCCTCTGGGGCCTTATGCTCTCTAGACAGGCCCTTTACCATTGTTATTTACCTGGATATTGATTCCCAAAAAATGCGCAATTTTTAAAGTTGTAAATATTAGTTTTTAATTTTTCAAAATTTTTTTTTGTTACCCAAAGGCAATTGGCTCCTCCGGACTGGGTGATACGTACGCTATCCTGGTCCCAGTGTATTGCAGTAGATACGGATAAGGCCTCAGGGGCCTGACGTGACGACTTACGCAATTGGTAAGCAAGAGGGGTCTCCGCCCCGAGGGAACCAGATCGCCTGACACGATACCGATAGTGAAAGCCGTCAATCTGATATTACACACATTCGGTAGGTTATACAATGGCCTCCTGTATGCGTCTTATTCAGCCTCCTTAAGTGGGACCGTTCACCAAACTACTTTTAGGGAGCGAGGCTAAGGTCGTTTGATTTTCGTTTTGCCTTTGGGCCAGCCGGAGCTCGCGTCGAGGTCGAGCCTTCGTCGGGTAAAATTGACGGCGGCCGACTTTAATTATGCAAAGAGAAAGGTCCCCGCTGAACCTGAATACGGAGAATGTGAGACTTTACATAGGTCGAAGAGTCATCCGCAATTTTCCCTACAAGAAAATTACCACAATAGAAAGTGCTTCGACAGAACAACAGATTTACATGCATTTATAGATTTTAGCGGAAGTTTACATTATATTTAGACTCTGTACTAGGATTGGGTATACACGAGTAAAAAAAAAAGATAAGGATATTAACAAATAATTTGAGTATTATTGGAAATAGCTATTCGGCGCGATTACATAAAGAGAAAGGTACTCCCGTCAAATATAGCCACTCGGTGAACAATAACTTCGTTGCAGTTTGTAATAGCACATTTAATACGAAATTGCATAAGATTAAAATATTTATTGTTCTTAAGGAGTAAAAGTCGTTGGTTACATTGCTAACGTTGGCACGTGACTCAGTTCTTTTTCTTGTAATAGTCCTCGCTGCAACATAACATAACATCAATAGAATTTCTCGTTCTCACGCATCAACCACAATACGACAAAGAAGGTTATGTACGCACGGGAGGTTAGAATGAAAACAATGTGGATGAACGATGAAAAACAAATGGACATAACTTTGAAGGATTTCGAGGTGAGCTATAGTACATTACAGAATTACTCACCAGCCTGGTACATTGTCCGGATCAGTGCACCTGAAGCTATCTTCATTGTAAACTGTACCATACTCGCACTGGCCCTTCTGTGGCCTCACGCCATTCCTGCATATGTAAAACTTGGCACAATCCTCAGGATGAGGATAAGTAGGATGTGGCAAGATTCTTCCTTGTGGTCCAGCGACGTCTCCCTCGGGACAAACGAATCCATCATCCAGGGCATCGCGTTTCACGTCTTCGCAGAGTCTCGTGGCGTCCGCAGGCCACACGCAGGTGGCCATCTTGTCCTCGTAAACAAGTCCCGGTGGACAGGGCATTAATTGGGCGACTCCGTCGATGCAATTAACAAAATGATCGCAAGAGGTCGGATCGTCAAGTTTGAAATAGCCATTGGCGCGTGGACATTGTTTGCTGACCTGTGGTTCCTCTGTAAAAAAAAAAAGAATAAAATTTCAAAAAAATGTCCACGAGTAAAATTTTTAAGAATATCGAAAACAATCAATCATCATGAGTATTGAAAACTCACGTAGCAGGGTGCGGTCGCCGCAGGGTACATTAGCAGGTATGTCACAGAAATCTTTCTTAGGATTGTCGTCCCTGAAGACGAGGCCGTCCTTGCATAAACGTTCTTCCGGTTGCCCGTCTACGCATGCGTAGTAGAGATCGCACTGTTCAGGGTCCGGAAAAAAACCCTTAGTCTCCGGACAGCGAAATTGAGCCTGACTTTTGGTTATAATGGCGGCGGCCACCATAAGCGGTAAGATAAACCGACACCCTGTAGATGCCATACTTGAGAATCTTTGCTGATCGTGGATCTTCCTTCTCTGGCAAGGAGGTACGCGACGTGACTGACTTCTCGGTCCCGATTTGCTCGACTGCATTCTACCACTGTCTCATTTCACGACCCCTCCCCTTTCTTCGAAAGCCCTCTCTTCGTCTTTCTTCCACCCAGTTCAGGTAGGAGAGGGTCAGACAGCTGTTCTCATTGCTATCCTTTATACCTAAAGGCCTGCCTCTCATTTGCATTCAGTTTGGTCTATTTTCCATTGGCCGCTGCGGTCTCGGTAGAAAGATATACATACATATATATATATATATATTAATTAAGTGGGGAGCGTGCATATACATATGTGAAAAGACAGGTCGTGACTCTAGAAAGCTTTGACATTTGTCTGAATGTCAAACTGGGTCCTGCGATCTTTATAATGCAATCTTCGAACGAGAACCTGGTAGCATGTATCAATTTTCACTATGTGTATATACTGTTGTACCTGAATTGCATTATTGTGTATCATATATATATACATATATATATATATATATATATATAACCAGATATATCTGAATTCGCGAGAAAGCACTCGTCACGGATTCCTGAACACATACTTATGTTTTATACCATTGGCTATTGGTATTGCCGGAATTCGATCTGTTAGAGAAATGTAAAAAAAAAAAGAATATGGTCACGTCTTCATTCATCATTAGTTTTATCTACTAATAGGTTGTACGTACACGTGCTTAGATACTTGGTACTTGCAGGTACTGAGTCCTGCCTCCCGTAACGTAGGAAAGCAGAACCGATCGGTTCGCAGTGACTTTTACTCAAGATCAATAGCTGCAAGAAACTCTGCAAGTCCCAGGCTCGACAGTCCCCATCGCATCGCGATATCGTCTCCTTTGGAAAAACGAGGAAAGGCTTGTCGTCGCTCTCGTGCAAATAAGGTGAAAGTCAGTACAGGCGGCGACGATCTGCCTGGCTGAACATTCAAGGATCGACGCCCCTTTTACCAGCGCATAACCACATACAGTTTATATATGTTTTTTTATTCGCCTGTTTATATGTTATATGATTGCTACTGTGTTGTTGGATACCTTCTTTAGCATGGATATAGTATACTGGTAGTTTCAAAATTTATAAGAAATCTGTACGTACTCGAAAAAAAAAAAAAAAAAACATGGGTTCACAGTGATAGGTGATTATTCGCAGTACACAATTTTCGAGGGTTATTTTTATCGATGCAACCAACATTTCTTGGGAAAAATGGTCATTTATTGTAAAAGATTTACAAGGCTAATGTCTTTCGTATTTATACAAAATATACGGTAGGATTAAAAAGGTGGCTTTGGGATCCCGATGCGGGACAGGAGTACTTCGTATGTCAGCTTAGGCCTTCTTGTCGTCATCCTTGTACCAGTCCTCGCTGTATATGAAGTGCATTGCCAGATTAGTGTCCCTTTGTCAAAGTTTGATTAATACTCTATTTACGTACCATCCAGGAACATTCTCAGGAGCGTCGCACCTCTGTTGCTCGTCGTTGTAAACCGTACCATCGCTGCAACCCTGTTCACGTGGTGTAACGCCGTTCAAGCACACGTAAAATTTCTGACAGTCTTCAGGGTGAGCATATTTAGGATGATCGACGGCCATTCCTCTGCTGTCAACTTGACCTTCCTTAGGACACTCGAAACCATCCTTAAGCTTGTTTCCAACCTTGCCACAGTTCTGTGAGATTGACAAAATATTTTATTAATTTTTATTAGACCAATCAAAAATTTGTATCAATTAAAAACTTTAATTAATGACTCTTCCTCATTTTTCATTTCGCCTCACATACCTCACGACCAGCGCTATCAGGCCACACGCATGTTCCGCTGTACTCATCAAAGTGCAGTCCGGTGGTGCATGTGATCTCAATGGCTTCGCCGTCGATGCAGTTGTAGAAGATGTTGCATACGGTTGGGTCAGGATGGGCAAAGAAACCATTACGTCTTGGACATTTTTTCGTAGGTTGCGGTGGTTCTGGTAAATGAAAATAAATAATATTTCTAAAGTGAAAATTTAATATTTTTCAAAATTTTATTAAATCGACAGATTCACTTACGCAGTTCGAGACGGTCGCCGCAGTCCACGTTGAAAACGTGGTCGCACTTGTTCACCTTGCGGTTCAAGGGGTCGAAGACGAGACCATCCGGGCACAACTTCTCCTTCGCGACGCCGTCGACGCAGTCGTAAAATTTGTCGCACTGTACTGCATCCTCAAATTGGCCATTGTTCTTTGGACAGTTGTAGGCGCCATCTGTTGGAAGAATTATTTTCAGTGAAAGTTATTAGTCGGAATGATATTTGGTACAGAGGCTAAGCTATGTCGAGATCGTACGAGAACAAGGACGTTGAACCTTGTATGGTTCATCACGTGTAACATCATTATTACTGTTTTGGATTATGTAATTCGCGATGACTACTGTTCCTAAGGAGATATCACTTATGCAACAGGGAGACAGCTATCTGACATTTACATTTTAGAAAGTAACGCCGGTCTCACCCAAACACGCGGACTTAAGTCTGTGGGATATACATTTCATCTTGGAGATTTAATAAGGTAAAGCATCCCAAGAGAAAGAAGCGGTGATCATTTATCATTAATCGTATTGTAATATTCTAGGGAATAACGATTCACTGTATTTCTTTAACGAGCTCCACTTTCCATCCATCCCAGTGAAATCGTGGAGTCGTATAATGAAAAGAAATAAAAAGTCCACGAGTCCCATAAATCTGACATACCATATGTTACCTTATTGGCTTTTCCACGGAAAGTGAGCTCATCGTAATTCGACTATGGTGAATTGTACAATTATTCGTTTCTCTAGGCTACTGTGAATTGTATATTTTTTTTTATCTATCAATTGTCATCGCTATACTCACTTGCTACTGCGGCTAAAGCCAGCATCAGCACCAGGCACACTTTAGCCATTTTCTCGATGGTCGTGTGAACTGTCGTTGAGATTAGGGTACCGGTTACTAAATATACAAGTGACTTTGACAACTAGATGTTAATTTTTGGGCCCGCTCTTTGGAATAACGTCTCGTCGCGAGAGACTGCAGTCAGAGAACGGCTCTCCTGAGGGTATACCTTGCCGATCCCCACTATGGGACATTTCCCCACTTTCGCTGCATTTACACACCAGGAGGCCACACCACGGAACGTCACACACCATCGCTGGGGATAGCCGTTGAGAATTAAGATTACCTGTGATCCGACCATTACGAACTTTTACCGTGGATTTTACCTTCTGGTTATTCTATGTGCTTCGCTCTCTCGCTTGGTACTATATGACATTTCTCTGGGATCTGTTTGATTTTCTATTAATTTTTTAGCTTTTTCTTTTTCCTATACGTTTCATTTGACTTATTTTACTCACTCTGAGAGACTCGTGCATTCGAACGCGAAAGAAAAACGGTTACTGGTACTTTGATTTTATGGAGTATCAGCTTTATTTATTTTTGTATTATTCATTTATTTCTGTCTTTCAGGAGAAATCGCGGTGTGTATTTGTCAATTTTGAATTTTCTTATGACAGATTTTGGAAAATTTGCCAGTTTTCACTTTTGAACCATACGCTTGCTTCTTGGCATTGCTTGGCAGGATTCTATCGCCGGTCAATGTAACGGTTATATGGTCATCCATAGGAATCGAAGAAATGGACGCTAAACATTCGATGGCGAAAGGCTGGTACCGCGTGGTGACGTCACCAGACGCTTAAGAATGTATTTTCGCTGACTGCGTCGCATTACGATTCCGTTTTGTTGTTGCTTCATTGAAATTTCAACGGGATACTCGAAAGGTGTATTTTTAAACCAGACCCCTGGGGGTTGAATATAATTTCATAAAAATGTCACTACTTTTAACAGCTAATCCATAGGGTGGAATAACCATAACAATAACGAGGAATTCATGTGAAAATGTTTATTGTACAAATTAATAAAAATGTGTCTTAATGTTAAATATCGAGTCTTGTTTCTACGTGGGTCTTGAACTCTTTCGTCTGCTTGGTCCCCCAGTAGGTTTTGGTTTTGGAGGTGGATTTTCCAAAGCATCCAATTCCTGATCAGTGAGTTGACCCTTGTACCAATCCTTGCTGTAATAGAAAAATATATATGTAACATTGAAAATGGATAAAAATGCCAATAAAAAAATTGCCATTGAGTCACGTATAAAAAAATGAAATTACGTAAAATTGAAAATCTATTAAAAATAAAATATCGAACCGCATCAGATTAATCAATAGAAATGCTTTTTGCTATCAATACCATGGAAAGTATAGCATAACGGATCGGCCGGATAATGGCGGCGATTCGCCTCACGTAACGCTCAGTAGTCCTTGAGACTGAAAGCTTTCTTTTTCCAGAGTTTGTTATTTTATTTTTTGATCCGGGCCCAGGGAACATATATGCATAAATCATCGCAGAGTCACTTACCATTCTGGAATTTTTCGGGCCCAATCGCACTTGCCGGTCCTTTCGTCAAAGGCCTGTCCAAGTTTGCATCCACTTCTTCGTGGAATTTCGCCATTGACGCAGACATAAAAGTATTGACAGTCTTCAGCATCAGCGTAACGAGGATGTGTCGCTGCGATCGACTCGTCGACCTTGGGACACGTGAAGTTAAAAAGATCCCTGGAGCCGCAGCCCTTTTTCTGGGCCTCATCGGGCCAGTTGCATATGCCAGTCTTCTCGGAGAATACCAAACCGTCAGGGCAGGTGATCATGTTGAACTTACCTTCTACGCAATAATAAAATGTATCGCATATCTTTGTGTCTTCGTGTGCGAAGTAACCGTGCATACGTGGACAATGCTGACTCGGTTGAGGCTTTTCTACAATTACAATTAATAAATTTCATCATGTTCCTATTACTCATAAATCAGTCCTCGTTTAATGAGCACTAGGAATTTGGGACTTACGGAGCTTCAGCCTCTTGGAGCAATCAATACCGAAAGGCAAGTCACACTTTTCATGCTGGGGACTGAAGTCATTGAATACCAGCCCATCGGGGCATAATTTCTCAGTACCCTTGCCGTCGCGGCAGTCATAATATTTGTCGCATTGTTCAGCATCCGGAAAGTATCCATTAGGTTCAGGACACTCATCGGAGAGTTCCTCATCCTCGTACTCGTCTTCCTGAACAGGCTCTTTTTTCTGAGACGGCGAGGCCGTCTTGCGTCGACTTTGTTCAGCAGCCTCTTGCTTTCTCGTCAGAGCGTTTACAGCTCCTGAAAAATATCAAAATTCTCATTACATCCGTGACAAAAACTCTCAATGATATAGCAAAGAAAAAGATTAACAAAGAGAAAAAAAATATTTCAAAGTTCTAATTAGAATGCGGAAGTCTTATCGGTGGCAATAATAAAGTAACGGTACGCACAAGAATCCAACCTGATTGGCTCTTGACATTTTCAAGGTAGTTTATCCGGCCCTGAACGAAGTGACTTATATGGGACTTATAACCATCTTGTAGGTGTGTATTGACGAAAGGATAAAAGGCGCAGTAGAGATAGAGAAGGAGAAGGCGGAGTAGGAGATAGACGCCGGTCGACCTCGCGTATGAAAGAAAGCGAGAAAGTGCTTGGGGCCTCATGGCGCAGACAGGATCTTTACTATTGTGGGCCCATACGTGGATACCGCTTTCCAGTTTTTAGCGAAATTCCAATAGAGACTGTTAAATGAGGGATCAGTCGACTTTTTTTTCTCTCTCCCTCCCTCCCCCCTTCTCTCTCTCTCTCTCTATCTATCTTTTTCATTCGGTCATTCAAGAGATTTAAGACAGTTCATTTCGTAATGACACTTTCTTGCCCCGTATAGTAGAGATTTTTATGCAGATATAATAATGTAATGTTACTGTGGCTCTCTCATGTATTTCTGTAACTTTTCTTCTCTTCCATTTTCATTTTTCTAATAGCCGCCGACTTACCCAGGCACACGAGGAGACAAATCAGCTTTGCCTTCATGTCTGCCGCAGATGATGAACACCAATTGTAATTTATTGCAGTCTTGCGGAACGATCGATATCCGTCACGGGGCTTTTTCCCTAATGCTTCGGTAACCCTCGGTACTTTACGTGATGATGACTAGAGACTACTGGGGCCTGAACTGGGCCTCAAAGCCTTATATGCGGCCCCCACTTTTATTCTACAACGGCAACGGGTTACAACACTCATGCTTGACAGAGGAGTATAGTCTAAGGAGAGCTACTCTTCTGCATACTTGCATCGGCACGATATACAATAGTTACACGTATGGTGCACACGGTGTCATCAAGAGTTATCTTCGTAGTTATTGTTGGTGGGGTGGTTGCCGAAGAAGTGGGGGAGCGAAACAACAAAGAACCGATTCCGTACCGGTTGGTGTATTTATAGGCGTCCAATAAAATAGTAGTCATTGGACAGTCCCGGAATTGGTTGGTTGCCGTTTAGACAAAAGGAATCTGAGTGACGTTTAATGTTGTTAAAGAAAATCCTATGGAAGATATTTCAAGGTATCTTTGATGAGATTTAGAGAATTTTGAAAATCTTAATACGCCGTTTCACGGTCCCACCATCCACCAGGATTTCTTCTGATCCACAGTTTTCGCAATTCGTCGTATATCAGGATCATCAAGGCGAATGGGACTCCTGGCAACCACCATTCTGCTTTCAAGGGATACGTCTTCAAAATGACATCCATGTAAGGAGCATAACACACGACACAAGCCATGCTGGTTTCGAAGAGCAATCCGAAATTTAGGAACCAATTGTTCATTCCTTGTCGGAATATCGAATTTCTACGTGTTTTGCATATTATTACATCTGCCCATTGTACTATTACTATGCTGACGAAGAAAGCTGTGTGGCATGTATATTCCAAGACTTTTCTTTGTTTGTATGTCCACTCTTGACCGTAACTGTCCATTAGATCGTTTACGGCGACGCTGTCCCAGTATGATCGAAGATCGAACAGCCTACTTGGAAAAAATCCATGTTCCGCCATTATTACTAAATAAGTAAAGAAGCCGGCTGCTGCTTCTATAATTCCAATCTGTCCATAAGCCATGAAAATCAATTTCCGACTTACTAAATGGTCCACTTGGGGAATTCTGGGTCTCCTGAAAATAAAATGGGCATTTTTTATTCATCCGTCCTTGAGTTAAATATGAGTGACAATTACCTGGACATGATGTCGCTTTCAGATTCTTCATAAGCCAATGAAATTGCTGGCCACATATCAGTACCGAGATCGATACATAATATACATATGACACCGACCGGAAGTGGTATGCCAAGTGCAATGAACGCAAGAAATGGCGTCACCTCAGGAACATTACTAGCTAACGTATAAGCTATGCTGGATTTGAGATTATCAAATATTCTACGTCCTTCCTCAATTCCAATTACAATGGAGGCGAAATTGTCATCAAGCAATATTAAATCAGCCACTTGTCTACTGACGTCGGATCCTTAGCAGTTCCCATGAAAAATAAAAAGATCTTACTAGAATCGATATTAATATCATGAAATATATGGTTGAGACTGCATAGATCTTGATACTTTGTATTTTATTTACTGTGTGCGTCCGCCCATAGATTCCATATCTAAGCATGTATTTCTGTGCCAGTGCATTCTACCAGTGCCACTAATGTCGATGAACAGCATTTTTCTCCTGGACTTTACATTTGCATTTATATTCAAATACATGCTTAAATATGGGATCTGTGTACGTACGCGCGTAACGAATAGGTCACCTGCAATTCCCATGGCAATTCCAATATCTGCTTGTTTAAGAGCCGGTGAGTCATTGACCCCATCTCCAGTAACAGCAGTAATTAGATGTAGCCTCTGACAGCTTTCAACGATCTGAAGTTTCTGAACCGGTGACGTTCTGGCGAACACAATTTCCGGATAACGTCGTATAATATTGTCCAACTCAGTGGATTCTAGGTCCCGCAATTTCGGGCCAGTCAATACTACGGAATGTCCTTCCAACTCGGTTTGGTCCTCGGTGATGATGCCTACGTACTTGGCTATGGCCCTGGCCGTGTCAGGGTGGTCACCCGTAACCATGATCACCTTGATACCGGCGTACCGACATTTGTAGACGGCGTCGGGGACCGGCGGCCTCGGTGGGTCCATCATTGAGATCAGGCCCACCTGTATACACAATCGCATATAATTTGTCACCTTTCATTTTCAATCATACACTCGTTACATCTATAATTCAGCCGAGCGGATGACCTTTACTATACTGAATCTGCCTGCTCATACCAGGTATAACGGGTTTTTTCCCATTGGCACGTAGCTCAAGATGATATACGGTATGGACAATCTATGAAAATAATTAATTCCTACCAATCTTAAATTATGAACTGGAAAGTTCGGTGGGTCTGTATTAAATTGAAAACCCTGAGGAAATTGAACTGGAGATAACTGCAGGTCAGCAAGGCCTAGTACACGTTCACCATTCTTCGCCAGGATCTTGCAGGCTTCTGTGTACGCCATTTTGGTGTCTTCGTCGAGATCACGAGTCTCCTTGCCGGTCGAATATCTTGTACAGCGTTCAAGAACACTTTCAGGCGCACCCTTAAGTGATATTAGATGAGCACCCTGCTTCAAATGAACATTAGCTTGAAACTTGTCGGTAGAGTTGAATGGAATTTCGAAGACCTGAATAATTTCAATGGATCGTGAATAAATTGTGAAATTCCTGAATAGACTGGAATTATATATATACACATATATCTTTTATCAGTATAAACAATGTGCAATATCTAGTTTCTACTTTCACTCATAAGGTTTTCATTATAATTAATACAATAGTTAATACCTTTTTATATTCCTTTCTGTATGCTTCGACACCACCTTTTATAAGAACTTCCATACATTTGAGTAAAGCACCATCAGAAGCATCGCCTAGAAATTTTCTTTTATTCAATGGCAATGGTGGGGGCCCAGTAGTACTATCTTGTTGGACCCATTCAGCTCTATTACAGAGACTAGCTATCCTAGCTATATCCTGAAAGCATGGGCTATTGACATATTTTCTCCAGGTATCAGAAGCCATGATTTCTTTCAAAGAACCGTCGTACCACATATGGCGAACCTATAAATCATATAATTCCCTAGATACTAAAAGTCGACGTACGATAATTAATAGGTGATATATCAACGTTCAATTAGATCCTCACGGTCATTTTATTTTGCGTGAGCGTCCCAGTTTTATCAGAACAAAGAACAGCAGTGCACCCCAGAGTCTCAATGGCTTCGAGATTTTTCACTAGACAATTTTTATTCGCCATTTTTTTGGCAGTCACAGTCAAACTCACTGTCACGGTAGCAATAAGACCTTCTGGCACATTAGCTACTATAATGCCAATAAGAAATACTACTGAATTTACCCAGTCATAGCCAAGAGCTAATGAAATTGCAAAGAATGACACTCCCAAGAAAATGGCCCAGGATGATATAAATCTCATAAACAAATGAATTTCGCGAGACAATGGCGTCGGTCTCGAAGGAAGTCTTGAAGTTAATTTAGCAACTCTACCCATTATAGTGTGATCGCCACAAGCGACTACTATTCCTTTTCCAGTTCCTAAAATCATTTTAATACAAGTATAGAGATATGGAAAATGCTATGAATTATATAAAAGTACCTTCCACGACGCTAGTAGAAAAGAATGCCATGTTTCTAGCTTCCACCAGAGCTCCTTCTGATATTTTTGAGGATCTCAGTTGCGGTATGGATTCTCCAGTAAGGGAGGCGTTATCTATCTTTAGTCCTTGATAAAGAGGGACAGAAATTGAGTCGAGGAACAAAAACAGGATAATGGTGAGGATAAAAGAATAAAATCGTCCTGAACAGGTTAATCCACCTTGGCATTCCAGGATTCTAATGTCAGCAGGGACTCGGTCACCGGTTTCCAATAGAACGATATCGCCGAGGACCAATTCAGAGACATATATTTCCTTCAATTCGGAGTCGCGCAGTACCTTCGTTTTCTCCGGTAGCATTTGCTTGAATGATTCCATTATTCTGGAACTCTTGGACTCCTGATAGTAGCTAAACATTCCTGTTACCATAATCAGGATTACCAGAACAATGCCAAGCCACAGGTGATCCTGAGTCGTATCCTCCATGGTTTGTAGCTCGACGAAATAACTGATAAAGCAGAGTACAGCTCCGAACTGTTAAAAAAATATTTCCACGTATTGAATTCCGTATTAATCATAAACTTCTTCAATTATTAACAGACCCAAATTAAAAGTGAAAATCCTTTGCAGCAGCAGCGAATGGCTTTTATGATTTCCGGGGTTTGCTTTGGCGGCGTTAAAGAATTCATTCCGTTTTGCCGTAAAAGTTCTCTAGCTACATCAGCCGACAATCCACATTCCGAATCACTTTTAAATCTATTCATCAGAACGGTTACGTCCGCCTTGTGGACGTCGGTATCGACGTCGCGACGAAGAGCATCTGTGTTATGCGATGGCCCAGACTTACGAAGTCCTGGCATTTTCTTGATTCACGAAAAATTCCTCTCTGGCAATAAAATCTCTAAAAAGGTTATCCCAATAAATCCTGCATTCGTGACATTAAAGAAGATTAGAAGTAACAAATGAATGATAACTAGTTAGCCCCATAAAAAAGTTACGCTTAGTATCCAGTTATAATCTTTTTTCATGACATTTATCCTCTAGGTGGGGCTGGAATCAGGGTTCACAAGAGATCAAACCTGGTCGCTAATGGTAGGATATGTTGAGAAAGTAACATAAGTATACAAGTGCTGCCAAGGTAGTAAACCTTGCCTAATCGATAAAGAGGAACCCCGACCGATGCGGCAAAGTACGACATTACCGACAGAGCATCAAAGGGAAGCGAATATGTAGCGGATATAGCGGCGTCGTGGCGCTAGTGTGCAAAGACCGAATTCGGGATCGAGTCTCGTCTCTGGACTTGGTGAGACGACGCCACGCAGAGGAAACGAGTCTGGACTGAGTTCCGCCATAGCGGTGGTATACTTTGTCTCGCTCGCTACTTGTGACGCGACGCTTACCGACGCTCGGCGTTGTCCCCACCGGATGCGCGATCGGGTAAAATTAACGCGAGTGTAAGTGCTTTGCTTCATATTTATATTTGTGAATCGTACGAACTCCACGATAATGGAGAGCAGGCCGGCGCCTCTCCGTTCCAGGCGGGTTTGTAGATTCTGCCTAACGGAGTCCGAGCCGCTGAATTTCATCTACGAGAGGGACCACAGCAAGCCCTTCCAGGTGCCGCTTACCCTGCAGATTATGTCGTGCGTCGCCATCGAGGTAATACAGAATATAAACTAGAGCTTCTAACTTACTTAGGACGCAATTATCTTTATAGCTCCACTAGTCATGGAATTTTCATGTGTACCCATTAATTGATGTTGGTGCGATCGGTGAAATGTGGACGAGTCAATAGCTTTGACTGGCACGGATAACGTAGGAATCTTCTTTGACGACTGAGGCGGCCATTGAACGCACAGCGTCGTATCTTTTTATTGTATAGAGGAAAAGACGTGTGTGTGTGTTGGCGCTCCGCTAAGTATGTGGGGCTTGCTAGATACCCTCACCAGGCGGTTTGATGCTCCAACATGGAATCTCAGACAATAGATATTTTGGCGGGAATAATATTTTTAAAGAATGTCAATACTTGTTATAAAAATTGAAAATATAGGGTGGCCACTGAAAGACTGAAAGTTTTAGCGGGTTTTTTGTTTTATATCGTTCAGTCTTTCAGTGGCCATCCTGTATTTAT
The DNA here is from genome assembly GCA_031762395.1 of Calameuta pygmaea. Classification (NCBI taxonomy): domain Eukaryota; kingdom Metazoa; phylum Arthropoda; class Insecta; order Hymenoptera; family Cephidae; genus Calameuta; species Calameuta pygmaea. The sequence goes on from JASANN010000516.1 coordinate 240,702, forward strand.
TGCATTTAACTGTAGCGCGATGAAATAAGAATATATTTCTCTTGAGGTTATGTAATATATTGTATTGTAAATATACAATGCTTTGTTTCTTGTCTGTAGGTATACGCCGCGGATGGAATGCCACAGATGATATGCACCATGTGCCGCTGGAACTTGGACCGCTCCTACAAATTCAAGCTCCAGTGCAAGAAAGCAGACGAGGCTCTGAGAGCTTATCCACTGTCAGGAGTCTTGCCGAGACCGTTTCCACCAATTTCAAATGACCCACCCGAGACAGGCACTAAGAGGTTGGCCGAGCAGAGGAACCAGAACGAGCAGTCAAAGAAGCCAAAGGTGGAAAACAATGAACGCGAAAGAAGAGAGACCAGGGAGCGAGAGCGAGAACGAGAAAGACAGTCTGAGAAGCAGAGTCACAAAGCTGACCGTCATGACCTGTATGACGAGGAGCAGGATGGCGGGAGTGAAGGCGATCATGAAGCCTCCAACGAGAAGGAAGACAGGAAATTAGAACCTGGTGAAATAAGGGTTCATGCCTGTGATCAATGCGATCGCACTTTCCCATTGAGACAAGCACTCCAACTTCACGTGCAGCGAGCACATCGTGATCGCAACTACAAGTGCACTGAATGCGACCGTATGTTCTTCTCTAAGTACGATCTAGCTAAGCATATGACTACGCATTCCGAGGAGAAGCCATTCTCTTGTCCGATTTGCCATAAGCAGTTCTCACGTGCTAACCTTCTCCAACGCCATGAGAAGGTTCACAGAGAGGAGTTGCGCTATGGTTGTCAGCACTGCGACCGAGAATTCTTTACTACTGATGAACTAGAGAAGCACGAGGAGTCCGTGCATAAAGCCATCAAGCCCTATCAATGTAACATTTGCAACAAACGCTTTACTTACAAGCAGGGTCTAGAGCGACATGAGATGCTTCATAATGAGGACAATACCTTTGTCTGTGAATACTGCAAGGAAGCCTTCCGTACGAGCACTAAGCTTGCTCGTCATCTTTCTACCCATTCTGGACATAGGCCATATCTCTGCAAACTGTGTCCACGTACGTTTCTTCTCTCTCATCATCTTACCAGACACATGCGTTCGCACTCTGTTGAGAAACGACACGTCTGCGAGGACTGTGGCAAAGCTTTCAAACGCAAAGAAAGCCTTGAGGTACATCAGCTGACTCATAGTAAACGGTCAGGCATGGGTCTTACTTGCGACGTCTGTCAAGAGTCTTGTAGGAACAGGGCTGATTATGTGACACATATTAAACAGCATATTGAAGCTGGTGAGAAAATGGGGCCAGATGGATTACCCCCTGATACTACAAAGGATAAGCCAGAGTCTGATTCTGAGGAGGAGGAAGAAGAGGAACAGTACTCTGATGGAGATGATGATTATGAGCCACCATCTTATATTGTGAAGAAACTTCCAAAAACTACTGAATTGCCAGACAGTGAGGAGGAACGTGACAGAACAGAGAAGGAAGAGAGAAAGGAGCAGATCGTCTTCGTACGTGGAAAGGATGGGAACGTTGTCAAGAAAACAATCAAAACCTTGATGCCCATTCAACGCAGAGAGATTCAGGAAACGAAGATGAAGCCAAGCCCAGCTGGTCAATCAAATTCAAAGGTTACTCCCGTCAAATCTGAGGACACACCGAAGAGTCGCGTCGACGAGACCGAAGCGCAGGTACAGAAAATCGTCGCATCCGTCTTCAAAGAACATAAAATACCCCTGAAACATCAGAACATTCCACAGGAACAAGCCAAGGACACCGCGGTGAGCTCCTCCAGTCAAATCCACACCAGGTCCCAATCCAGCTACACCACGCCGAATCAGTCCGTGAAGGAAGAGAAGGGCGATCTTGGCAGCGCTACTCCAAAATCCGTTAACACGGTTAAGGTAATCAAAAGGATCGTTGTACGAAAATCTGCAGGAGGTACCGAGACATCAGGATCAACAACAACCACCAAAGAGGCAGACAACACGTCGACGACTACTCAGAGTACTCCAGGGACAGGACACAAGGTCACCAAGCGAGTCATTGTTCGCAGAATCATCAGGCAGGGTGACACGACCCGAGAAGTCATCATGAATCCGGATGGGACAATCATTGATCCAGCAGAGCTTGCTAAACTGCCAGCTGGTAACGTTGTCAAAAGAGTAGTAGTAAAGAAGCCAATGGACAAGAATCAGACTCTGTCGCAGAGTGTATTGCAAACTAGTGATGTTCGTCAGGGTACACCTGTCAAAAGTGAACCGATGGTTACTGATTCCTCAAAATTTGAATTGAAAACATCTCAGACATCAACCACTTCTTCTGCATCGATGAAGACTATTACAGTTCAGAAGGCAGAGCAGACTCCAGGAACACCTTCGGGGATGACTAAAGGAGATCAGGAGACCAAGGAGAAGCTGGAACAACTTGAGAAACGCGTAGAGCAGCAACGTTTGAAGATTGAAGAGCTGCAGGCCAGAAAGCAGCAGGAGTATGAACCCATGGACGAAATGTTACCAGAGAGACATGATGAATCTGAGGACGAGCAGCAGTTGCCGCTAAAGAGGGTTTTCGTTAAGAGAAAGCAAAGCATTTATGATGAAGAACAAGAATATAATGACAATGATAAACCCATTGCATCTAAGGAGGAGAATCAGAGTTCCCTGGAGGAGGAAAAATTCAAGATTATCAAGGAAGACGCGAAGCAGCAGGAGTTGACAACGACGGAATCTTCTAAGAAAGATTATAAGAAACCAATAGTGATGAGTACATCCAAGGTATATGGTAATAAGAAGATCGTCCTGGTGAAATCTGAAGAGCCATCTGAAGTTGAAGAAATGAGTCGTGAATTGAGTAACATCCTAGATTCTGCAGAGAGCGTAGTGAAGATGCAAGAGAATGTTCTGAGCAGTCTCAGTCAGATTCCAGCTATCGGAGAAGCTGAGCGTAGAGTAGAGATCGAAACCACAGAAGTTGAAAATACAACACCTAGTGAACCGATGGAAGTAGTCGAAGAACAAATTCCTGAAGAATCTTGTAAAATTGAAGACTCTGGCGTAGCCACTAATGAGGATAGTCAGGGTAACCAAGATGTAGTGGAGCAACTGGAAAATGAGGACAATACCACTGTTCTGGATGAGAGCCATGGTGAGTCCTTATCTTTGACAGGTCAAGATCTGTCCGAAGCCACAGATATATTTGGAGCATCAGAGTCAACGTTAGATGGACAAAAATCTGAAGACAACAATCTTGACGATTCAGTAATCACCTTATCACAGTCAAACGACACGATCAATCTGACTGATGCCAACGACACCCAGGATAGCCTCGAGGACAAACTCTCTCAAATGGAAGGCTGAGTAATAGTTCATATGTCTATGTAAACATAGGCTACGCCATGAGGAATCCACCAAGCCCCACATACAGAGAAAAATAACTAGATAGAAATTCTCTAGATTTTACACGATTTTAGAAATACCTTGATACGTGCACCTTCATTAGAAATGCGACACAATTAAAGCCAACATTCTATTCCAAAGGATGGATTCCCTTCAGCGTTCTACTCTACGGCAATGTATTATCCATTGCAACATTAAGATAGCCAATATACCGTATGTCCCATCCCAAGTAAGCCACCTGAAGTTGCCGCGATCGAAAACGAGTTAAACCTTCTTACCATACAGAAGAATAATTCGTTCGGCAGATGCGATTATTATTACTCGTTTTCAGTCGCAGCAACTTCAGGTGTCCTATTTGGGATGGGACATACGGTGTACTACGTATATTACTATCGCCATTTTTTCTTATAGATACGTTCCGAAATTCACTAAAAATACTGCGAGTATTATAGTTGTGTCTCAATCAATTGCATTCAAGTAAACAAGGACACAACGGACACTCGCAGTCTTGGCAGTGCATTTCGGAACGTACACTATATATCTTCACTCTACTTTGTAACTTTTAAAATGTATAAGCTGATTCTAGTTAGACGGGAAATTGTAAAAGATATATGGAATAAGCATGGTACACTTATGTAATACCATAGATAACTGAAAACAGATATTAATCAAGTATCCTGGAGATTTTCTTGCATATACGGGCGTTTTATTTTCATTCTTTTTTTATAAGAATTTTACAAGACCCATAAAACAATATGTAAAATCTCGTTTGCAGTCGAGAGCTAAATCGCATCCCATAAATGTATTGTCTGGTGAAAAATTAAATAATTTACAAATAATATTATGAATTTGTAGTTCAAATTATTGACGCCAGATGTCACTAAACAATTCTCAATCCCGCACATTTTATTTCAAACGCCTCTCAGTTGCGCCCGTACACGCTTGTATATACCATGCAAGAAATTGCAAATCTGTAATTATCTTTCTTCAATTTTTTTAACACAAAGATAAACGAAAGCTGATTATCTGGAACATCTGCATTCGCTGAGCTATTATTTTATTGGATGTGGATTAACTTTTGATTGACGTATACCTTCTTAATAATAATAATAATAATAATCACGTATAATATACGACGTCTTCTGTGCAGTATTACAGAATACGTCGTGTGGACTAATTGTAAGACAGTAAGAAAATCACAGTATGGATTCGAACACGTCGCTATCTATAAGGGTTTGATTATCGAAGGACACAGTAAGTAGATTATATGGAAAGCAAAGAAGAAAAATAGAATATAAAGATTTAAGCATACAACTTATTTGTAAACTTCTGTATCAAATACAAAGTGTGGTGTGTATGTGTACAATGACTGGATTGTTAATTCTTTATTTGTCATACTTCCTCCTGTATCGTTAATCCAGTAATAATAATTATTGAAAATCGTCACGTAATAACAACTCACAAGGTATAGAAAACATGCGTACATTTTTTTTTATTGCACATTACGTGGATAAGGTATACAGTCATAAGTTACTTACTAAACTATGATACTACAAAAAAAAATGCACCTGGCACGTGTTCAACATGCATATTCATAATATTGCATGTTATGTCTATTGAGTGAACGACAAGAATAATAAGAAAACAAGAAAATAGATATGACAATTATAAAGTATAATTATCAGCCCATTTTTCCGTTGAGTAAATTGGGGCTCGAATCCAGCCATTTTTATCTTGTAACTTCTCCCCACAGTCACGGGGTAGGATTCCCTTTCTTTTTCTCTTACATCGAATAACTAGTATAATACGTATGCGTACGCGCCATCCACGTATCTCGATAATTAAATATATGCTGCACTATATTAATTAGATGAAAATGACGTTACGGCGCAACTCAGCGTGCCTGTGATAAATGAAATAATGATTGACTTTCGTTAAAAAAAAAAAAGAAGAAAATTAATTACCACTCGACGATAGATGATTGCGGTAAAAATGTAATCGAAAAGAGATAATTTCGAGATGACGAATAAGACGAATAACATTGGCTCGGTAAATAATCAAAACAGGAATACGATAAAACCGGTGATATCGTGAATGGTATGATAAGAATTTTGTACGTTTCTTAATTTAGCGCTTGAAATTACTCGTAGTCGTAGGTAAGCATAATATGCGTCATGCTGGTTATGGCGTCGCGCAAGGAGCGATGCTCGTTAGTCGGGCGATTAAAGCGTCAGAGTGTCAAGCAGGATGGGCGCCCTTCTTTCCGGTAAGCCGCTGGAGCTGGAAAAGAAGGGGAGCATTTTTCGTAGATCTCTTACTTATCTTAATAGGTTTCCATTTATTGCTCGCTCTGCCCGATTGTCATTTTTATAACTTCACAGGCCACCCCTTCCGCTGTCTATGTACTCGAACCGCTGTGGGGCACATAACACTGTCTTAACCCGGGAATGCTCGGGCGATTTTATTTGGCATTTAAAAAGCATTGAGTTGAGGTGACGCGATCAACCCGCGCCAGTTAGACCGGGTTAAAGAGGTTCGTGACGTATGCAAAAGACGTAATACGTTTTTGAAAAATTTCTGTGACCTTTAGCAATCCCTAAGTCCATATGTCAAGGTCCATAACACCTGACCGAAACTTAAAAAAAATTAAGTCGATGTAAGATTCTTAGACACGCAGCCTCATGGAAGAATCAACTAATATGACAGTTCAGTAAAATCAAGGTTAGGTGTTATCAACCTCCTTAATGCAGAACCTCAATAGAAAAAATGTCCCGCTGTAAATTATATCCGGTGTATGAAAAATAACTGCAACGGCTATTGAAGTAGTAAGACGATCAATTGAGTTCCGGTATTACCGGAAACGGTGTATATATCTGAAATGATCATTAGGATTTACATCTTGGTCGTGTAATGTACCTCTTTCTCTTCAGTAGCGACGGTCGAGTATGGTTTGGGTAGTTCCGGTTCCTTAGCTGGTCCCAAAGCGTGAACGTAAATAAGAGCCCCAGCAATGCCTCCAAGAATGGGTCCTACCCAATATACCCAATGATCGTCAAAGGCGTTTTCAATAACAGCGCTGCCCAACGATCTAGCGGGATTCATACCGGAACCCGATCTCGGAATCTGAAAATCCGTTAGGTTAACGGGGATGTTGTCTTATGTGAACCAGGTTAAGTTTAATAAAAAAAAAAGCAGTTCACTTACGCCAACAATGTGACACAATGTTACAGTAAGGCCAATGATCAACGGTGCAATTCCTTTGCTGTCAGGTTTGCCTGCATCGCAGGCACCGCATACCACAACAACAAGAATCAAAGCCAGAAAGAACTCTACTCCCAGACCCTGGGCAGAATTGAAATCCCCTTTCGCCAAGGAAACTGTCCCCCTCGGAGTACTGTCCAAGCTTAGGGCTCGCAACACTGCAGATCCTGCTATCGCACCGACAGACTGTGCCAGCACATAGAGAATCGCCCTAATGATGGGTACCTGAGACAGGTTAGAATGGATCAGATACCTTTTCTAATATTATCATTCCGTTGCAGGTCTATTCGATAGTTGATATGCATTGCCGAGTAAGTAAACGGAGGAATGTTACCTTGCCAATGGCTGCCAGGCCGAAGGTGACTGCAGGATTGATGTGACCACCGGACACGTGACCGATGCCCTGGACAATAGCGGCGACAGCCAATCCGAAAGCGAAGCTTATCGCCAGTACACTGTTAGTGGCAACCGAACCGCAACCAAAGAAATTTAGCAGCATAGTCCCTAGAAATTCGGCGAAAAGAGCTCGATACAGTCCGGCTTTCTTATCCATCAGTTCATGGACACCCAGGGCCGTTCTTAGGTTCACCATCTGTTGATAAGCATAAAACGATAACACGTGCGACTGATTAGCTGAAGATCATTATTTGATGCATGACACGTTTTGTTTATAAAGGTGTAACACAATCGCGACAAATAACATTGGATGTCTCGAGATGCCTGCTACGAGATACGTCAGTCACATTTGTCGCCTACTTGCGCGGCTGCCCAAGCGAAATGCCAGCGCCGTTTAGCAGTTCCGTTGATTTGCGTCATGAATTTAGATCGAGGACGTTACTTATACTCGCGTTTCTCTAACTGTACGAACTGCATTACAGATGTAGATCGACGCATCCTTTTCAACGAACTTACATCCAGCAGCCAAGATATCCAATCCGAGTCCTCGTTGAAAGGCGCGAATTTCAATACTTGAATCAATTGATTATTACGTATGCCATACATGCCTTTGTACGTAGTCATATTTTTCTATGAACTCGGCATAATTCGTGCTATTAAGAACGGTACGAAGTACAGTGCGTTATCTTTGTTAATTCAAAACTTATAGCCATTCAAAGTTGTATTCATAAAAGACAATCAAGTGGAGAAATACGCGTTGAGAATTTGTGCCACCGATATACGTGTCTCTATCTCTCTCTCTGTCTCTCGCAAGCGAATCACCATAAGTCCGTCTCTCTCGCACTCGCAAGCGAGTATAGAAACCGTCAAAATTCCTAACCTCTATTTCTCTAATACGCCAAATTGGCAAATTGCCAATGAATACTGGACAACGACGTGAGACATTTGCAATAGAATAAACTGTCCAGTGTTGCTTGACAAAAGCAATTACATGACAGCTGCCAATCTAACTGATGCACTCGCACTGAACATTCAAATATATTGAAAGATCAGTGTCGTTATCATCAACTATAATCATAATCAAAGGAATTGGTTAATTGCAACTTCTTGTTGATCTATATTTTTTTTATACGAGAGACACCTACGTTCCAGAGTTCCCTACAAGTTACGCATTCGTACGAACATACCCACATCCGCGTATATCATATGGACCATGTGGGAGTGCAGGAGGGGAGTATCTCTATTTTTGAAAGCTCGTCAGAACGTCAAAGAGTTTAGTACGTGGATGACGCGTTTCTTAAGAATTACGTAATTCTATTTCAGAGGAGGAAATCGTGCGGGGTTGTTCTAATCCCGATGATCTCATCTAGAGTCTCAATGTTTTACTTCATCTGATATACCAAGATATTAGTGTGTCTCGCTTAACTGTGGACCAACCAATTCGCGCCATTCCCTTGTTTATGTTTGTTCAAATAATTTACGTTTTGACAAGAATCACTGTTAACACATGGGCAAACCTGACGACGTCCACTTTTTGACTCGTCAGCAAGACGGACGGTTACCGTTTACCGTAGGCATTATGATGTCAATGAATTTAATAAAAATTTCACACTTTTATCATTACCCATGTCTCTTCTTCTCGATGACGCTATCAAATAATTCAACGGACTCGAGAAACGTTCGCCATTATATTGCAACCTGCTAAAGCAGCCCGATAAGTTTTCATAGAAACCTCCCATTATTTCTTCCAGCAATTTATTAGCGACGCACGCTAACCGGCATTGCCATATCATCCGAGATCGTTAACCCTATATGGGCGTCCCTGACTCTTTCTAAATATCGCCAGTATGGAGCGCGACGCGCTCCCAGGTCGACCGGTAATACGTTCGTTCTACTTTTTTACCAGATCTGTACACGATGTTCAATCTGGTACAGAATACAGGTATTATTATACCGGTACAACGATACAGCATCCTGGTTTGCTTTCAAAGTAAAAAGTTACTTTAGGAAGATTTGAAACGCGGAGAAGAATTCAGAAGCCAATTATTTCTTCGATACGCATATCCCATATAGCAACTGTCGGTATACGCATGGAATATTATTGTCTTGCTAAAAGAGCGAATCGTAGCTTTTTATCAGTTTTGCTGTACGACCTCGAGGCAGGTAGTAATTTTTTATTTTTAACTTTAAAGACTGGTTCGTGTCTATGCTTATTACTAAGCTTGGATAAGTCTGCTAATTCTTATATGACTTAGATTGTGGGAATTCTCATTGGACATAATATAGATTGATACTGATTTAATTCTTATCCGAGCTCTTTATTTTTTAGTCTCTTTTGTTCTCTTACTATTTCGTGGAGACTCATCAGCCAGTTTGAATATGCGTAAGCTATATAAACCGTATGACAAATATTGACCGGATCGAGGGAGCAAGGTGAAAACATATAAATCGAATATGTTTTCCAGTTGAGACGTTACGAAACGATATTATGCCGGCTGGGATGCGCCGCAGGGTTGGTAACTATTATTTGCACCCCAAGTATGAGGAAAATAAATAAAATTACTTTAACACACGAAACGTTACTTTGTTCGAATGACTATTTGTCAATGTTACACTGGATCTCTGACAGAATAATCGGTATTATCGTAATGATCCTCATTAAAAATATAGAATTACTCGACATGATTTATTAAACTAACAAATCAGCTGTTATCCATCATCAAATATTAAACCCATTACCGGTAGGCTGTACATATTTATTTTTGTCTCAGACTAAAATGAATCATGATCCAAATCTTTATGGGCCATTTCGTTATCCTTAGTTAAATATTTTCAATGGACATACCCTGATGTTTCTGTTTTTTATTATATATAATTCACAATGGATCGACGGGTCCTCCTCCTTTAAGTTCACCGGGCTCCTTCTGAGTCGTTGAATGCCTCAAATCGTGAACAAAGGTACTGCAACAATGTTCACAAGAAGCGACAGAAGAACGGCGGCAGCCTCACCGTGAGAGTTCTTGGACGACAACTGAGCTATGCTATAGAGACTGCCATTCTCATATAGGTATAGTCAGTCGGTCTGCACTGGTAGCAAGACTGGGACTCAGAGTGTCAGAGTAGGGATATCGCGATTCAAGCTTGAAACGCCTTATAGCTGAGAAAATAACTCATCTAATATTCGACAGAAGGTTGGTACTGTTATACGTACAGAATGAAGAGAAGAATTGGTTAAGGAATGATACAAAATAATTGTACGTTATATTTAATCCATATCTATGGTGGTTGTACTACTTATCGCATTCCCATAAATAATGGCTCGTTCTAAGTAATGCTTGATAGCCGTACCACAATATCCTGGAAATGCTAACCCAAGAAAATCACAAGCACATGACAAGGAATTACAAAGGTTCATAGTCTATTAGCGAAATTGAACTAAAGATTTAATCATTAAAAATCAATCGAGGCAAGTATCAAAAGTATCAGGAGGACTAAACAATTTTTTTATCAGTAACAAATTTTTAGTGCGTCAGGCAAAAATGGATCGATCATACGGAAGAAGTAATACGTTGGATTGTAGCTATGTCTTTGTCAATTTCGATAATGGACCACTGGATGCTGCGCTTTGTTGTTGATTATAGTGAATTCAGTGAGTCATGCACATCGATATGATCCTTCTCCAATGTCGTCCTTACTCACCTATAGCATATATTATCATTATTGTATATTGATCTTGATTTCAAGAATTACGTGTTTAGTCAATAATATCGTGATCCAAGTTATAAAGTTACGTCACGTTGGTACGGAACGACACGCATACAAAACCAGGGAATAACGTATAAATGAGTTTTTCCTAAGCAATAAAAAATCCATGAAGAGGTCTTCCTGTGCTTTAAGATTAGTATGTATTCACCTTTGGAATCGTCTTTACGAACGTTCGTCTCCTGTCAGGTAGTAGATTCGTTGCTAAAAAAAAATTCCTATGACCAGAAGTCCGTGATAATTCATCATATCTCTTATTTGTCGTACAGATACTTTTTACACATCACATTAGTTCACAGGAAAAAAAGAAAAATACAGGAAACACGAACAAAGGAAAGTTCAGATAACTAAAATTACTGGCAACTACTTTGGTCATACAGTATCATTCAAAATAAAGAAACTAATTAGTCTACTCTTATACCTCAAAAAGTAATATCAGTGGCTTTGTTTCTCCTGAGTAGACCTGTATAATATATTTTCTTCTTTCTCTTATCATCACTCGCAATTTTCTCTCAACAAAACCAACTAATGTTCGCATTATTTGCCTTAACGATCTCTCCGTTCGGTCACTCGTATCTTAACGCGAGATCGAGATGTTTCAGTTAACGAATAGCAGCCTGTTAAAAATTAAACAATTATTATCTATATACGCAACATATATATATATATTACTTAGTTTAATATATCACCATAATCATCAGTCTGAATCTTGTACGCCTATGCAACGAGGGGTTGTCTCAGTAGCTCTATAAAGGTAGTAAAGATCATCACGTTTTCTATGATGAATTCGTAGTCGAACGAAATATATCCGTTTGCGGCAACCTTGGCAATGTGGAATCGCACTAGCGTGTCTCCTGTTGTGTAACAATCACGTGAATATTAATAAAAAGTACTTGCAGCAGCGGTTCACTCAGGACTGAAAAAAAAAAGGTAACAGGTAAATCTAGTATACCAGCTCTGTTACGGACTGTGGTTTCTAACGTTTTTATCAGCAGCTACCATAATTATAATCATCATCACAATCGCCATAGTAGCTTTTAATTAAATTAAAAATTAGAATTATAATTAAATTTAAAAATTCATTGTGAATTTACCTATACATTTGAGAGCTCAATGATAAGTGACGAATATATAACAGGAAGGAAGATACCAAAAATATTTTTCTCTACAATTTGATGACTTATTAATCCCTTACTGAATTACTATGAGTCAATATATCTCCAGATTGCTTGCACGATTATCTCTCTGATAACTAAGTGACCAAGAATAATTAAGCTTTATCTTACTGGAAGAGATATGATACCATGAACATATAGTCGTACCTGCTCATTTACTTAGTTAAAGATATGTAAGTTAAAAATTACACCTATTACGTGTACGTTTTTAAGAACGTAGATTTCACTTAAAGTTTTAGTATTTCATTAGGTTTCATATCTAATCCAAAAACTTGCGTTGGATGATGTTAATCTCTGAATATAACAATTACGAAAATAACGATCGACACTCTTAAGGTATTTCTCAAGGCATCACGAAGACTGTGGGACGCCCACGTGATGACCGTCTTTCCTTACTGTATTCTCTTCCTGTAGCATTTCTCTCAAACTCCTTAGCGACTGATTTTGTGATTTGCATTGACCAACGGTGACGCTATTCCTCTTGATGATTTCCTGCCAGTTATTTAAAGTACATTAAACTGCCGTTAATAATTTATGCAGTTGAATTAAGGATTACAGTCAGTTATGCAGTACCGAGGATTAACCTGAAACACGAGCTCTTATTATTTTATCCGCTGTAAGCTTTTAGCAGCATTACTATACAACGACTATGATCTCTTGTAAACTATGGTGTAATTGTTTAACATAATAACAGAGCGAAATCCGACGATCGTTAAAGTATGTTTGAGCTATAAAACACAAGGCCATTATCCAAACGGATTATCAAACGGGTTAATTTTAAATATCAAATGGCACCCAATGTTTATGCAATACAAATTCATTCTATACGTACGATCCCCTTATTATTAAAGTGTATGCACTTTTATTGGAATTTTTGAAATATTATTATCCTCTATATTGCTGTTATAATTTTATTATAAATTGAGCACGATTACGTAAGATGCTGAGTCATTTGTATGGTATATTGTATATTGGCGTTGGATTCTGTTTATACTTAGAATTACCGGTTGATCCTGAATCCTGAATCGTCATCGTTACTTCGTTGTGACTGTGACTATTATCATCGATTACGTCTTCGAGTTTAGTATACATCGTACAGCATCGTGGCTGATTTACGTTGGCATTTTTATTCATAGTATTTTTCCTTCGCTGCGAATTATTGGATTCAGAAACGAGGGGGCAAGTAGCTGGTAGATGCTGCGTTAGATCACCTCTCGAAGTGCTGCCGATTAACGATTCTGACAGAGTGCTGCCACTCGAGAACGCCAGACGCGTTTCATGAAAGCAGCCCTAATCTTTTGGTTTAATGAGAGTATATTATCAAAGAACTTTGTGGATCCTAAGCCGTGTTTTTTTTTAAATACCCAATGCCTCGCGCCATATGCACTTCGTAGACAGCATTCTTGTCCAGTGAATCTAAAATTTATTATTAAATCAATAGTACATGTACATATATTACGGATCACTATGGATCAAGGGAATAATGTAAAAATGATTTGATTATGTAATTTAAAAAAAAACGAATTGAGAATAAGAGACAGCTGCTACAGTGTTCCATAGAATGTACCTTGTAACCTTACGATATCGTAGTGGATATCACAAAAGCATTGGCCGACCTCACGTATGCTAATTGCTCTTACGTTATCTGCACGCGAATTCGCCATTGCTCTAATAGTGAAGCGCCCCTGGGAATGTAGAAAAGTGTTGTAAGAATAGACAGTAGTCCAGGTAACGGAGTAGAAAAAGAATAGCAGAAAAAATATTGTAAGAAAATACCTTTGTCATCAGCTATCAATCGATATAAGTAGAGGAAATTTGAATGCTGGATTATTAATCCATGTACTCTCACTGTCCTTGCTGATATTATCCCTGCGTTTTCCTTTAGGGATTACTTTGGACCTGGTATTACAGGTGCATCTTCATGTCTGCGTGCATTTAGTGAGTGTCCGCCGACCAGACGGCGTTGCCGCGAATGAGAAATCTGACCCAAATTCGTGACTCGATCAAGACCTAAAATCTTTCAATGCTTTGGATCTTTAATTGTCTTAACATGAACGAAGTAAAGCGAGCTATTATAGACGTTGAAAAAGTATTTATAGGCTTGAAAATTTTCAAAAATAATTATTCTGTTACTTAATGACTATTAGTATGCGGAATTTTAAACTAGGTATGGATCGATTTTTTTCTGGTATGATATAATAAAATACCCATTCCGTTGCGGGTAAGGACAGGCACGCACCTATCACAACATAGGAAGAGTGTCATGCTACAGTGTCAAGGTTCCGGTACATCGAGAAGGTTGTTGTTGTCCGGTCACGCTAGACTAAGGAACGTTCCGGCCAATCCTCCTCCCATAGGACGTTCCTGTGGACACGAATCCTGAGCACTCTGCTTTATTTTCATATCCAGGGACCACACCTAGAAACTCACTGCCTGCCACCCTTAGACTTGCTTATCACGAATCGCTATACCGCAACGTCATATAGGTATCGCGAGGGGGGGTGAACCAGGGTCTACAAGGGTTGTACCTACCCCCCTGGCCGTCTTGGATAATAGGCAGACTGGACAGGGTGATGCGACGTCCAGTCGAGAATCGCTACTCGTATCTGCACCTCTGGCGGGAGTTTGTTGTCTTTCACGGACGCCCGAACACAGCTAAGAGATTGACATTTGAATCGGTAAGTTTTTGAAGTTCGCGGATCTTAAAATTACGATGAAGAATTAAGCGAAGCCTTTTAGAAGAATTTTTTCATATTTTTTGGGCATTCTTTTTTGTAATTTTTTTTATCAAGGATTTTATAACAGTTGACACTTTCATTCTTTTGTTTTAATTTGACAGATTCTCTTTTTTCAGCGACATCCAACCCTTAACGGAAATATGTACGAGTCCACTGTCCATCCGGAGGATTCCACACGCGGGGAGAGCGAGCGGAAGACTGAGGTAGATGCAGAAAAAGAAGCCCAAGTTCGAGCACGTATCGCGCGTGAGTTTGAATTAATTATTTTTGCACGCCAGGTACATTATTTTTTAATAGCCTGTGATCTTTTCCGATTATAATTTGCACCGAGTGACCTTGCATTATATCACGGGATAGGATGATTCTCAGATTTCCGTTGGAAAATTTGAATCACGCCGAATGATAATTACATACTTACGCTCGTAACTTGAAGTATTTATCTCTTCGATCGGCAAGGATCGACAAAAGTCACGCAATTACTGTGAAATTACCGTAGACGCCAATTAACTATGGTGAACTTCCAAAGAGCCTTGTTGATTTCGTGGTACAATAGAATTTTTTTTTCTATTCTTAGACATACTTACAGTAAACAAATTTCGCGCAACCTCAACAAAAACTTTTATTGTTCATTCAGTTGTGATGCACCGGTATGTTTATGTGAGTGGATGTGTGTGTGTGTGTGTGTGTGTGTGTGTGATTGTTGACTGCAGTACGAAAGACCGTCGGTGAGCGCGCTTGACAACAGCAGTTCGGTTGAGACCACGAATAAGAAAAAGACAATTGCTAAGAGTACATCAAGTCTGAAAATTGAACACCTAGCACTCACCAAATCCTGAAAATATATATTACACCTTACACAGTAAACGATTTGAGCCACTAACACGATAGTTTCGTGTCAAGTAAAAAAAAGTGGTTCCACGACTATTATCCGAAAGTATAGTTATCATTAAAACTGTAGCAATCTAAAGTAGCGTTACCGACCACTGATCTTGACCAGGAACATTAATAGTTTCGTGCAATGGCCGGTAGGTGTCTAGTACCTTCGAGACCCAATGTGAATTCATCTAAAACTGTTTTGTCTAGTGACAAAAGTATGGCGCGAACAAGCGGAACGTTAAACGAACATAAAGGAATGGAAAAAAAAAATCAAAATTATGCAAGTGATCGTAGCAGGAATGCGCAATCGAATAACAACATGAACAAGGAGAATAATAAAAGTGAACACTATACAGGTTTTAATGTGGTCATGCATCACGTACCGCATAGACTATGGGAATCGTGAATGACTCTAAGAGAATCCTAAGAATTTTCACGACTCACCTTGACTTTGATTCTCTTTCGTAGTGGAGACGCGTCTCACGGACACTGTTATAAGGTGCATTATGTATAGATTGATGGTATTCGCGTAAACGTGACAGCGTCCATCTTGGATGATTTGTTCCTCTTTCTCTTTTCTCATGCAAGGCAGACGATGGCTGTAACGCAATGCATCCAGAACGTGATGGGGGGGGGGGGGGGAGCTGTAATAGATACCGACAATAAGTGATTCTTTGATGATGCCGATAATCAAGATTCTTTTTCGTTTCTCATAATCGAAATGCATCACCGACTCCTATATACTCGCGTTGTACGCAGTTAAAGATTTGTGTGCCTAAGGGTTTCACGGAGATGAAATATATCCACTGTATAAATACCACCACCGTTAACGTTGCTAGCCAAAAAGCCTTCAATTTGCAGCTTAGCTTCGCTCGGACGATTAACGGTTACTTGCTAATAACGAGTCGATTTGCGATTCGATACGAGCCAATTCGCCGAATTCGCCGTGGTTCGATGGCGGACTTGCTTTTTCGTCAATTTATACGGAATTACCTTCACGATGCTCTTTTATTCGCCATACCGTACAGTTGTGGGTTTCGTCGATTTTTCAAAGTCAAAATTACGACCGTACATGCAGTGTACATGAATTTTTTCCAAATGAAAAAAGTTCAAATTCGATACTGGCGTTAATACAAAAATCATTCTTTAAGAATTCGATTGCAAAATAGTGTTTCACTAACTAAATCACAAAACATTTGTTAAATCTGACTAGCTCCATTTAACTGATTAGTGTCGTATAGATAGTACGATTAGTTCAATGGCCCTTGAAATTCTGAGATAAATTATTACAATTCTATGGCACTTACGAAGTTAATAAAGATCATGACAGCCATGACGATTCATTAGTATATTCCGCATACTCTTCAGACTTATATTTACTCAATGCGTTCTGGTTACGTGATGCGCACTCGTTAAGGAACGTTACGTGCGGCATTCGCGTATTCCTTATTCTGGCGTCGACGCCAGAAATTGCCCCTTACATTTTTTTTTTCCAACACCCAATAAAACCTAATTAATTCATAGAATCCATCAGGCCGTTTTACAATCGCAACTTAGACAGTGATACGTGTTGCACTGAGATTTTAATTCACGTTGCTCAATGCACGATCATCGTAATCCAATCGTGGGAATAGTACAAAATTAATATCACGAATTTCACCTGCGATAGCTAAAGCCGTTAACATCAAGCAGTAAAAGTACCGAATTCAAATTTGCATTCGATAAATATAAATTGATTGATACGATCACTTGTAAAAATACCAATAATGTATACGGTAGGAATCTAATTATCTGATAAGCACAATCTCAAGGTTATCAAGATAATGCTACTAGTGTTTGGCCGAGTACTCACTGCTAGATAATTCTGTTCTTCTATCTCGTGCAAGCACATTATTCTGCGTTGATAATCCAGAAGATACTTCTGGGTAGTTGTAGATGAAAATAGTGCTTTTGGAAGTAACGTTTACTACTGGAAATATTACATAGTAAGATTACGTTAATGGCAAGAGACACTGTTACTCTACATTAACGAGATTGATTGAGTTAGCGAGCAATCGCGCCATCTTGTTCGTTTACTGTCGTTGATAATAATAAGTAAATATGTATGTATATGGTTACTGATCGTCAGGATTCACGAGACGCCTTCTGGAGTTTGCTAGTTTCAAAAAGACCTCATATTCTCGATTACATTTTTGGTCTTGTCACTCAAGATAGCTACACGTGCCAATTATAATTTTATCGACTTCTGCTTTATTCTTCGATAAGGCTCTGAGTATATTTAAGTATCGACTGTCAGTGCGGCAGAGTCTAACGTCACTGGGTTGTTCGTCGATTTACGTAATTAATAGCACTTACAACGTTCTAACCTTAACCTTACTCACGAGTATAGACTGGTTTGTCTTGTATGCAGACTGTTAAGCCAGTTTGTGGAACTGCAAATGGATTGTTCAAAGTATAAACAGTTCTTGTTCCATTTTTTGTTATCCGTTTCACTCTTATTCTTCTATCCAAGAACCGAAGTGAAGATGCTGACGCATAAGAGATGATCTCGCACTTTATTTATCAAAGAAGTTTTACTTTTAAGCAGGACACTATTTTGAATATCATGGTTCCCTATGAACTTATCCGAACACACTGTGTACTAAATGTAAGTACTAAAATACGAATCAGAAATATTCCTAACCTACGTTTCAGTAGGGATGAACACTGCTGATTATCAAAGATAGCGAAACCGGTAAAATGAGCGACGCCGATAGGTTTTCCATGGAGCCAATCAGATACGTATTCTTGGCCATCTTGGATTCATATGAAGCCTAAGCCCTAGGGGAATTTTCGTAAAAAAATTTAGTAACATTTTTCACATTGTTTTTCTCACTGAGATCTGCTCGACTTTGAAACGGTTGAAAATAACGAATAACGATATTTCAAATGTTTCTCTCTAGACGGCAACAATAGGTTATATGTTTTCTTTTTAATTCTGAAATACATTCAACCTCATGGTGTACAATCTAATCGCTTAGAGCGTAAATTCTGCAAGGCTGTATGTTGACTTCAATACGCAACGTGGATATATCTTGTCACGCGTGTATTTATCCCCACGTCACTTTCGCGCACGTGTGAGTCTTGTACGTACGCATCTTTCCTCTATTCAGGTGAGCTAGGCTGTTTGCAGAAGCAGCACCAACCTACTGTCCCAATTTAGCTACTTAATTACACATCCATGAGAGACTATAAGTTCTAATGAGTTATCATCAGTCAGTAGAACAATTCAGTAAGTACCCCTCCAACACATTTCTAAATATTTGACTAAGTAAAATAAGATAAAGAAAACTGCTTACTATTACAAATCCTTAAAGCAACAGGTATAACAGCTACAAGTAAAGCTAAAGCTAAAAGTACATATAAATTTGTGAAAAATTACGAAGAATTTCATTTCTGATCTTTCTTTTTTGTTTTATCATAAATTTTTTAATCTTTTCGTAAAACGAAATTGTTTTTCAATTTTTTTCCTCCAATCAATGATAACAGATTTTCTTTGAGCTCGCAGCACCAATGCGATATTACCGCTGTGTCCGAGGCACTCCGAGGCAATGTAGATTAAATCCAAATGCTAGGCAAATAGTCATTTGTCGATGGGTTTAAGCATCGAACGGGAGATGGCTTTGTGGTGGGGCTGTCGCAAGTATCGAGGAGGGGTGTGGAGCGGCAATATATGAACGCGAAACCTGCGGCTCGCGCACTCAATAGCCCATACCAACAGACAAAGTCAAAAGCCACGCTCTCCGGGCCTTAACTTCTTTTTCCTCTGGCTTCCTCGCAACACGATCGCGTGTTCACGTCTGATTCCATAAAGCGTACGCCATCTTTGCATTACATATTTTGTACACGATTTCTTATCGTAATCACAAATCAGTCAGTGAAACAAGCGTGCGATACCGTTGCGCACCGCTACGTCAACAATCGTAAAAAGGAGTCTCAGAACGCAAAACCAGATCGGAATAAATAACGAATAATGAGCAAATCGATGCAAGGTGAGTGGCTTTTTTTTGTTGTAATTTTTGCATATTCTTAATCGTGCCTTAACCTCTAACATGGTCATACATGTCAATGTTTAGTGACTGAAACTTTTCTGTGAATATTCGGAAGATTATGAATTTTCAGTGGATACACAAATAATGATGACTTAATCACGGATATCAGATTCGACTGTAGCTCGATGAATTAAAAAACAAATTGATTTTATCATATTTGATTTTGCCGCCGGTGAATAGCTTAGAATCGAATGCGAAAGACATGGCTCCGGGGTAAACGGTCGATGCCTCTTGCTTGCGTTAAAACCACACTTAGTCGCATAATACGAAAATTAGAAAGGACTTATTGACGGTGCGTCGTTACACTCGTGTTTTTCCGGTAGCCAGTGAGAAATTGTCAAGCGTAATATTTCGAGTGGCTGCTATTTCCACGGGTTAACCTACAAAGTCCTGTAAGATCAAGTGAGTGAAATAGTTTATATCGAGAACTAATGACAACGATCGAATATCAGAACATGGTTATCTGATATTTCACTGGACGTCCGAATAGATAATTTCGTTTATTGAGAATCAGTGACATTAGAAACATTTGATACCGTGGGCTTAGCCGTAAATTGCAATTCACCTGATATCCAAAATCTAAGGTAAATAAAGGTGTTATAATTAATATATTCTTTCCTCTTTGGATCAGTCATTAAATAATAATAAAGTAGCCACCCTATAGAATTTCAATAACTTTAAGAGTATCATCCAGTTTACAAAAAAAACTTGCCACAACATAACCAATAAGATGCGACGTTCTCCAAGTAAGACAGTGAGAGATAAAAGTATTTGATTCTGTGTCATTCTGACGCTGTAGGAATTCTTTTAGAAAGAAATAGAACTTCGATGGTAAGAGAGAAAGGAAATTGGGAGCGGTCCCAGTGAAAAATAATCGTATATAACATAACGATGAAAACATGTTTTCACGAATAGCCTGTCGGATAAGATATTTTTTGTAATTTTCCTAAAACTCTTGTTACTCCACTGCACGCCATCGATTTTACTTTCTCATTACTTACCAGACATATTATGTTTGACAGTAGCTTCCAGTCGAGTCCTCTAATTGTCTAATGGTAGAAAATTAGTAAGACCATACTAACGACTGGCGTTACCTTTCTATGTATCTACTGTGGTACATACGATATGATTTACATATCTGGAAATGCCTGGAAGATTCCAGAAACATACAAGTGCATTAACAAAGCAAACGTACAAAAGGGTAATTTTCCCACGACTGTCAATGTAATTAAGTCTCGCAGACTTGACATATTATTTGTTAATCGACTGCACGAGTCTGTCAATTATAAAATATATAAAGTTATAAGTTACTGGTAGGAGCCCGTCATGGAATATCGATTATCTTCAACGGAGTGATCTGCTTATCGCGTCAAGTCACTCCAATCCATCTTAGATATATGATCATCCTCCACAACGATAAAGTGGGATTCATTGTAATTTACGGCTACTAACTAACGACCATTTAATCGTTACGACAGGGATTTATAATTACGTGATGGAATTAAACGGCCTCTCTAAAGATATATTTTTTTTTCTAGGCGTTATCGATATTTGTTTATGTTATTTTTCTAATCATTCTTTTTTTCAGGTGCCAAAGCGTTCGTGGGCGTTGATGAGGTGACGAAGGTCGAATTTATGATTCCTCTCTTCGCTGAAGTATTGGGAACTTGCTTGCTCGTTTTCATAGGCTGTGCATCCTGTGCCAGTTGGGATGCCGCGCCGACAGTCCCGCAAATTGCCCTCACTTTCGGTCTCACCATTGCCAGCTTGGCGTATGTAAGTTATTCATGATTATCTTTACATAAAATTTCGAGGTTACGATGCGCGCATGCATTATGGTTTAGAAAATTATTTTTAAGGAGTCTTTAAAACGATCTTACCTATACTTGACATTCTTTTGTAGTTTTTGGTAGAATCAGTTTCTGGTTTTTTTTATCCTTCTTGCTTCCTCCCCTCCCCCCTCTCTCTCTCTCTCTCTCTCTCTCTCTCTCTCTCTCTCTCTCTCTATCTCTGCCAGTTAGCTCTCCTCCTATAAGGTGGAACGATCAATTTTGCATCTCGTATAATTATACGAGCCGCTCGGTCGTTACACGCGAGTTTTTCTGTCTCCACGTGCACTTAATTTCCAGAAAGACGGCTACTCCGATGTAAATTGTTAATTAGTTTTTTTTTCCATATTTTTTATAACTTGCACGCACGCGGTGAATCTCGCAGTCATAGTGGATGTCCATGGGACTCTATCTGTACCCAACCTGTCGGTGAGTGACGAGCGGAAAGAGGAGAGTATTTGAGTCCCAAAACTCTCGCGAGCATACATGTGCCGGGTCCGTCATGACGCGTGACGTTGTTAATGGACGGGGCCTATGGTCAATACCAGTGGGTTGAGGCATAGAAAGACGCGGGGAACGGTCCAGGGAACGAGAGAGAGAGAGAGAGAGAAGAATAATAAGGCTGAGAGGGTAGGAGGAGAGGGAGCTTCCATTCACCAGAGATCCAAGCTTCACCGATTCTCTGAGATCTCTCGTATGTTTGAGAAATTTCTCTGCGGTGAGCTCCAAACCTGCGGAGATCGATCAATCGATCGGTTATACGTGATCGGATCTCGTGTCTTTGCTCTCTTACGGCCAATCAGATCAATTGAACCTGACTGTAACATGGTTAGATAATGGTCAGCGCACCTGTTATCTCTCTCGTGTTATTAGAGACCGCGCGCGAAATTCGATAGGCGTCTCGCCGAAATCTGACCAATCGTATAATCAATTCCGGGAGTGCTGAGAGAAAAACCAATAACCGAAGCTAACGACCAGACCAATGGTACCCAGAACACTATCGCTTACTACATCTCGGTCAAATACTTATTGCGACATAAGCCGCCTGTCGGTCTCTCACAATCGGCAATGTGCGGAGGGGACTGAGGAATACGAGAGGAGCGTGAGAGAGAAAGAGAGAGAGAGAGAGAGAGAGAGAGAGAGAGAGAGAGAGAGAGAGAGAGAGAGAGAGAGAGAGAGA